>JARHVA010002557.1:1790000-1942500 GCA_037957365.1 Torreya grandis | reverse complement strand
GTATATGTATATGTATATGTATATATAGGTATATGTATATATATATATATATATGTATGTATGTATGTATGTATGTATATATGTATATATATATATATATATGTATATATATATGTATATATGTATATATACATACATGTATGTGTATATATATATATAAGTATGTGTATACATATATACATATATATAGATATGTGTGTGTGTGTATGTATACATATGTGTATATATTTATATACATATATATATATATGTATATATGTATATATACATGAATACACACACACACACATATATATATCCATATATACATCCATATGTATATTTATATATATACATACATACATGTATATATACATATACATATACATATACATATATATATGTGTATATATGTGTGTGTGTATCTATATATGTATGTTTGTGTGTGTGTGTGTATGTATGTATGTATATATATATATATATATATGTATGTATGTATGTATGTATGTATATATATGTATATCTATATATGTATATATATATGTATGTGTATATATGTATGTATGTATGTGTATATATATATATATGTATGTATGTATGTATATACATGTATATATGTATACACACACACACACACACACACACACACACACTACAAACTACACTAGACTAATCACTTGATTAGGGGTGAAAAGGGAATAAATAAACATAAAAGTAACATAAACTAATGGAGGTGATACAACAAATATATTTTCACAAACATACTTGCAATTTCACTAAGAAGGTAGACTGCTAAAACCAATCTCAACTCAAAGGTTTTTCTAACATAAGTGTTTCTACATGGAGGTACATTATTATGCATATCCATAGGTGTGTGAATAAGAGGTCTAATATTAAACACTAATAATCTCTTTCACACTTTAAAACACACTTAAAAAACATATACACTTCATGAAACCTATTAGAAGAGATGTCACTCACACATGGAATACAAGAGTATAATAGAGGCAAGGAGAAAATATTCATCACTTGTCATCCAAATAGACTGATTGACATACTTAGGTAAGAATTATGGAGACTAAATCAGCTTCATAACTTTACTCAAACGTAAATCAAGATTTCAAACTAACAAGTCTTCACCATACTAATTGTGAATTTTTTTATAATTCCAAAATGGCATCAATATATGGAACATAGGAGAAGAGAGAAAAGGAGTGAAATTGAATAGTCACAATGCCAAGCATAAATTCTTTAAGACCTATTACAACATGAGATAATGATTTATAAAATAGGCTATGAAGTTCTATTAGAAAATTTTAGATCATAAAAATGACATCTTTCTTCAAGTTGGCTTAAGGACACTTCATGTCCTTCTCAAAACTACCTTATTGATAATGAGTCCATCTATTTGTCCTAAACTAAATTATAATTCATTGACAGATATTCAATGACTTTGGAAGGTGTAAATAATATTAGTATAGTCATTATATACCCCTTAATTGATGAACTTCTCCTTGTCACTTGTGTTACTTGTTTGTAGTCACTCATTAGCCCTCTAGGACTCAATTATCACACTTGTCATTGTAGTCACTTATACACACTAAAAAATACTTTTTTCATAGATATGGGACACCTATTCATAACTTATTTGTCTTCCATTCCATCAATTATATCTCAATAGGATTTAATATCACACTCTTCATCTCCAACTTAGGTAGTCACCTTGTTTCTCACTATTTTGTTTAAGATTACCTCTAACAACCAACTTAATAGATGCAATTTCATGCATCACTAAAGTGAGAATGGAATATGAAGAGATAAAATAGATATATACATATCTTCCACCATGATTTTCACTCATCCATTCCCTTTTACACCTATAAATTGTTTCAAATCTTATAGAAAATCAAGAGTTTGACTTGATCATACAAGTGACGGTATAAAATAACTAAGTGGTAGGGATCTTGGTATAATTCAAAGTATGTAAAAATAATATTCTAGGTTAATTAACTCCTTATAGATGCATTTCACATTGAGTTCTTCAAAGGTTTTAGGTCATTCAAGTTATTAACAATGATTCATAAAGGTTAAGACCTTAACCCTCAAACCAATTCCATTTAGCTTGATTTAAATACCTCTCTAAACTATACCTATGTTATGAGACACCATACACATTTTTTTTAAAATATATGAGTGAAATAAAATGGATTCTCAATTAGTTACTTATATTTTGGACACCTCTGAGATAGATTTAAGCTAAAAATGGCCAATTTGAGTAGCTATCTACAAAATAATGATTCACATGAACTCTACACTAACTAATGATGCCTATAAAGTTAATTTGAATGATTATATGTATATATGAATGAGGTTAGAGGCCATGAGCATTCATGCCCAGTTCTACACCTAATAGGCATAAACTATGTATTTGAGTATAGTACCACTTGTGAGTGATCATAGTGACTGTAGGGGATCATCAACACTCATTCATATTAAATTAAAATTTATGGATCATTATATATTAATTTAAGATTCTATATTTCATCCTTTTTACAATCCATGTACTATGTCTACATGTAACCTTCATGGTCGAATGCCTTTAGTCTAAGACAAAATAGTGGGCACTTACACTATTAGTCTAGACCAACTAATACCATGAAGGTCTAGTGTAAATAATTAGGACCATCTATACTATTTTTAAAACCCTAACCATGATCCTATAGGTCTCAAACATTTCAAATTCCCAAATCTAGCTACTAGTTTGTATGACTATGTATAGGGTTTAAAATCTTGGACTGAGTATGAAGTTAGAAATCTATCTATTCAACCTTCTATATTTTTATTTATCTCTAAGAATCAAATGAATTGTGATGTTATCTTCTGAGGTTTATTTTAATTTGGGCATTTCTTATTTTACCTTTATCAAACTTCTAAACTACATCCTTCATTAACATGAGGCTAGTTTGGGTATGAATCAGACTATAGATGCTTATTAGAGAAGTTAAGAAGTTCATGTAGGTGTTGATTCATGTGTGAGTATTATGTTTAACCCCTTTGGTTCCTCATAGGATAAATAATACCATATCAATCCTAAATTGATCCATTTTTACCTTGAGACCATATATTCATTATACACCATGAACACACTATAGGTCACATACAAATTCTAGGCTCATTTTGTCTCAATGGCAAAGTAGTTTTCTAAGGGTCTCAAGTAAAAACTTAACTAAGTTGAAACTTAACTGACCATTAGTATCTCTTGACCATATAACCTCCTCTTATGTTTAAATGTGACGTATAGGCCTAGGCAACAAGAAAGAATCCATTAGGCTTAGACAAATCTCATAAACCTACACCAAAAGATGCTACTATGTATGAATAGAATCCCTTTTAGATAATTTAAGGTAAAACTTCCCACTTTGTAAATTTTTCAATTATGCACCTTTAGGTGTTCCTTAGAGTGGTATTTACCTCACTGTTTTAAATGGCTACCCCTTTTCATCAAATTTTAGAGTATATTATAGTCCCTGAAGGTGATGGAGATCTATCACATAGCTCAGAGCATACAAATTGTCTTTCCCACATACCATTAATGCCTCCAATCTCTTACACTTATATACTCGATATCCATTTTTTCTACATATGAGAGTGAGGATAGAGGTCCATTATGACCTTAAACCTGATACCTACATGATCAATTGAGGTTTATAAAACACATTTCAGTAATAATTCTCATTTCAAATTGGTTTTCAAACCTCCACTTCATAATTTCACCTAAAACTATCAAAACACTATTTTATAGACCTCAATGGTGATCAATTCAAGAAAAAGAGAGATTATTAAAATTCATTCAGGACCACACATGACAAATCAGTTGAATACAACATGAAAAGGAATAATATGCTCTATAAGACCATATGTATCACTTGGCTCACATAGAATAATGCAAATAGATGAGAAAATTGAGCCATTGGGAATGCACAAGTAGGTTGGAGGTGTTGATAATATTAATTATTATTCATAGTAAAAGACATCAATCTTGTAACCATGACCATGAAATAGAATTAAATAAGGACCCCTAACATCTGCCAAGTGCATTCACTTTAACTCTTCTTACCTTGTTCATACTAAAGGAAAAGTGTTGACCTCTCTTAACTTGTACAAGAGAGTGATATGAGAGAAGAACCAATTTTTCTAATCTTTGGATCCTTTTAAGCTATCTAAGCATGTAAATGACCTATGGGTATATAAATACACCCCCATCAATCCTTCACACATTCTAGATGATTCATCTTAGTTTGTATAAGTATATTAAACTACCCTTTTGTAGATGATCTCCTTTCTTTCTATGTCAAACCTACAACATTTTAGTTTCAAAACTATCTTATACATTATCAACATGTGGTATGTTGAAATTATTCTTGGCACATTTATTCTTTTGTATAAAACCATACATTTCACTTATAATGACCAAAAGGTGGCATCAAAGGTTATCAAGACATGTGGACGAAATATAATAAAGGTTAGAACATATTAATTAACCTTCAAACTATGACTTAACCTCATTTAAAACCATGTGACCACTTTATGACTTATAGTGCCTTATGAAAAGTTTGAAAATGTATGTAGGTTGGCCTAATGTGACCTAGGGGTAAATTTGGTCAACATTTTGGCAATTTCTAGGGGGTAACATACCTATTATGCTAAAGACTAGTTGACTTCCTTGGGCAATGGGGTCACATATATGGTTCAGTTGACATTGATATACCTCTAAAAGGACAAAAAACTAACACCAAACAAAACAAGAAACAAACATACGAAACAAAACACCAAGATAAACACTTGTGCTCTTAAGTACTTAAGGAAAACAATAAATACATAAACAAACTAGACTATATACAAACTAACCTAAATCAAACATTATCCTTTGGGGTCAAAGGGAACGCTTGTATCATTGTTTGATTCATGAGATGAAGGAGTGCATGAATTAAGTTGAATTTTGAGATTTGGCCTTGATGTCTTCAATTCCTTCATGATTTCCACTCTATTTGGTATGATCTCAAGTGTAGTAATGGCAAATTCAAACATGTCACCTATGAATGTGAACTCTTAATGCACTTCAATAGCCTTCTCATGAACTTTCTTGATGTTTGTGCTTGTCTCAATCATGATCACTTCTTGACTTATAGGGGTAGCTTATATCTTTGTAATTTTAAGATTATCATGCTATACTTCAAAAATCAATGAATATTCAATAATTTATTCAACTTATACAATAGGAGGTATAGGATTTTAAAGGGCCTCTAATTTACCTCATACCTCATTAAATTTTTACCACAAATCATCTTTTTCCATGGAAATAGAAGAAAATACCTCATGTATTTCATTTTTATATTTAACCTCATAATAATCCTCTTGAATATCAACTAACTCAACTGATGTGATGTCTTTCTCAAGTACATTATCTCTCATGTCTTGATCAAGCTCCTTGTGAACAACTACAATATGGTCTAGATATTATCTTTATTCACTAAATAAGGTTGATTTGTTCTTGTATTCACCAAGGGGAGTCCCTATAGTGATCTCTTCATCATATACACTTGATTCATCTTCTTGATCATCTACAAACTTATCTGATCTTCTTTACTTGTCTCCCTTAAGATGGGTTATTCGTCAAGAAGGGATGTGGTGGGAGGGTGATGAATTGATTCATGGGTATGAGGTATGATGAAAGTCTCATGAATGGGCTTGGTGATGGAGGGATATGTTTTTTATTATAATTTTAGGTCTTGGAAATGATATACTATTGAAATAATTCTTGAAGAGATAATAGGTTCAATTGGGATATAGACATCTCATTTTATTTAAGAAGTACCTCACCTTTCTCATATCCCTTTAGAGGCTCTTCAAAAACTATAATTTAATCTCCCACCTTCTCAAATAAGGATTCTTTTTTACATTTAAAATATTATTTGATAGACCTATACGATAGATAAGATATAAGATCCTTAGGAGAGGATAATGAGTTCTAAACAATCACAAGGTTTTCTTTCTCGACATCAACTTCTTGGTCCTCACTCTCTTCATCTTTATTTCCCCATGACTTCACTAGTTGGTTCCAAGATGGAGTTTGTAAGCTATTGGTATCTTTAGAATATTGGATTATTTCTATTAGAGTCACATCTTGAGGATATTCAATGATTTCATGAGGATAAGGGGCACAAGAAAACTGATATGGAATGTAAGAAGACACTTGAGGAGGGATATGTATATCTTAAGGAAGGTTGCCTTCAAGAAGGTAGCTCTTAATATCTTGGACTTCTTCTTAAAGATATTTAATCACATATTCTTGATATACTTAATCATATTATTCTTCATAAGGATGCTCAAGAACATCATGATCATATAGAGAATGAATAAGCTGACCATATGGATGATAACAACCTTGATAGAGATATTGAGGGATATAGTATGGGTCATGATAAGATTAGTGGGGAGGTATATATTAGGAAATATCTTAGAAATAAAAATAAATTCCTTTATTATGAGATATTTTTATTACCTAGGAAATAAAAAATGCACTATTTTTCCACCAAGAGTCAATTTTTAGAGTCATCAGATACTACAAGAAGTCGGCTATTATAACCTCTTATTGTCAAGACTAACATCCACATTGAACAAATTTGTTTAAATTCAATTCCCATTTGGATTTATATAAATATTATAACCTATTTTTTCACCCTAGAGAATTAAATGATACCTTCTCAAATTTGGGATAACATAGAACTATATGTGTAAATGGACAAGTTATTATAGGAGATAGATCTCTAGATTATGGGCTAACTCCCTTGATCTATCTTTTGGGATTAAACACTAAATAAGACTAATAATTTTTTTGTGGTGAAAATGGAATAAGGAAACACAAAATTAGCCTAAAATAATGAAGGTGATACATAAAATATATTTCCATAAACATACTTTCATTTACACGAATAAGGTAGATTATTAAAATTGATCTCAACTCAAAGGTTTTTATAGCATAAGTGTTTATACATGGAGGTATATTAATAAGAATATCCATATGTGGTTGAATATTATTTCTAATATTAGACACTAATAATCTCTCACACACTTAAAAATCACACTTATGAAATGTATACACTTCATGACACCTATTATAAGAGATGTTACTCACACAAGTCATACATGAGTAGAATGGAAGCAAGGAGAAAACATTCATCACTTGTCATAAAAATGGACTACTTGAAATAATTAGGTAAGAATTTTATAGAATAAATAAACTTTATAAATTTATTCAAATTAAAGTAAGGATGTCAAACTATAAGGTTTTTTCCATACCAATTATGTATTTTTGACAATGCCAAAATGGATTCAATATACAGAGTATATGAGAGGAGTGAAGTTGAATAGTCACAATGGTAAGTTTAAAGTTTTTAATAATAGTTAAAACATTATTTAATTATTTTAAAAATATGATATGAAGCTCACTTAGATAAGTGTCCATCACAAACATGGTATCTTTCTAGTAGTTGACATAGGGACACTTCATGTCCTTCTTAAAACTGTCTTGTTGATGATGAGTCCATATATTTATTTTTAAATACCTGATAATTCCTTTAAAAATATGTAGTGACTTTTAAGGTGGAGAAAATATAGTGATAGTAATTATACACCCATCAACTAATGAATTTTTCCATGCCATTTGTGTTACTTGTTTATGGTCACTTGTTAGCCCTCTAAGCCTCAATTCTCACACTTGTCATTGTAGTGACCTACACACACTTAAGGAAATATTTTTCATATATATGGGACACATATTCATACCTTATTTATATTTCATTCCATTAGGTAGACCTCAATAAGTTTCAATATCACACTCTTCATCTCCAACCTAGGTAATCACCTTGTTTCTCCCTATTTTGATTAAGATTACCTCCAACAACCAACTTAGCAGAGATATTTTCATGTCTCACTAAGGAAATAATCACATAAGAGGATTTATAATATATCTCTACAAACCTTCCACCATGTTTTTCATTCATCCATTCCCTTTTGCACCTATAAATCACTTCAAAACATGTCAAAAACATAGAGTTTGACCTATGCATACAAGTGATTATACAAAATAACTAAGTGGTAGGGATCCTAGGATAATTAAAAGTATGTAATAATAAAATTAAAGGTAAATTTACCCCTTTAATATTAATTTATCACCATATCCTTCTCATCATGTTCTTGAGAGGGTTTTATGAGGGTTTTAGGTCATTCAGGTTCTTAATAATGATTCATAAAGGTTAATACATTAACCCTTAAAACAATTCAATGAGTTTTATTTCAATACCTCCCTAAACTTTTAATAATTTCCTGATACACCATGCACATTATATATTTTCATATTAGTGAAATAAAAAGGTTTCTTGATTAGTTGCTTGCAATCTAGACACCCTAAGATAGATTTAGGCAAAAAATAGTTGACTTGACTTTCTCTCTAAAAAATAATGATTCTCATGGACTCTCCACTCTCACATGAAGGATTATAAATATTATTTAAAGGATCATACATTAATATGAATGAATTTATAGGTCATGTGGATTCATCCCTATTTATAGGCTTAATAGGCATAGACTATGTATTTGAGTATATGACCACCTGTGATTGATCATAGTGACCATATATGATCATAAAGATTCATTTTAACTTTATAAATCATTCCAAAGTCCCTTAAAACTCTCCATTTAATTATTTTTACTATTCATGTACTACATTTATAGGTTACTTTGACTATGGAGTGCTTTTGGTCTGAGAAAATATAGTGGGAACTTACACATTTATATTGACCATTTGAGAACATGGAGGTCTATTAGAACTCATGAGGACCCTCTATAGTGAGTTTCAATCCTTCAACATGCTTCTAGAGGCCTCAAACATTTCAAATTCCCAAAATTAGCTACTAGTTTTGTGACTGTGTACAAGGTCCAGAAGCCTAGACTGAGTATGAAGTTATAAACATGTTAGTTTAACCTTCCTTATTTTTATTTATTCTAATAATAACATGAAGTGTGATTTTATCACTTATTATGGCTATTTTAATGTTTCCATTTCATCTTACACCTCTATCAAACTTTCAAATTGTATCTTTCATTAGCATGAAGCTAGTCTAGGTATGAATCAAACTATAGCTGATTTTAAGGTAAGTTAAGATGTTCGTATCAGTATTAATTCATGTGTGATTAATATGTTTCATCCCTTTGGTTCCTCATTATTTCAATAGGAACATATCACATTTTAATTTATCCATTTTTGCCTTGAGATTATACAGTCACTCTTTACCATCAACACACTATAGGTCACTCACAAATCCTAGGTTCATTTTGTTTGAATGGAATTGTAGTTTTATGAATTTATCAAGTATAAACTTGATTGGGGTTAAAATTCACTCACCATCAATCTCTCTTGACAAAACATCCTACTCTTGTGTTTAAATGTGACCTCTAGGCCTAGGTTGTAACAAAGAAGCCATTAGGCTTACACAAACCTTACAAAACTGTACCAAAAGATGATACTGTGTATGAATATAATTCCATTTGGAGATGTTAGGGTAAAACTTCCCACTTTTTAAATTTTTAAATTCTATACTTGTAAGTTTCACTTGGAATGGTCTTGACCTAAATATTTTGAATAGATAACCTTCTTCATGAATTGGTAGAGTATATTATCTACCCTAAAAGGGATAGATATCTATCATAGAGCTTAGAGCATAAAAATTGGCTCTCCCATAAACCATTAACACTTGCAACATCTTAGACATTTATACTTAGTATGCATTTTATCTATAAATGATAATGAGGATAAAGGTCCATTATGACCTCAAAATAGATACGTATTTGATTAACTGAGTTAAGAAAACACATTACACTAAGGATGTTCATTTTAAATTCCTTTTCAAACCTTCACTTCACACCTTCACCTGTAACTATCAAAACACTTTTCTGCAGACCTCAATGGTGTTTAGTTCAATTATAAGAGAGATTATACATATCCCTTCATGACCACATGTGAAAAATTAATTGAATCTAACATGAAAATTAATAACATGATATTCAAGACCATATACATCACTTGGTTTACATAAACCAATGTAAACAAATGAGAAAAATGAGCCATGTTAAATGTGTAGGTAGTTTGGAAATGCTAAAAATCATAATGATTGTTCAGTAAGTACAAACCATGAATATTGTAACCATGACCATGAAATGGAAGTACATAGGGACCCCTAAGATATACAAAATGCATTCACTACTCTTCTTACCATGTCTCTACTAAAGGAAAACTGTGGACCTCTCTTGACCTGGCTAATAGAGCAATAGGAAAGTAACTAGTTTTACTCAATTTTGGATTTATTAAAGCTACATATCCTTATAAATGACCTATGGGGATCTTAGTGCACCCTTATGAATCCTTCAAATATTTCATATGAGTCATATAAGTTCATATAATTATCTAAAACTACCTTTTTATAGAGGATATCCTTTCTTTCTATGTTGAACCTATAACATTTCAATTTCAAAACTATCCTCTAACATTCTCTGACTTGTGGTACATTGAAATTATTCTTGACACATTTGTTCTTTTGTGTAAAGTTGTACATTTCACTTAGAATAACCAAAAGCTGTTAAATTTTTTTATCAAGTTAAGTGGACAAGAAAAAGGTTAGAACATATTAATTTACCTTCAAACTATGAATCAATCTCATTGATAGCCATGTGACTAATTTATGACTTAGTAAACCTTATGAAATGTTTGAAAATGAAAGGGGGTTGACTTATTTTGACCTAGGGTGAAATTTAGTCAACAAAACCCAAAATGAAGTACTTTATCACATAATAAAATGCCAATAATGAAAAAATTAACTTTAATTTGACTCATTTATGTGTTTACACTTTTAATAAAAAACTTGAACCTCATGATTTTTTAAAAGTCTTTCATAGTTATGGAATTTATATATTGATGGTGCTAGATCCAAGTAGGGCTCATGTGTAGGAATCACATTGATCAACCTATATGGGAATGAATAGCTTGCTACATAAATCTTATAGTGACCTTGTACCAAAAATTATGCTAAATATGAAGCTCTAATTTTAGGCCTAAATTTTGAGTTGAGACATAAAAAGAGGCAAACATTAAAACTTGGATACTCAAAGTTAGTTGTTTATTAGATGAGAAGTATATATCAATACAAATTATCATATTGAAATAGATGTAAACATATGGCATGTGGTATAATTAAAGCTTTTTAGACATTCAAATAAAATGAAATTGAATTATAGATTCACTAGCTACATCATCTACAAATTTAACACCACTCCAAGAATCTAATCTATAAAACGTTCAGTCCTAAATAATGTTGAGAAATTCTAGGTATTTTACGTTTACCAATAGATCATTTAGTTCATGAATAGTTTTGGGGCCTTTTAATTTCAAATAATATATGAAAATTATTTTGAGCCTATGAACATTGAGGACTTGGGAGATCATAGCATATGTAGACACTATTTTATGATTATGTAGCACCTCAGTCTCATAAACTTGAAAAAAAATATCTTGGTTATTCCTATTAGTGATGAAGCCTTTCCACTTTTTTTATTCTTGAATATACTCCATCTTATGATCCTTGGCATATCTATTAGTTTTAGCATTATTATGTTGATGACACAAACCTTCTTTATTGCCTAGAATGCCTAAAATGTACTTATCTACCAGCTCTACAAGTTTTGAGCCTATGATTATTTCCTTCGTTATTATAAACTAATGTTTAGGATAAACACAAACATCAATGTTAGTGTCTTGACGTGACACAAGTGTCTATTGGCCTAAATTATACCAATTTGTAAATGAAATATATCCTAATCGTTAGCCTAAGTTCTTTAATGTGAGTTATTATTCCAAAGGGATTAATATAAGTACCTTATCCACCCTCATTCATTATTCACTTAGTAAAATATGAAAGATACCAAGGACACTTTATAAAATCACTCTATTCATAGGAACAACACATCTATAGGTCTGAATCACTAAAGGACTAGTCTAAGATTATAATTTATAAAGTTACAAGTTAGGTCATTATTGTACTTGTTTTCCATATCTTTCATGATTCACACACAAGCTAACATGTATTGGATAACTACATGAGTATGAGGCCCTCTTCTATAGTATTAGATATATAACCAACACTTGCTAATAATGGGGTATTTGGGGTCATATTAACACCATGTGCCCACTAATTCATTTTCCCCCAAGGTGACTATGAAGAAGGAGAACTAGGGTTCTCCCATTTTATAAGCAGTGATAGTTCATGATTTCTATTAAAATTCCCTAGAGCAAAAGTGAAGTAAAATCTAGAAGCATCTATGTGGTCACATCTATTTTCAATAGGTATTCTTTATAAGACACTTGAGTCAAACCTAGAGATTAGAGTTTTGATAAAATTGTATTAGGATGACATTAGTGTCCAAAACTCTAGAAACATTAGATCCATAATTTTAATATTGTTCCATAACTCTATTCCATCCTTATTATTATTTATTATAGATCGATCACTATGTCAGCATCAAATTTATCTATGTATGTTACTTCCTTATCATTTCCATACATATCTTAGTTGTACTTCCCATATTTAGAATATCTCCATTTTATGAATTTAACATATTCCTAAATCTAAGTTTAGCATCTAATTCACTGGCTATATATCTCATTATCACCCTTGTGTCATTTCATTTATATATACCTCATTAGACAAATTTAGGGATAATAATAAGATCACCTAGGTCATTTTAGGGTTAAATATTTGGTGAACCTAACCTTTGAATGCCATTCTACCTAAGAATACCTTAGAGGATATTTATTACCTAGTTTGTCATATTCATTTATCTTATCATGGATGATATTGATTGTTTTTATGACTATGCTTATGAAACGATCCAACTCTCCCTCAAGGAAGCAATTGAAACTAGCTACTCTTAAATTCTTGTAAGTGCTAATACATGTGATTCAAAAGCCTTTAATGGTGGTAGTTATTATCCTTCTAATTAGGCCCATGCTCCCACAATTTCAAGATATTATTTGATACATCTTAAGGAAAATAAAAATCCGCTACGCATACTTCCTACACCACCATTATATTATTTTCACATTTGATACTTGAAAAAGTATGGATACTAAGGCCAAGGATTGGGTAAACATGAGAAAGGTATAACCCACCCTATATCTCTTCACCATAAAAATATAAATAAGCAATGGTAGGGTTTTTCAAAAACATCCTTGAGTTACCGGGCATTCAAGTAAACTAAACATTTACCTTTTATAAAAAATGTGGATACACATGACCAAGAGGATTCTTCATTTGATTATCAATAATTATGACTACATAAAGAAATTATGGCTAATTTATAAACAAATAATGATGGTCACATGTTTTCAACAAAATTTTTTAAAGCCACCTAAATTCCTACATTCCAAAAAATATCCCTCTACTACCTTCATTTAAAACATATTATATATCAAAAAAGGTGTCCTTACCAAAGTTTTCCCAAGTTAAATTTTTTATATGCTTACCAAAGTAAAATGAAAAAAATTATTTGAATGGTACATGTTATTCAAATGATATACCAAATGTACCTAATTTCAAGGATCTTGTACCATTAGCAAAATTCCCTAAATTTATTGATAATCAACTTGCACTTATTATACATAAGAATGATGATACTCATATGTTTATATTAAAAAAATGTGGTAGGTTGGAACAAATTATAGCACCTATTCAAAACACTTATATCCCCATAGAATATATAATTTTGATGATGACCACTATTGGGTGTTTTCAAAAGCAATTTTCTATACTTCAAATACAAATGGATTTCCATAATTCTAATGCACAGGTAACCTCATTCAATAATTGACCTCTTGAAAAATGTATAATTGAATATCACTATCTAGAAGATTTTCATCACTAAATTTACTCCTTGTTTTGAGAGACATGGACCCATTCAAGCACATGATTAACTATGTACATTATTTTGGTCATGGACACAAGATGACAAACTATTTATAAAATTATTTCATGTCATCATTTTTTTGAATCTCAAAATTTGTTCTATATACTAACCAAAGGATCCTTAACCACTTTTCCCAATTGGAATATGTATTCTTCATTGATTTAAATATCCATAAGGTGACAAATCTTACATAGAACATTTACATAATGTTAAACAATGTGATGATGAATCCTTTCAAGACTATACTATTTGAATCAAAAGTACATCGTATGAGTTACCATATAAACCCTCAAAATTAGAATTGTAATTTATTTTTTGTTTTGGGATTATTTCACTATCAAAGGAGTGAACATTACATAAACAATATCAGTCATTTACCCATTTATATAATTATGTTCATAGATACACTTCCTTAATAATTACTCATTCAATGAAACTTAAGATATCTCCCTCTAAACACAAAACACAAAAGTTTTATCCCTCAGACAAATGATGGAAATAACTTACCTAAGGAACATTATGAACAAAATGTGGTATTCCTGATATTTATATGTTTAGTTTGTAAATGTTACTTAACATGGGGCCAATGCAAGGTCCATATATTATGAAATAATCTCAAAGTGAAAAACACAAAAAAAATCCATGCCAACAAGATTTAACAATTACCTTATACATGGGTGGTGCTCATTTTTGGCATAATGATATTTATCTTACATAAGAAAAAACTACTTGTAATGCAAGACACTCACATAAAATTGGCTTTGATCTAAAAAATTTAAAAAATAAAGGAGGTTGGAAAGAATCCTTTGTAAACATAGTAATACTAATTTATTTTGGTCCTAAGGTAATTCAAAAATGGGTTTGGGTTATGCTTACGACATCTCCATATACGCTTACACTAATAACTCTTTAGCTGTACAAAATGGAAGAAAAAAATGATTTGAATCATCAAGGTATTTCCTTTTCTCATGAAGACAAATTAAAACATATTAAAAATTATAACAATAGATCTTTTAATGCACATAAAAAATGTGTAGAGGATCTTGCTATGTACCTTTTCAACCTATCTAATAATGATAAAAAAATGAAAAAGATCCAACTTAAGGATATAAGGTTCAAAGTGGGAAGATAAATATGACCATTGATAGGATGACATCATAGGATGATATTTACTCTTTAAAAATTCAAAACTACTAGAAAACCAAAAAAATAAAAAACATTCAAAAATCTAAAAACATTTTCAACACCTACATGTTATACTAGTTTCTTGGCATCAATATGTTAGTTCCATATTCATGGATGGTATATTTAGTTACTCATACATAAAAATGTGTGTCAAACATATAATTGAGTGAGACATAGGAATACACATATACATGATATATTCATATTTTAGATGTTGGGCCCTCCCTCCACTCATGTCATGTAGACATTGGGGCATCTGCTTCTTTGATATTGATACACATAGGTTATATGGTTCAATGATCACATTTAATTATCATGTTTTATATTACATATGTAATTATTCATGCCTTTATCCATCATTATATCTTACACATGATACTTAATATGTTATAAACTTAACATTTTTTCTTAACACATTCGATCCATGGGCTACTATAACATGTTTATGTTAGCTACTTATGTTTTATTGTATGCACTTCCTATTAGAATGAATAATAAATTGATGAAACCATATGATCTCTCCTAAAAATAATTACTATTAACAAACCATCTTAGACATTATGCACACAGATAAGTCTCTTCATTATTTCCCTAGAATAATATAACCCACAAGTTTATCTCTCTCCACTAGAATAGGAGAGTCATAAGGAGTGGAAAATAAATAGGAAAGTAAGGTTTTTTATGTGAAATAAATAATTTGTTTCACAAGATAAAAATATGTGTAAATAATACTTTGCACAACTAGAATTGGTTCTTACATATATTTTCTATAACAACAAACCAAACTAACAAACTCCCAAAACAAGATTAACTCCTATGTAAGTGTGAACATGGATAGAAATAAAACTAGTTATGTAAAACCTAAAACAACTATCTAATGTGAACACATCCACTCTAACACCATCCCTTAAGTGTAGGCTAGGGTGTGAAAAAAGAGAAATCAATGAGACTAATGGGTCTCAATAGCTAGGTCTAATCAGGTACCCATGTACAAATCATATTAAAGTACAAAGTCTCCCTATGGTAACCAATCCATCTTACCAGAGTATATGGATGTTGAGTCACTATAACCTCCAACTCAAATAGGAATTGGTACTCTATAATAAGCTTGCTCTATAAAAATCACTAATCATAAAATACTAGGAAAAAAGAGTTACCAAGGATGAAATGTATCATTGTAAGGTACCCAAAAACTAATAGAACCATAATAAGAGTGAAGAAGAGAACCTATGTTGAAAGGCATCTCAATAATCATAAGTAAAAAATCTAAACACAATCTTTTAGTAGGTGCACTCAATGGAATGAAGCCCATCGAATAAAAGATGCACTCAATCAACTACCTCTAAAAAAAATGTGGTGTACTAAAAATGAGTACCATACCTAAAATAGTATGTGTACACCCCAAATAATTATGAATTGGGTGTAGTGACTCAAAAACCATATCTATATGAGTGGACCAATCCCACTATAAAACACTAAAATGTTGACACTGGGCTACACTAAACTAGTTATTTTTCAGAGGGAGATCAAAATCCACAAAAAATCTAAAGGAGACTATCAACATCAAAGATATAGATATAAATGTCTCAAAAAATATGTCCATGGTGATGATGGGATAGTCAAAAACTAAAGAATAAAACAAATATGAAGAAAAAAAATCCATGACTCTCACTATGATTACAAATAAAAGTCCCATCCAACAAAAACATCACCAAGTGACACAAAAAAGTCTATATTGTAATCAATGTGAAGTAGATGACAACTATGAAATGAGAGATGTAGGATCCAAAGGATACATCTAACTAACAAATATCTCAAATAACTAAGGATCATCAAATGGTAGAAGGATCAATGTGTGGTTAAAAAAGTTGATTGGTGAAGGAACCTCAACTATAGATTCCTCTCAAAGAACATTTTTGACACTTCCAAAAATGATTAGAAATCCACCACAAATTAACATGAATGGTGGATGAATATGCCTACATATGACTAGGTGAAAATTCCATAGTATAATAATGTAGGGTAACATCTAAAGAAGTATCAAGTAGATCATGCCTAATAACTATAATCTCATGTTTTATAGGACCAAGTGAAGGTGCAAAAAAACCCATATGTAGATCATAATCCTCATGAAGAGAGGAGTAAACAAAAGATGGAACTCTACTAACATATCCCAATGAATATAAAACACATGCATCATAACCAATTCCATGCCAAGCAATCCACATAATAGGTTGAATAGGACAAGTATGCCCTATAAATATTTCATAATGCCTACAAGTTTGGTTGTGTGACCCATGGAATGAATCATATAGGTTACAAATCTAGTGGTATGATACTCAGAATAAGTAGGAATATATGTAAGTGGAATTAGAGTGGGATGTGTATAGTGTGCATCAACAATAGGCACAAAAGTATCATATCCATTAATAGGAGCAACATGAATAATGGATTACTTAGAATCTGATAGATCACATTTTAAAAGAGAATCAAGTGGCCGCATACCAGATTTACTACATGATGGGTTATTAAACTAATGATGTATGTAAATAAGTTTCTTCTATAGATAACATTTGAGAGCTTCATTTCTATGAATCACGAAGTGCAAAAGAGAATTCTACACCATGACTTTCTTGTTTTCTTCCTGAAGTGCTAGGAAAGAGGTCTTAAGATCAATGGGTTGCTTAGGACTTGTTAGGATACTATTAATATTCATACCAAAATAAAAAATAAAAGAAAAAACCACTCTATCAAAATGTGCATCAATAGGTGGAGGAGGTGAAGTTACCTCATCCAAGTGACCACTAGTAATCAAATCTACATCATGAGTATTAGGAAGAGGTTATATAAGTGTCTCATCCTCAAAAAATATGTCCCAACTAAAAATGGAAAGAGGAAAATAAAGAATATAAGAATACAAATATTCCAAAGAGTCCTCATTTAAATTACTATCATGAATCACACATGCACAAATGGGAGAAGAGGGTAGAGAAATAATGTCACCAACAGAAGAATCCTCACTCTGAGATGAAAGGAAATAAGGAGGGACATGTGGAGGTGAAGTGACATCATCAAACAATACAAAATAATATCCAAAGATCTTTTAGGTGATGTGACATTCTCAATATGAATTTTCAAATTGTCAAAAATATGGAGGTGAATAAACAAAAGTGCCTCCTTTTATAAGGATGCAAGCCATACAATATCATCCTCATTAATGAAAGTGGTAAAGTCACCAAGAAAACATTTATACAATCACTTAATTTGTAAGTGCATCTACATTTTTTTCCATATGGTATAGTTCAAAGAAGTAATGGGTTGAAACATACAAGATTCCATATCCAAAGAAGGAAAAACCAATAATGGTGTAAAATAGACAAAAATGTGAATAAAAAAGAGCCTCTAAAAAATATGTCGGTTACCACCAAAAATTCATATTTTTTATTACAACATGTGGATCAAAGAGGAAAAAACACTCTAAAAATGGGACATTAGACTCCACCAAAAATACATATTTTATACAAAACTCACCAAAAATTTGTGTTTTTGGAAGGGGTTCTCACCACTTGTGAGACCAAACCTCACCCTATGTCTTCGTTTAATGATATAGAATGTGGTATCCCAAAAAAAAGGGTGGCCTCACTATAATGAAAATTTCCACTTAAAAAATTTGGATCCACCTTACAATTTATCCCGTTTTGAAAAAAAAATCCCCACGTTATAATAAATGCCCCACTTTTTAATAATGCTCTCACACTTTAAATAAAATGCCTCCTAATTACAATAAATGCAATTATTAAAAACAAATCCCATTATAAATAATAATCCCCCACATAAACACTAAACACCACTTTAGCTTATAGTTTCCCCCTCCATGGCTAAAAACATCCCACCAAAAAAACTTCCACTAGTTTTTAAAATAAACATAACAAATTATTTATATATAAAATAACTCCTAGTGGGGACTGAACCGTGTACCTCCTTCAAGCCAAAATTTTATCAAAATATAATTCACCACTTGCACCATGTTTTATCCTTATAAATAAAATGTAAAACATGTTATTTAACTTTTGAATAAAGAGGCATTTAAAAATGGATATCACCCTTTTGCTTGTAAACCTTACAAGCTATGTGCGTCAAATCCACATGATTATTTTTTTTGAAGCACAAATATCCAAAAAATTGGTGAATATATCCAAACACACTAAACATGACTTATAGCCCCAGTGATTTTCTCATTATATTAAAGACATCATCTCCTCCACATGATACATTTAAAGCTTCCATAAGCTCCACTACCCTAGTTACATAGATATTGGTAACACAAATTACCAATAATGACCCCATGGAGGAAACTTTCAAGTGTCTGTCGCTCAGAGAATATCATTTTTTGACACTCAACATGTTCCATACTCCATAACAATATGGAAAGCTTCATATTCACCCCAATTATGATCCATGTATTGGGATGGTCATCCCGTATGCCCCCCCTAACCTTTGAACTAATTTCACATATGGGGGAATTGATTGATCTCCCACTATCGTTAATCCATCCTCTTCACCACAACCATTTACCTATGATTTCTCTTTCCTAAGAAATCATATCTTTAATCACACCTATCTTTATGTGTGCTTAAAAAGGATTTGGTTTGGGTCATTATGAGTAGGGTGTTCATATGCCTGCTAAATATCCCACCAATAAAACCATTGAAAATGACAAAAAATGGCATGGAGTGGATTTTGATGAACTAACTAAACTCACCAAACCTTCTCATATACCAATTATTGAAGAGATAGTTTCTCCCTCTCCATCCTCTCCTCTACCATCACCTAATAAATTAGAGGTATCTATACCTCCTAATTGTTTTTCAATAAATGCCATCCATTTTGACCCCATCACCTATCACCAAGGTAAGGAAACAAGGCCCCTTCATCTCATTCATCCTAAAATGATTGATAAAGACTCTGCCACTATCATCACTATCCAATGTCAATATGATGATGTTACTCTCACATACATGGGTGCAAATGATTTATATATCTAATGATTGCTCCCATATCAAACACAAGCTATGTTAAATGAATCAACCATTGAATTCAATTTACCCTCTCACAATAACCCATGCATCTTTAAGATTAGCCAATATTTGGATTCCTCTGAGTAAGCTAATTATGCCACATTTCTTAATGACCATAACAAAGCCTTCACTTGGTCTTATAATGACATGCTTAGTATCGACCCATCTATCATCATCCACAACATTGTCACCAACTGAGATGCTAAACCTATTAAGTATAAGCTTTACAAAATGCATCCTCATATTACTCTCCTTGTCAAAGATGAGCTTAAATGCCTCCTTTATTTTAGCTTTATTCAAACCATTGACTAGCCACAATGGGTTTCCAATATTATTCCTATCACAAAAGTGACATGGGGAATCTACATCTATATCGACTATCATGACCTAAACCTTGCTTGTCCAAAGGATGACTTCCCTTTTCCAAGTATTGACTAGCTTGTTGATTTCCTAGCTATCCATGAGATGTTATCACTCATGGATGGGTTATTAGGTTATAATCAAATCTTGGTTTCACCTAAGGATCAACATAAGAGAACTTTCATTACCCCATGGGGGAATTTATGTTATCAGATCATGCCCTTTGGTCTAAATAATGTTGGTGCCACTCACCATTTTGCCATGACTTACATCTTCCATGATCTCCTCCACAAAATTATGGAAGACTACATGGATGAATTACTCAAAAAGTCTAACTTCTCTAAGATCACTTGATGATTCTCAAAATCATATTCACTCATCTCGTCAAATACAATGTTTGACTAAACCCAAAGAAATGCATCTTTGGTGTCATTTTTGGTAAGCTCTTAGGCTTTATCATTTCTCTCTATGGTATTGAAGTTGGACTTGTTAAATTTTGAGAAATACTAGACATGCCTCCACCTACTAATATCAAACAAATATGTAGCCTACAAAGTAAGTTTTATTCAATATATCACTTCATTTCCTAGTTGTCATATCATTTTCAACCCTTCCACCTTCTCCTAAAAAAAGATGTCTCCTTCCATTGGAATAAAGATTAATAGGAAGACTTTGATAGACTCAAATGATATCTCCTTTTCCCACTGATTCTTATTCCACCCAAATGATACACTCAAATGATATCTCCTTTATACCTTTATATTTCTATAATAGACCATTCTCTTGGTGTTATGATTTCACATTAGGATAATCACCATTGAGAAAAATCTATTTAATACATAAGTCACACACTTATTGATTATGAAACTCGATATACCCATACCAAAAAGCTTTTTATTGCATTAGTATTTGCATCTTCCAAGCTCCATCATTACCTCTTAAATCATAAAACCTACATCATCACCCATACTTATCCCCTCAAATATATGCATTCCAAGCCATATCACAGCCAATGTGTAGCTAGGTGGCTCATGATCCTTGCTAAATTTGACTTGAAATTTATTCAACAAAAGTCTATCAAGGGGAAAATGATTGTTGACTAGTTAGCTGTCACTCTTTTACCTAACAACTAACCTTCAAACCTTGAATTCCCTAATGAATCCATCACAAAACTCTCCACCAATGACATCTCATATCAAATGATGATTTTCTTTGATGGGTCTAAATTTCAACATAGTGGGGGTATGGGTGTCATCCTCTTCCCTCTTGATGGTGAGCTTATGCCTTTATCATTTAAACTAGATTTTTAATGTACTAACAATATGGATGAATATGAAGCTTTGATCTTAGGGTTCAAATAGCTATTTTCTTGGGTGTAAAATCAATAACCATTTTTGGTGACTCCCAACTAATGGTTAATCATGTTAATGGTTCCTACTTATGTAAAAATTAAAATTTTCAATGATATAAACATCATGTGGATACACTATTAGATTCATTTGACTCCTATCTCTTTTAAATTATTCCTCAATATATAAACAAGTTTTCTAACACAATGGCTTCTCTTGTTTCACACATATCTTCTTCAACCTCTTCCTCAAAAATATGTCACTGTACATCACTTAACATTTCCCTCCTATGTATCAACTAACATCCTTTTTATAGGAAATATTACACACAATCCACATGACTTATGGTACAAGCAACTCATGGATTACCTCTCATGTTCTATTACCCCTTCTAACCTCTCTAATTATGGGAGATGTGCCTTCATGAAACATATCACTCATATACAATGCTAGGGGGACTTCTCTATAAGTGAGTTTTTGATGGTTTCCTCCTTAGATGCCTCACTAGTACTGAGATCCCCTTCACCATTAAGGAAGTCCATGATGAGATTTTTGGTGTAAATTTCATTGGTAACATAGATACCAAATGTATCCTTTGACTTCGCTACTAGTGGCCAACACTCCATCAAGACTATAGTGATTAATTTTGATGTTGCATGAAATGTCAACAATATGTTAACCTCCTTTACATTCCAAGTCATGATTTTCAAATTGCTAAAGACTTTCATCCATTCTCCCAATGGGGTTTGGATCGAATCGGTGAAATTAACCCTCATTGATCTCTCCATCACCATTCCATTATTACTACTACAAATACTTCACCAAGTGGGTCAAAGCCATTCCTCTCATCTCCACTAAGGCTATCAAAATTGTTGACTTTATCAACCATCACATAATCTATTATTTTGGTGTCCCCCATAAAATTATAATAGACAACAACAAATATTTCAAAAATAAGATTGTCCAAAATATTTGTGATGCTTTTGGAATCAAATTAAGCTTCTCATCACCATAATATCCACAAGCAAATGGATAGGTAGGAGCTTCTAACAAAACCTTAACTAAAATCCTTATGAACGTAGTCAATGATAATAGCAAGGATTAACACACGTACAACCCCTTTGATTTATGGGTTTACCGTATTAACATTTAAACCCCTATAGGTGCTATGCCTTTTTCTTTGGTCTACGGGATGGAAGCTATTTTTCCTCTTGAGGTCTAGATTCCTCCTCTTCATATTTCTCTACAAGACATTCTTAATAATGATGAGTTTCACTAAGAATGTTTAGCTTAATTTGAGTTACTTGATGAATGTCATCTCATAGCCCTCAACCACCTCTAAATCTATCAAGAGTGTATCAAATAGACTTACAAACAAATCTTAAGGAGTGATATTTCAATATCAAAGATCTTGTATTAAATTAAAATCAACATGTGATGAACATGGAGACAAGCAAATGGGATAAGTTTTATCCTAATTATCTTGGACCCTACATCATAACTCACAAGTATGGCTTATGAACTTATTTATTGCCTTCTCTCAAAGGAATACTAGAACCTAAGCCTTTAAATACTTTACACCTAGGACCATTATTTTTTTAATCATGACATTTCACCTCGTGTTTAACTTGAGCTCATCCCTTGAGCAAACCTATTACATTCATCTCCCTTCCTCTTAACCCTTATTCCTACACACTTAGTTAACCTATGAAGTTCTAAATTTTTGTCCTCATAGTGGAAAACCTCTATGCCTCTATAGTACTATCCATGATTAGAAAAAAATTGGATACATAGACAAGTTATAATCTCTCAAGTCATGATTCTCAATGTAGACTACTCCTTTGAAGGATATCTATGTAAACTCTCCTTTATACTATAAATAGACTTTTCCCTTAAAGGTTAGCTAGTAAAAAAATCAAACACAAAATCTCAGACCACTCCCTTGAAGGATGGCTAAGCCAAGATTTGTTATCAATGGAAATAATGACTAAGAAGCTTCTCGTATTGATCAAATTCATATGACCTCAAAAAAAACAAAATCTCATTATAGGCTTGCTACATTGCTCAGCTTACACAAAAAAAAGAAAAAAAATTTAAGTCATGGACTTGCCTATAGTAGCTCTCAGGTCACCCACAGAAGGGTCATGCCATCCCCACTAATAAGGTTACACTACCCAATAAATCTCATTACTTTTACCTTTTTCCACTCATATTCTTTCAAGGGACTTTGAAATCACTTGATATAACGTGAGTATGATGATTCTCTAACCAACAAATGGTCAAATGATGGAAAGCATGAAAGAGGCTCATACTCTTGAGCCTATTTATGTTGTGATTATGGTCTTTGCCAATACACGATCATCATGCCTCTTTGTTTCCCATCCCAATCACATGCTAATTTCTCTTTAGAGATTGCATCTCACAACAAGATTTAATCACCTTCTCACCTTTCTGCTAATTTTTATTGATTCTTAGATTTATGTGTTTAACACATATCCATTTGAAGCAAAGATACTCAAATAACTACCCAAAACCATACTAAAACTAACAAACCATTACCCGTGAGAAATCTACCACATATGCAAACATAGTTTCTCTAAAACAATAATAAATAGGAAAACTGTCAATCCTACACCATTTATTCTAAGCATACACCATCACTAATATGGAAAAATTATAAGAAAAAATAACATACCCAACCCATTCATTTTAAGCATACACCATCACAAATATGGAAAAATGATAAAATGAAGCTAACTAATCAACTATGTATATATCATCACATATATGAGAAATGATAGACTAAACTCAACTAACATGTTCAACATTAACATAACATAAACATCCACATCATTATAATAACTTCAAACATCATCACCATCACATAAACACATCTCAAAATAAATAACTCCCACATATATATGCATTACATATGAATGTACATAAATGGATCGTATCAATATCATCTATCTCTCAAAAAGTACATTTCTCATCTTTGGGTCACAAGTCAGTGTGTATACAACATATATAACAACATCAATAACCACATCTGGCACTCAAAATACTCAAGGCTATAGTCATGGTTAGGAAGAAGCAATATTATCACCACTCTCAACCTATTTACATCTGCATGAGCTAGAAGCCATGGCATGTGTCACTGATCTCTCATGATCTCTAAACTCAAAATACTTCTAAATCTATGGGAACTCTGTGATGTCCCTCTCATGGTATGTAATCTCATCTAAATTATCATTGTACCTTTCTAGAGATACAATCTATGGTAGAGCCATCAAACCTACTATAGGACCCTCTACTTGTCCCTATGGAGGAGGAGTAGCCTATCCTACTACTCTCAAAATATCTCTCTCTATTATTACTGTAGTTAGCTGGCCATGTAATACCTTGACTTACCCCTACAATGTCATAACCTACCCCTATAAGATAAACACCCCTATAATACAAACACCTA
The DNA here is from genome assembly GCA_037957365.1 of Torreya grandis. Classification (NCBI taxonomy): domain Eukaryota; kingdom Viridiplantae; phylum Streptophyta; class Pinopsida; order Cupressales; family Taxaceae; genus Torreya; species Torreya grandis. The sequence continues at coordinate 1,917,007 of JARHVA010002557.1, read as the reverse complement.
TGCATGTACTACATCTTAGGCCTACATTATTGCATCTCAGGCCTATATAGCTACATCTCTCTCACACATCATTTCCTATCAATCTAGTGGTTGCCTCCTAACTTGAACCATTGGACGTAAACCTGTCCACTAAGAAAGATAATATACTATGCATCTAGGGTCTACCACACTTGGGCTTGTTGGTAACTCCTCAAAATTTAGCCCATCTATCTCTTGGGGAAAGGGTATGGGTGCCTCTATATCATCCCTCCTATATCAACAAAAGGTAGGGCACATCCTATAACAAGCTAAACTATCTCCTGACCCGTGCCATGGGTATCATCTCTAACTTTCTAGCTCATCTCCCTCTAACCCATAAAATGCTCTACAAATTGACGTGTTACTCTTCCTGTCCTCTAAATGTAGGGTATGTCAAGTATGGCCTCCAAACAATATCTGTGGGAATCAATCCATCTATCATATACCTAAAATAATCAATGTCCCTCATTATGCCATATATTCATGTCTTGGCCATAGCCTCTCTCTAACATCTGAATCTAACATTGAAACTAGTTTCAATCATGGTGGGTAGCCCCAATGGCCATGTCACCATGATGTGCTCATATGCCTAAAAATGGAGTAAATGCCCAACACAAAAAATGTACTATACTCATAGCCTCAAAACCCATAACTCTCTATATAACTATGCTATAATACTTGATCCACATGCATACACAGTCCACTACTAAACCATTTGTGCTAACACACCTATTAATGTAATAGGAAATCTCCCCCCATCTACATTTGGTAGTGTATATATTATAATTCCTATCATCATCAGGATACTTAACTGATGTTGGTCCTCATCAGTAGTTTATAGTGGCTCATATGCAAAGCTCACTGAGTAATAGGTCACTACACTAAGATACTCTCCAAAAAATATAGCCATATGAATATCATGTTCATCTCTCAAAAAGAGAAGATCTCCTCACCCTAGAGTGGAAATCGTAAAATCTTGTACATGTCTTCTTGTGTCACTATCAACTTTTCAGTAGGAAAATAGAAGGTGTTGGTGGTGTGATCCCACCTATTTATTAATGCTATCATCAAGATAACATCATATGAAACTATACAATATCATTGCACTCTTCTTAACCTTATGGCTACCATGTGCTCCCACTCATCATTGGTGACATCCATCCTCATCCTAGACAATAACATATGTAGTTGATTTCATAATTTTAACTCCTACCTAGAGTGCGTCCACATAAACAAACCTAAAGTTGCATAATTTCTAATGTAAATCTATACCCTTTTTTATTCTCTCTGGAAAAATTACATAGGCGTAAGGCCCTCATCTAGATTATGTAGGAAACACTGAATCAACATGGGGTTTTTTGAGGTTAGCTTAGTTGTATACCCACCTAACTATCTAACCTTTTAACCCACCTAGACCCTAGGCCTCATTACTTATCTCTTAACCATAGGCCTAGCTACCTATCTATAAACCTTAGGCTTAACTACCTATCTTTAAACTCTAGGACCCATAACCTATATCTTAAACTCTAGGCCTCACAGCCTATTTCTCACACCCTTGTCCCCATGACCTATATTTTAAGCCCTAGGTCCCATGAACTATTTCAAACTCCCTTTTCTTAACCACTTCCCTTAACAAAGTTTTAACCATAACTCCTACCTTTTCCATATGCACTGGGAGAACTACATTGACCTGAGGCCCTCAAGTCAGCTATATAGATAGTACTCAATTGACATGGGGTCTTCTAAGGCTAGCTCATTCATTAAGCTTGATGAATAACTCAACTAGCAATCCAAAATGGGACTTTTCTTCCTATTTGTGGTTTTTTCCTATGACTAACATTAGATAAGGCTATCAACATTAGTGCAAGATGTTATCTGACATCGGTACCCTATCAATCAACATTCGTGAGCCCTATCATAATCTATTACTATTTCAACCCTAATGCCAAATAACACACCTCCAAAATTTAATTTTTTTCCTAAAATCTACCCCTAATCGATCCTAAATTCACCAAAACCTACCCTCACTCCATCTACTACAACTCTAATTTCCCTCTCTCCCCCCAACCATAATAAATTAGCCCAAATCACAAATTAACAATCTTAAATTAAAATTCAACTCAAAGGGCATCTTACCTCATCTCTCCATCTCCTCTAGGCTATAATGGCTAGTACTTGTGGTAGCACACCTCTAGCTAGGTCCCCTCCTAACTCTACCATCTCTACTCACACCAACACTCTCTCAATCACACTATGGCCCACCAAGTACTCAATCCAACCCTTAGTCTCACACACTCTTCTTAACCACTTATCTCTCACAAACTCACCACTAATAGATAGGCTAGATCTATCCTATGCCCCATAACACCCAGATATATTTTTCTCTAGTAAAATGTCATAAATGAGTTTTAGTGGGCCACCAAACCCCTTTTTGTTAGGTTTGGTCACCAACTGACATCGATATTCTTGACCTAAGACACCAATGTTGATAATACTTACTACTAACAGTAGTGATATAATCGGTGCCAACAACCTTAAACTTAAAATTTTCAACACTAACCACCACCGTTTAGACTACACCCAAAGTCTAGGGTAACTTTGAGATCACGTATATCTTCCTAAACATGACAACCAACATTAGAGATCATGTATATCTCCATAACCATGACAACCAACCTTGTAGATCACTTAAATATCCAACCTTGATGACTTTGACTGGAGATCTTGAATATCTCCTCAATCATTGACCCTTTTGAACTAACCTTACATTACCTATCTTGATCACTTATGCTACCTCACAATAGTTGGATATTATACACATGCATGTATATCATGGGTTTTAGATCACAACCAAGCTAGTCCTATCACTTGTAACCTTTGTGTCTACCAAGAGTACTTCCTACCTTGGATACCTAGAAAATATGGACTATTAGAGCTACAACTTTGATCATTTTTACCTTATCAAATATCACTTACAAGTTATGATTTGGTTATTTCTATCTAATTCATCCTCACCTTTACCTATTATTGATTGTGTTCACTAGAACTCATCATAATATATGTGTAAGCAGTGATACCATGCTCTCACTCACTATCTGCTCACATAATTAAATCCTTATCAAATTGGTACTCAATTCTAGAATCTCCTTTGTTGGTTCTTATTTTGATGGGGGACACCTATTCCCATACCTAGAGAATCCAACTCTTATTTTTGTCTTATAACTTGTCAGTACAAATAACAAGATAAAAAGGAAAAAATGTAGACACCAAAATTATGTCACACATGTGCATAACTCCCTATGTCTAAACCCCCTTTAAGCCCCTTTTAATAATTATCCTTCCTAACCAATATTTTCACCCCTCACACATTTAATTAATTTAAAATATTTAATTTATTTAAAAACCACTTATGCCACCTTACCTAAACACCTCATCCTAAGAATAGTTCTTAACCTCTAAGTCACCTCAAGACTTAGTCACCTAATCCTAACTTCCCGTGACTTATTCTCACCCCTAACATAAATTCCTAACTAACTATGTCCTTTTTAACCTCACATTTTTACCATTTCCTAATGGATACCATAGCTGACAGCAGGAACATAAAATAGGCTAAACATAGTCCTTTTACCTATTCTCATGCCACTAACATTAGTCAACCCACTATTGACATCAGTGAGATCACCGATGTCAATTACTTAAGCCAAATTCCAAGCTAATGTTCAGGTCAACAGAAATAAAAAAATTCAATCATTCATGTACAAGCTTTAGCATTCAACTTTTTACATCCAAGATTACCTTTACTCTACATAAATTAGTTCAGATTAGGAATTGATATATTGCATTGAGCTTGGATTCTTATAAATTAATAGCACACACTTGTCTTTTTTGTTCATGCCTCATTAGAGCCATCTATCTAACACTCATAGTTTATCTATTTCACCAGCTAAGTATATTTCTATGTTTTGTAATTCATTTAAACAATCATTTTATAATTACTTAATGTTATACTATATATCATTTTAAAATCATCCTGACTCTCCTTGTGAGAAAGTTGTAAAAGTCCTTCCCTTATTTCCCTCTTCTTCAAACATACCAACACTCTGTCTAAAACCACCTGAGTCTTATCCACTCCCTTAAAACTCTTCCCAACCTCATAAACCTAACCAAGATCCACCTCCTAGCTCTGAAAAGTCTCTTGTAACCTCCTACAAACCTACTTCCCATACTGACATCAGTCACATAACTAACTTTGGTCATATCTCCTTACCAACATTGGACGACTATGTATTTCTACTAACTTATCTAAGCCTACCTAAACAACCTCCAAAAACACCAATAACTCACATTACCTACACTATGTCACTCTTTGCTTCACTCAAACTATAATAATGCTAAGAACATCTCTCTCTTACTCTCTATTTTATTTTATCATTTATTACCATTTTGTTTTGAAAAGTGGATTGTCATCCCTAAGGAAGTTTGACACTTCTAGGAACACGCACATATCTTGGAAGCCCACTCATATATCTACTAAAAGATATTTTTGGTGGTAGTTATTTCTTATTCATAGGTAGTCCTCCCTAGCCAAAGAGGAGTACTCAACATCATCTAGATAAAGTGCAAAACCAATATGGGTTCTCTCTAATCTCTAATCCCTACCCTTTATCTTTATTTCTCCTTAAACATCAAATAGATTCAAAATTTAGTGAAACACTTAATTAGGGCATAAATTTGTATTTATGGACACTGATCATTATACTAGATCGACTAAGGCCATAGCCACAAATAATTTAATAGGTCATCTTATGATTAATTTTCTTAAAGAAAATATAATGACAAGATTTAAAACTCTAGTATCTTTGGTGTGTGAAAATGGTCTAGCATTTCATCCTATAGAGTTCAAAGAGTGCATCTAAAATAGTTAGGTTATTGTTAATTTCTATTCAAACTATTATCATAATAGAATTGAGTTACAAAATTAAAAATAAATAAATTGATGGATGCCATTAATGAATCATATAAAGATAAACCAAGATAATGGCATCTAATACTAAATTATGCACTATGAATAGACAAGACAAGACTAAAATAGGCCTTTAAAGATTCCCATTTTCTATTGGTACAAGGAAAATTAATTATGTTTCCTATTACTCTCAAGCAACCAAAATACAAATTTATTAAATACTACATTGGGGAAGATGAAATTCAGTCTAGATTGATAGACATCATTTGAATAGATGATGCATAAACAAAAGCATTGTACAATTTTAGTAAGCACCAAGACATTGTAAAGAGATGGTTTGATAAAAGATATTAATTTAAAGCATTTAGAATTTTATATTTAGTGCTTTTATGGGTTAAGGCACATGAAAATAAATGGCAACATAACAAACCTAGTCCTATATGGATTAGGCCATTATAAATTTTTGAAATTTTGGGTAATAATGCTTTTTGCTTAAATGACCTCCAAGATAATGATATTGATTTTTATTTAAAATAGTAAATTTTTGAAAATATATTTCATGGCTTCTCTAACTAGAGATACTTCTAAATGACTTTGATTTTGGCCATAAAAGTAGGAGTAAATTAGATGTATTACTTTCTAGAGTAGATTTCCTACTTTCCACATTTATTTTTTAAGTTGAGTTGTCCCACTTTCCTAGATTAAATTATTTGTTTTCCTTGAGTATATTACCTACTTTTCACACTTTTTTTCTTAGTTTAATTGTTATTATTTTTAGATTAGTTTTATTATATTTTTATAATAATATTATCCATTCTTCATGTTAAGGCTATCAAAATTATATTGGGAAAGGAGGACTAAATGTATAGGAAATAATATTCATTGAAAACCTACCCAAAAGTAGCTATAGTTTCTAAATTATGGTATGTTATATGACTAAAATTAAGGTAATACTTGAACTAAGTAAGTTTATCAAGTCTTTAAAAGATTATCTGATATTTTTATAAAAAAATTAAAACTAATTTTAATTTTTATAAAAAAATTAAAACTAATTTTAATTTTTAAAATATTAGTTTCCCCTATACCTAAATCAATGAAGAATAAATAGTTTTATGTGACTACTATGCCCAAATCATTTATTACCTACTCACAAGTAGATGCCATCTTAAACTAAATATAATGTAGAGATGATCACTTAGGCTCAAATCAACCTAATACATGATAATAGAATGGGTGATCTATAGGAAAAAAAATGAAGGGATCTATCTAAAATGCATTTTTAGAAAATAAGTTATAGACATCTTAGATAGGTTTCACCAAAAAGTCATTAGTTGACACCCTTTAGGTAATACTAATGCTAAAAAAAAGTTAGGGTTGGGGTAACATGTTACTAGCCTACCATTTTATGGATGATCACAAACATGTAAGTACATTCCATCAATGCTAATTATTTGATAAAATATAAACATACATAGCTATGCTATGGAAACCTATAATTACGTGATGCCATTTTACACAATAGGTGTTATATTTTGTCAGAATAACAAATCATAACTCTTAATTAGGGCAAAAAAATTTATTGACAGACACTGATAATTGTACTAGATCGATTGAGGCCATAGCCACAAATAATTTAAGAACTCAATATATGATTAAGTTTTATGAATAAAATATACTAACAAGATTTGAAACTCTAGTTTCTTTGTTGTGTGAAAATTGTCTAGAATTCCAATATACAAAGCTCAAATACTGGGTCTACAAAAATAATATTATTGTTAAGTTATCCTCAAATTATTATCCACAAAGGAACATAGTTATATAATATATGAATAAGAACTTGATGGATGCCATTAATAAATCAAAAAAATATAAACCAAGATAATGACCTTTGTTATTGAATTATACTCTATAGATAGATAAGACAAGACACAAACATGCCCTTAAAACTTCATCTTTTCTGTAGGTATATGGATTAAAACTTATGTTTCATGTTACTCTCATACTACCCACATATAAATTTAAGTAAAAATATATTAGGGAAGATGAAATAATTTTTTCTAGATTGATACACATCGTTCAAATGGAGGATGCACAAACATAAGCATTGTATAACTTTTATAAGAATCAAGACATTGTCAAGAGATGGTTTGAGAAAATATATTAAACTAAAGCTTTCAAAATTTTAGTCTTAGTGATTTTATGGGATAAATAACATGAAAATAAAATGAAACATGATAATTTCACTCCGTTATGGATTGAGCTATACTAAATTTCTAAACTTTTGGGTAATAATGCTTCTTGCCTAATTGACCTCTAAGGTAATGACATTGATTTTATAGTAAACAAGAATTTTTTGAAACACTATTTAATGGATTATATATCAAAAAATTATTCTAAATTACTATAAGTTTGGCCATAAAAGTGGGAGTAAAATATATCTATTACTTTCTAGAGTATATTTCCTAATTTATTCGTTTAGTTTTTAATTTTAGTTGTCTTACTTTCCTAGATTAAATTCCCCATTTTCCTTGAGTATATTACATAATTTATATTTTTTTTTCTTATTTTAGTTGTTATACTTTATTTATTAGTTTTCTTAAAGCTATAAAAAAATCTAACTCATTCTTTATGTTGAGGCCATCAAAATTATTTTGTGAAATGAGGACGAAATGCACAGAAAATAATATTTAGTGAGGATTGATATAGAAGTAGCTATAGTTCCTGAAATATGGTATGTTTTATGACTAAAATTAAGTATTAACTCAATTAAATAATTTTAAAAAGTCTTTAAAAGATGATCTATCCTTTTTATTCGAATTTTATAAATAATTTTAATTTTCAAAGGACCAATTTCACTTTTACATGCTTTATATTTGCATGAGATATAATACACATTGAGATGGATTTATTTGACAAGAATTTTTTGATCAAATTAATATTTATTATATGTACATCCATCTAATGGTGGTTCTCAGCCTTTTCTATCCATGTTTTAAAAAAAAATCAAACAAACTTATGGAATAAAGGTGATTCAAGTATCTCCATCGGGGCTACAGATATTTGGTTGGTAGTGAAAAAATACTTAGAGTGGAATAAAATATATCTTTATCATGGATATAGACACATAGATATAAGGAAATAAATTCCAAACTTCCTTTAATTTTTTTATCAAAAATAAAATAAAATGAACCTTTAGTTTTGCCTAAATACTTATTAAAACTATCATGTCAAGGGTAAAATGACCTCATGAGATCAAACACAGATATCATAAATGAAAAGGGATAGTATGTTTCATAGAAAGTTGGATTCCCTTTCAATTATTTGGTTTATTTATTTTTTTCTTTTTAAATATGAATTTTTATCATAGTACATGTACTAGAAATTATGGATTCTCAAATACTGATTATTTCCCCATCAAATCACCCATTGTTTTGCCCCAACACACCCATTTTAAATTATCAAGTATGTTAGAAATATTGTCATTGATGTAAAATATCTAACATTATTGGTGACAAAGTCCCCATAGCATTTATTGTCTAAAGGTGTTTTTTAAATGATCATATTTTGGCTAAAGTATGTTAATATTAACTAAATATTAATGAATATATTTTTGGTTGCATAAAGTCAAAAGAGGGCCCATGAAGAAGTCAAAGAGTCATGAGATAAATACAAAAGAGGGAAAATATGTATTTTCCCATGAAGGGTCATGTTGACAAATTCAAAGAGTCACCAAGTGAAGACAAAATATGGAAGGGCACGTTTCTACATGAAGAGTCATCCTGAGGACTTAGAAGAGTCACCAAATAAAGAAAAAAGGGGAAAGGATGCATTTGCTCATGAAGGGTCATCATGTGACTTTTCTAATGAAATGATTCTAAGTGTCATGAAAGTTTATCACCTTTTTCCATGTGGATTGAAGAGTCACAAAGGGTGAATACTAAAGGTCATTTAGAAAGTTATAAAAAGAGGCTTGGGAAGCCATTTTAGATATGCAAGAGAGTGCATGGTTTGTAATTATTTTATATAAGAAAAGAGGAGAGAATAGAAAGAGATATAGTATAGGTCTATCATTTATTGAGAAATAAACATTGAGAGATATTTTTATTTTACATAAGAGGGGTTGGTGTTCACAAATAGTTATTGTGTTGGTGCTCGGCAAAGGGTTTGGTGCTCCTAAAATTTGATTCTTGTGAAATTTATAATGTGAGTTGGTGATCATTCATATACTTGAGATTATTATTTATGGTTTTTCCCACATTGGGTTTTTACATAAAAATATGGTGTGTCTCTTTCTCTTGTGTGGTGCATGTTATTATTTTAGTTTTATTACATATATTGAATGTATGATTAAGTGGTTAAAGAAGAGAAAATAGATTAGGTAAAAGATTTAAAAGATATATGATATAATAATTTTCCCCCTATCATTATATCCCATTCTTAACAATTGGTATCAAAGAAATTTCTTTTAGAAAGAGTTTAATAGCTTGAAGGTAGACTAGGGAAAGCATGATTGCTAGATCACATGAAGGTTTTTATATAAATAAGGAACATTTATTTGATGGAATAAATTATGACTTTTGGAGAATAAGGATGAGCACTTACTTGATGGCCCTTGGATTTGAAATTTATAAAGTAGTGATGGAGGAATATGAAGAGCCATAAACACTTGTAACTACTCCTACAAAAAAGAAGGCAAGTGAAAATAATGCTAAAGCTTTAAATGCTATTTTATGTGGTTTATGTGAGTCAAAATTTGTTAAAGTTATGAAATGCAAATGTGCTCATGAGACTTGGGTAAATCTTGAGAATATTTACAAATGTGATGGAAAGGTTAAAAAAGCTAAGCTCCAAACTTTTAGAAGATAGTTTTAAAGTTTTAAGATGGAAGATAAAGAAAATATAGAAAGTTATATTTTACGGGTTGATCAAATAGTTAATCAAATTTAAGGTCTTGGAAAAAAGTTAGAAGAGTCAATGGTGATAAATAAAGTTTTTGAGATATCTACCATTGAGATATGATGCAAAGGATTTTGAAATTTAGGAGATGAACGATCAAGCCAAGTTAAAGATATATGAAATACATGGTATTCTTGTGACATATGAGATATAGACTGAATAAGAGAAACCCTCAAAAAAGGAAGATACTTTCAAGACATAAAAAGAAATACAAGGCTAAGATTCAAGAATCAAGTGCAGCTCTAGTAATGAAGAAGTTGACAATGGATCTCTATTCATTTACAAGCCTAAAAAGGGCATAGGTAAATATCAAGGAAAGTTACCATTTAAATGTTTTAAATGTGGTAAGATTGTAAATTTTGTAACTAAGTGCCTAGATAAGAATAATGGTGATAATGAAGAAGGAAATCCTACATACAAGAACTTCAAAGTAAAATTCAAGAAGGGATTCGAGAAGAAAAGTTTATATTCTAAAGATCCTAGCTCAGTCGAAGATAGTGAAGTCAGTGACTCAGATGAAGAAGAGATTCTATTTATGACCATACATGAAGATGCCTCTGTAAACAAAAATATATATGATCAAGAAGAGGAACATGATGAATTTGAGGTGAATTTAGAAGGATAACTCATTTGTGACTTATAAGAATTAAAATATCTTGAGAAGAAGAATCAAATATTGAAGCTCCAAATTGATCAAAATAAAAAGGAGTTAAAGGAAATAATTGAAGATCTACAAGAACAAAATGAAAAAGCAAGAAAGACTAGAGAAGATATAAAAAATAAATTACAAAAAGTAAGTGAATAATGTGAAAATTATGTTGTTGAAATTACCTCTTTAAAATAAGATATTGAGAAAAAAATAAAGCAGTTAATGATAAATTTGTCAATGATTTAAAATTTGCGAATAACACTAACATGTTGAATAAGATATTAGAGAGTCAAAAATCAATATTAGATAAGATAGGTATCAAATTTGAAATAAAAATAGCTATTATGAAGCTCTTACAAAAGAGGAAATAAAAAGGGAAGAAGTTAAGAATACAAAAGACATCTCAAACAAAGAAGGCTAGAAATAACAAAGCTATAAAAGACAACTAGGTCAAAGATACATGAATCAAAATAGGTTCTATTTTTATGATTATTATTTTTATTTTAATGGTTATGGTCATAAGAAAATAGAATATTTGAAAAGAGATAATAATTTTAGAAACAAGGAGAAGGAAATTCATACAAAGTCAAGTAGAAGCCACAACTCTTTTTCTCCTCTATCAGGCTTTGATGAAGAGGCCATAGTATGTTACAACTGTAATGATTTTAGACACATAGCTTGGCATTACAGAAGCATGTTTGATTTGTTGACAAAGAACCAAAGTTTCAAGGCTCCATTTATCAATAAGAAAGTTTAGATAGGTTCATGGAAGAAGAAATACCCTAAAAAGTCTATGTTAGTCCAAACCACTCTGCATGTAAGAAATGACGAAAACCCATGGTTCATTGATAGTAGATGTTTGAAGCAAATGATAGGAGACAAGAACATGTTCATAACTCTAAAGAAGATCAATGGTGGAATATTTAAATTTGGAGATAATACCACTACCATAATATTAAAAAAAGGTACATTAAGTTTGGATAGTGGTAAAACTAAGACTGAAAATGTTTTGTATGTAGAAGGTCTTAAGCATAATCTATTGAGTGTAAGTTAAACATGCGATTAGGGACACACATTAATGTTTTATGTATAAGGTTGTGAAATTAGGAGAAAATATCTATATGTGTTGATTGTATATGCTTAGAGGATAGATAACAATCTATATATGTTATCATATATCAAAGGTCAAAGATGTTGTTTCAGTCAGAATGAGGAAAGTTGGTTGTGGAAAAGGAGAATGGGACACATAAATTTTGAAAATACTGTCAACATGAAAAATAATCAAGAAATTAGACATCTTCCAAAGATTACAAAGCCCTCCAACATGTTTTATAAACCATGTCAACATGGGAAGTAGGTCAAGAGATGGTTCAAGAAAAAAGAATAATTGGCCACTTAGATGTTAGAGCTTGTTCACAATAATCTATGTAGACCTACCAAAACTTAGATTACTCAAGGTGAGAAATACTTCATGTTTCTTGTTGATGATTTTACATGAATAACTTAGGTGATTTTTTTGAATAAAAAATCAAAATATTTCAACCATTTCAAAGCATTCAAGGCTTTAGTTGAGAATGAAACCAGTTTGAAGATTAAATGCTTGAGATTGGATCGAGGAGAAAAAATTATGTTAGATAAGTGTATTGAGTATGTTGAAGACCAAAGGGTAAAGAGACATTATTTATTAACTATAACTCCATAGCAAAATGGAGTAGTTGAGTAGAAAAATAGAATAGTTCAGGAGATGGAAAGGACAATGCTAAATGAATCCAAGATACTAGATAAATATTAGAGAGAGGTAGTAGGAACAATAGTGCATATCCAAAACACAACATTCTTGAAAGTAGATAGTGATAATACTCCTTATGATCTATGGAAAGATAAACCAAGTACTATTGATTATTAAAGAGTTTTCAGCAGCAAATGCTTCATAAAGAGAACTAATGAAAAATTGGGTACATTTGAACGTAAAACAAATGAAGGCATATTTCTTAGATATTCTTGAAAAAGTAAAGATTATAAAGTTTATAACAAAAGAACCAAGAAGATAGTTGAAATTTCAAGTAATAAGATAGATTAATATGTAGCACAAAGAGTTAGTGATCTAATAAACACTCCTAAAATCATTGAAGAAGAAGATTTTGAAGAATCAGATGAAGATGAGAAGGAAAAAAAAGACACAAAGACCCAATCTAAATATGTCTAGATAAATCATAATGAGAGTGACATCATTAAGAACATAAATGAAGGAGTACACATCATAAGGATGATGGTAAGTGAATCTAAGAAATTTAATTTTTCTTTGTTATCTAAAATTTAGCCTAGAAATTTGTCAGAAGCTACACATGATGAGCATTAAGTAAAATTAATGGATGAATAATTAAATTATATATAAAATAATGATACTTAGGAATTAGTGCCTAGAACAAAAGATCAAAATGTGATAGAAACAAAATGGGTATATAGAAATAAGTTGAATGAAGATGGTGAAGTTACTAGGAATAAAGAAATGCTATTATTTAAAGGATATGCTTAGATTGAGGGTATATATTTTGAAGAAACCTTTGCATCAGTGGCAAGACTAGAGGATATTAGAATGTTTCTTGAGTATGCAGTGTTTAAATTTTTCAAAGTGTTTTAGATGGATGTCAAGTCTTCTTTTCTAAACGGGAATCTAGAAGAGGAGGTCTAAATTGAGCAACTTTATGTATTTATTCTCTAAAATAATTGTAGCCATGTATGCAGATTAAAGAAAGCACCGCATGGATTGAAATAAGCTCCCAGAGCTTGGTATGCAAGATTTGATAAGTACCTACAAGATTAAGGTTTCAAGAGATGTTTTTCTGAAATTAATCTCTACATCAAAATAGAAGGTGAACATTAGTTGATTATTGTGGTATATGTTGATGACTTAATATTTTGAGGTAACATTGAAAAAATTATAAAAGAATATTCTAATAATATTAAAAAATAATTTGAGATGTATATGCTTGGAGAATTGTCATTTTTCTTAGGGTTGCAAATATTTGAGTCAGATAAAGTATTTTCATATCTTAGAGTAAATATGCCAAGGAGATGTTGAAAATTTTGGTTTTGAGTATTTTACACCAGTTGGCACACCAATGGGTACAAGGAACAAGGTGAGTAAAGATGAAGATTCACCTATTGTAGATCAATATTTTCATAGATCTATGATTGGTAGTCTTTTATCTTTGACAACATCAAGACTAGACATCATGTACATAATAGGCATGGTTATGAGATATAAGGCAACCCCAAAGGTGAGTCATGCTTAGTTTGTGAAAATAATATTTAGATATGTCAAGGGGACTTTGGATTATGGATTTTGCTATCCCACAAGCAAATATTTCACTTTGGTTGCTTATATAGACTCATATTGGGTAGGTTATTTGGATGATAGAAAAAGCACAAGTGGAGGAGCTTTCTTCCTCAATGATAGCTTAGTATCTTGGCTATGCAAGAAGGAAAACTTAGTATCAATTTATATAGCTAAATAAAAATATATTACAACATTATTATGTTTTACAAAAATGCTTTGGATGAAGCAAAATTTACAAGACATCAAGGTAGAATATGATGAACCTATCTCTTATTTTTGTGACAACACAAGTGCTATTAATATTTATAATAATTGAGTGATGCATTCAAGAAAAAAACATATTCCTATTAGATATCACTTCTTGAGAGAGTAGGTTGTATATTAGTAGGTTAAGTTGGAATTTATGAGTACTACAAAATAAATTATAAATATTTTCACAAAGGCACTACCAAAAGACACATTCAAGTATCTTTGAGAGAAGTTAGGATTAATTTTTTGTACTTCCTATCATTGAGGTTCAACATTAGTTAAGGGGGAGCTAAGTGTTAACTCTAGGATAGACCCTTTGAAATTAATGTCAAAGGGGGAGAAGTATAGAAATAGGTACAAGATGCTACAATAAGGAGGAGTTATTATACATTTTTTGGTTGGCATTATGTACAGGTTGGCATGTGCATTACATGTTTTAGGATGTGGTAGTTTTAGTTTGAGGTTACCATCAATGACAAAGGGGAAGATTATTGGAAATATTGTCATTGATGTCAAAGGTCTAACATTATTGGTGACAAAGGCCCCATAGCATTTAATGTCTAAAGGTTTTTTTTAATGATCATATTTTGGCTAAAGTATGTTGATATTAATTAAATATTAATGAATATATTTTTGGTTACATAAAGTCAAAAGAGGGCCCATGAAGAATTTAAAGAGTCATAATATAAATACAAAAGAGGGAAAGGATGCATTTTCACATGAAGGGTCACCTTGAGGAATTTAATGAGTCACCAAGTTAAGAAAAAAGAAAGAAGGCCACATTTTTCCATGAAGAGTCACCTTGAGGAATTCAAATAGTCACAAAATAAAGACAAAGGGGGAAGGACACATTTTCTCATGAAGGGTTTCCATGTGACATTTCAAATGAAAGGATTCAAAGGGTCATGCAAGTTTGGCACTTTTTTCCATGTGTATTGAAGAGTCACAAAGGGTGAATAATAAAGGTAATTTGGAAAGATATAAAAGGAGGCTTGGGAATCCATTTTAAATATGCAAGAGAATGCATGGTTTGTAATTATTTTATATAAGAAAAGAGGAAAGAAGATTAAGAGATATAGTAGAGCTCTATCATTTGTTAAGAAAGCAACATTGAGAGATAGTTGTGTTTTACATAAGATGGGTTGGTGCTCAAAAATAGTTTTTATGTTGGTGCTCAACAAAGGGGTTGGTGCTTGTGAACTTTGTAATTTTATCTGGTGCTCATTCATATACTTGAGATTAATCTCTGTAATTTTTCCCACATTGGTTTTCCACATAAAAATTTGGTCTCTCTCTCTCTCTCTCTCTCTCTCTCTCTCTCTCTCTCTCTCTCTCTCTCTCTCTCTCTCTCTCTCTCTCTCTCTCTCTCTCTCTCTCTCTCTCTCTCTCTCATGTGGTGCATGTTATTATTTTAGTTTTATTGCATATCTTAAATCTATGATTAAGTGGTTAAATAAAATAAATCAGATTAACTAAAATATTTAAAATATATATGATATACTAATTCACCCCACTCTCAGTATATCTTATGCTTAACAAAGTAGGAACCCACATTTATTATAAAAATTTCTTCAAGATGAATTCTAAGGATTTGATAACTTTATAAATCACAAATATATCTACTTTATGAATTTATATGGTTACCTTATTATCTAGTTTTGATGTTTTATTTATTTATGAAATTTAAAGTTTGGGCATCAAATATAATATTTTACATTACTTTTGAAATTTTTTTTGAATCAATATTTTGATTAAAAGGACTAATGAAATTAACTATGTTATAGTTTTGTTTATTTTGGCTTATGCTCATGTCCAAGGTTATTTTCATATCCAAGTTTTTCTATTTGTATCCCAGAGCCTCCATAATTTTTCCAAGTGTCATCATTTCACTCATCCAATACTATTTACAACAATGGTGAAATTCTAAATGGTATCAGGAATCCAAACAAGAGAAAATAATCCATATGTCACCATCCCATTTATCTATGGCCAATAACTATTTACATAGATAAAAATTCCTTGAAACCCTCTATACAAGTGAAAACCATCCATGGTGAATCCTCCCATTTATTCACCACTACTTTGTACTTATTTATTTATCTAACACTCACCAGGCATCAAAATAAGCAATATCTATCAATGTGTCATAACCCCATTCATCTACAGCCAAATAATATTGGCACAATTGAAAATTAACCATGACCATATAGACAATGATATCCATACACACGACATCATCTAATTCATATGTCATTACTATGTACTAATGTGAATATCCAAAACTTAGTGGGCATCTAGACAATCAAGATCAATCCATGTGAGACCATCAAATTCATCAATAGACAAAGGTCCATTTACTATTTACACAATTAAAAATTCCAAAAAATACTCTAAACATGTAGAAACCATCCACATGTCATTATTTAGAGAAATTATACCCTACCAAAAGATAGTACCGATCCAAAATGAAACACACTCTAAGAAAATGAGATCATGCTAAGTGTCTCTATATCATTGAACATAGTTTGTAACACCATGTTAAAAATTAGAATATGGTAAAGTGGACAAGAAACATAGTGACACATGTCTCCCTCTAGGAAAATCAAGTTCAAGACACAAATGCAAGCCCCAAAAGAACTATAAAGAAACATTTATCAATTTAAGATGACTAATCATCGAAAATTAGTGAGAATATGCCAACTGGAAAATAAATTCACTAAATTTGACATGGAAAAATGAAAAATCAAATGAATGAGAAATATGTAGGTAACATAACAAAAAGTCATTGTTTGTAATTAATGAAAATTAATTGGAAAGTCAATTCATTCAAGTTTCAAGACTAATTAAATATTTGACGTATATTTGGATTTTAAATTAAAATTTGATTACACTAGTCTCTTTTTATCCTCTATAAATTATTAATTCAAGCTCCAAATTAATTAAAATACCTTTACTTTCTATGTGCATCCATAAGTACTTTTCAAAATTTTAATGGTGCAATTTTCTCATTTTCCCTCTCCATATGCATATTACATTTCTTGAAGGATGGAGCATATGATCACTATTTTTGATCTAGTGGATTTAGATCACCAATTTATTCACTACATAGACATTTGAAAAAAATGTTGATGAAATAGATCCATACAT
Organism: Torreya grandis; assembly: GCA_037957365.1. Lineage (NCBI taxonomy): Eukaryota > Viridiplantae > Streptophyta > Pinopsida > Cupressales > Taxaceae > Torreya > Torreya grandis. The sequence goes on along the minus strand of JARHVA010002557.1, from coordinate 1,899,685 downwards.
GACCAAAGACTAGTTATCCATATATACCAAGAGATACATCAATGACATATTAGAAATCAAGGCAATATGATTACACAACACCATATTGATACTATAGGTAATGCCTTGTATCAACCTACTATATGATTTATTTACCAATGGATAAATTTATAGGAATATATTTAATTTTATATGTAATATGATCCTTGTGGAATACATCATAGGACATGCATTTGAAAAGTATTATAATCTCCCAATTCCTAAGATGACCTATAACTAGACTTTAAAAGATGAATGTTTAGTAGAAAATAAAGTCAAGGGTAAATTGAAACAATGGGCCATGAACTCAAAAAAAAATTTAATTTAGGTCCCATTTTAATCTATTCCCATATTTAAGTTCAAACTAGGGATACGAGTAACTATGGCACAATTAAATAGGTTATACAATTTCCCTTGTATTTCTAATGTCCATAAAATATTGGTCCCTTTCTTAGACATCATTTTGAGTTGTGACAATATTATAAGTCTTCTAGTGATCATTAGTTCAAATTTTGAAATATATATGTCTAACATAGTCAATTTTCCAAATGATAATTTCTATATGATGTCCTATCTAGTAGATGATATATATGCCACAATGATTATGCCATAAGATGAGAGATAGAAACCACTAGATGACTAATCCAAGAACATAATTTGTGATTAATTTATCCTCACTCATATATATAAATTCATAAATCATATTTACATAATTATAGATGTAATTTATCCAATGGTATATAGGGCCATTTATTAGACCACCATGCCTAGGTTGTCAAACCTAATTAAAAGAAGAATTATAAATATGTGAGACTACTGGTTCCATTTGGATCACATAATGATAATAATAGAGGGAACTTACATCACCCAATTATATATACCAAGGTGTGTTTCAAATAAGTTAGCTAAGCAAGAAATTTATTTCTAATTATTTGATAGTGTAGACACCAAGCTCAAAGCCGTCATGAAGGGAGTTATCCACAAGCTTCCATTGAGTATTAGCCACATGCAATATGCAAAGTGGGATAAGTTTTTATTTTTTTTTGTGAAAGGTTATGATGAATTATGATTTTTTTTTAAAATCATTTATGTATTGGGATGCAAGGTATATCATTACGTATGTTATTGAAAAGCTCAAAAATAAGGTTAAAGTAACATATAGACATTAATGGTTTATACATGATACCATGTTTTTAAATGTATAGGATGATATTGAAATCATATTAAGAATATGAAAATAAAATGTGTTAATGATAATGGCTTATAGGATCCATTATGATCATACTATCATAGATGAAGATGAAAAAACAATAGATAATGAGGAGATATCTCCACCATAGTTTTACCTTCTTCCTCCTCAACTAGGAAAAGGAAAATTCATGGAGACTGACCAAAACATTAGGTCTAATATCCATAGGGGTATTTTAGGACCTCCAAGTGTTTTTAATTCACTACTTACCATAGGCTTGTGAATTCCACTAGTTATTAATAGGCTAATAGGGTCAAATTAATTCACACATATGCCTCCACCATCAATAATTCAATAAGTACTTCCATTACATCTCCATAACTTATTATTGCCACCACATTTCCACATGTATCTAATTTTTTACCTACTTCATCTTCACCAATAGTGATTATAGTAGTAATTTCACCATTAACCACTAACACTACTAATGATTTACCACCTATACTTGCTATGCCTTCACCATTATTCATTGTTCCATTTCAACCCACATGACCATTTACTACCTCTATCTATCCCCATTATTACATATAAAATAAATCCTATAAATCCCCTAATATTTCATCAATTTCCCATAGTTACAAAATAATGAGATATATTTGTGTAATACTCAAGTGTCACATTACGTCCCCTTTATATAGAATAGAGAGAACAAAAAAATAAGTAATCAAGTGAGGGAAAAAATTGGGAGAACATGACCAAGAGGAATAATAACAAAGGGAAATAGAGGAGGTATTTTCATTATCCAATTAGGATGTCCTAATTTAGGGATACGCTCACACACAAGTAGCTACCTTTAAAATATCTCCTCCTAATATTATAGTGAAATAACTAGAGTGTATGGATCTCAATTATAATCTATTCAAAAGGAAATAAAGGGAATACCATAAAATACAAAATTCATAGTAAAATTGATAATATGAAAAATTTTGTTATAGAGGCAAGCGAGTGGGTTCTATATAATGTAATTTATATTATCATTAGAACTAATACTCCCATTAATACTAGTGCAGTTTGTATGCACATAATATCTTTAAACTTTATCATCTACTGACACTTTCTCCCTTGAAAAAACATGTTGAGTTTAAATATCTCTAAGTGAAAACCTTAAAGGGTTCATTGGGAAAGGGGTGGATAGATCATTGTTGCTTTGCCTTGCTAATATGAAATCAAAAACTAAAAATAACTTGCCTACTTAAAACAATTTTATCTTGGTTGATCCCATTTATTTTGTATGGTGATTTTTAACTAACTCATCATTAATACCCTAGACATAAATTTTCCTTTTATTATTTAAATATATATATTTTTAATAATTCCTACTCTATCACAAAAATATTTGGGGAAAATTTTGTTGCATCAATTTTCCCTACCATCCGATTTTTTAAATCTACTTCATTTAAAACTAAAAATAATAAAAACATGTATTGAATACACCCCATACATGTAATAAGCTAGAAGCACATGCAATGTTTCCTCCTCCTCATGCTCCTTGTATCTATTTCATCATCTCTCTCATCACTCCTCTAGGTCTCTCAAAGCTCTAGTTTCTTGAAATAATAAATATGTAAATGAATAGTTAAAATTTTATTATATATTCAAAATTTACAAATCCTTTATCTTACAATTACTTATCTAAAAATTATGTCTTCTTCATATAACTATGATTCTACAAGTTAATTTTACAATTCTCACAAATTTATAGAATCTTAAAAAATAATTTTTATTTTTATTTCCCCATATTTTACAAAAGTAATTGAATTGTATCTTATTTTTTCTATTATGTCCATTGTTCTGTACATTGGATGCCTCTTCCATATGCTTCTCATGTCACACCTATTCGACAACAATATGGTAAATGAAGGTATGTATTTTTATATTATTTACATTCATTTATTTTCCCATTTCTATAAAAAAATTAGATAAGTTCTTGTGCATTGATAGGTTATTTATTGAATCATCATTATGTGTTACACCTTCACGACATGTAAGGAGCATCAAGTGGTACATATGTATACACACAATATTTATAAAATCTATCATTTATTGATGTTTTGTCTCTTACAAGAGTATGCCAAGTTTCAATATATCTAAGCGCACAACTTAAGGGGTACACCAAGAAAGGGGTGGGTAGACCTTTATTGGTTCACAAGAGTTTTGGTCCATATACCATTACCTAAAAATATAAGTCAATTTTTTTCCAAATCCCTAAGAAACTACAACCCATTTTATCCACTTCCTTATGAAATTCCCCTTTCAAGATAGAGCCTTACTAGGTAAACACCCTTTTTCTTCATTTTCTTACTAATTCAGTCTAGTTAAATTTTTTTTAAAGGTTAACTTTCATGTTATAGAACTAAGTTGGCATGGTTGACTTAGTTTGAGACCTAATGACTATCTTTCTCACCTTAAAAAATTGAGCTAGGTGATCACATTAGCTAGACTTATAGGAAGGTTCAGGGTCAATTATTTGATATAAATACCACATTTAATTTAATATAATAGAGAGGAACAATCATTTTCACATTGTTACATCTTGTAATACATTTAAATTCTAGACTCGAGGATTAATTACTTAGGATTTTTCCTTAGAAGGAAATAATCTTGTATTTTGGGAAATTATTAAATCCAAACTAGGAATTTTTTACCCTAGAGTTGATTTCTATAGTGTGATCCTTAAAAATCCAAAATAATTAATTTCAAAATACCATTTTCCAAGGGAGATATTGAGGCACGACATGTTCATTCAAGGTAAATAATAGTAAGTCTTACTCTTTTATTTTTTTAGATAGATATTACAGAAAGTAATAGGTTGAATCATATACTTCTTGCTTATAATTACCTCTAGATTGACCTGATTAGAGTTTTCATTTGCATGTTATGTTTCATATATTTATTATCCCCCTTTATACCACAAAATTTACTGAGCATGAGTTTAGAGTATTTTATGTATTGTAAGCCTAGCTAGGGTTATTATGTGTAGATAATTGACAAGAGGATTTTCAACCCTTTATAATTGTGTTGTGTGATAAGATATCACTTATGTAGGTTTAGTAGATCAAAATTGGCCATGTCCCAATATAAATAACTATGTAGTGAGTTGTTGGTAGGATTAATGATGGATTCAACACTCCATATACCTCATCTTTAATACTAGTTGATTTGACCTCCAACCACATAATAGATTCAAAAATCCATAGCCTTTAAAAAATAAATAAACACATCATAACTTCAACATATAATCTCCTCATAAGTTATCATTAAAATCAACAGATAATCCACACATACACATAATCAAGCTATCTAAAGCTTTCTCTCAACACATACAAGCTTAAAAAAGCTATCATACTTGGCCAACATGCCAAGGAGGAGTCCAAAAATTATTCACAAAATCATATACTCATAAAATCATCACATTACAACCTATTCTACTTAAAAATCAAAGGAAAAATTCATTTAAAGACATACAAAGGAAGAATGAGTGAAAGAAACACAATGGGGCCCAAAATTCATCCCATTCCTTCACATGGAGGGAGTATTTTCAAGAGACAAGGTGTGACACAAGATAATCCACGCCACATGCTTGATGGGGTGATATTTGTCCAAGTATAAAGTATATTTTGAAAATTGGCATCACCTTTAAGTGAGGTCACATGGAAAAATTAGATGCCAATCTGAAATAGCAATTCATGACTCCCCACTTAACATAATCTTCTAAAAGGGGTAGGTTTGCATTTTGACCACTTTTTTTATGCTCTAGATGAAAAATTTGACCCATTCCACCTAAGCACTCAACAATAGTGTTTTTTACACCTCACTAGGATGAATAGTATCTACCACATCATCAATGAATACTACTCATGAATAGTGTTGCATTAATAGTGATTTTACCATTGCATCATTCTCCTCCAAATCAAATCAACTCGGCTCATCAAGTTGCCCTAGTTATATCCTTGTCATTTATTCTAAAAAATGAAAAGCACACCACTTTAGTTTTGTGTGACATAATATTATTTGAACCCTTAGCTAATGTAAATAATGTGATCTCATGATCACATAGATAGGTTAAGTGGTAGAACCACTCTTTTGGTAATGAAGAGTAATGACCATGGCATCACCTTCCAACACACCAAGTACACCCAAAAAATATTCATTTTCTATCTCCATTTCTAGTTTCTACATACTGACCTTCCACCTCTTTTCCTTATGGGATCGCACCTCCCACCTGAAACTATCCGCCTCCACCAAGATGCTCTACCATGCATCTCTTCATTTGATTTGATCTCTATCCCACCACCAAAATCACACCTATATTTTTTCATCCATCATCTAACCACCTATTGGATCATCTTCCACATCACATAACATCACCACTTGTAGGTCCTATCTCATTGATTCAACTATATCCATCTTCTCATCCATCAATATCTCATATATATGTGCACATACTTTCACATTAATCAGTTCCAAAGGTTCTCCTAGAGAAAATTTCATATCCTTATTAGTACTAGCATGTTCCTCATGCTTTTTAACCTCACAATGAGCTCTCAAAAGATCCATATTAGCCACATCCAAATCTTTAATATCCTCTAATTCAAACACTCCATGGCTGCAATTTTCTTCAACATGCTACTCTATAAGGCTACATTCATTTTCAATCACATGTACACAGCATGGTTGTAATATTCTTCACTCTTTTACAACCCCATATGGTTGAAATCTTCCTCATATTTATCTCTATCATCCTTCACAAGGATGTATTCATATTCTTCATCAACATGAATCACCTCCATGTCCTATTTTATAAGTATTTATTACTCTCTCTAAAACTCTTCACAAGTGAAATATTCACTCTCATGGTGCTCCATATGGCTGCAATATTCATCCTCATGCAACTCTACATTGTTGAATTATTCACTCTCATCAAATGTTTCACACATGGAAACATTTTCCCACTCATAGGTCTTAATATATTCTTCCCCATCATCGCACAATGGGTCTTAAACATTAGGTTCACCAAATATCACAATCACATCCTCCTTCATGAGGACTCATTCTCTAATGGGTTGCTTACATGATAGCTCCCTATTGTCTTCAAAGATAAACATATTCGTACACAATTATCCACAATTATACTCTTCAATTTTTGTTCTGGATATCTATATATTAAAATTATCCACTTTAAATTTTAGGGAGTCACATATCCCCCAAAATTTTCTTCTTTTTAATTTTCATACTTTTCAATCCTTTCTAGTAGTAACTCCAATAGTCTATAGTTTCTTCATCCATTCTCTCTCTAGTGGCGCTCTACCACTTTTCTTCTCTATTAGACCTATAAAATGAACAAATAATTTAATCTCTCAAACAAATCCTCTCCTCCTTTTATCAAGATTCAAACTTTCTTTGATATCAATTGATGGAGTCAATACTCCATATGTCTATGCTATAATACTAGTTGATGTGGCCTCCAACCACATAATAGATTAGAAAATCTATTTCATTTATAAGATAAATAAACACATCATAAATTCAGTACATAATATCCTCATAATTTTTCATTAAAATCAACAAATAATCCTGACATACACATAATCAAGCTATCTCAAGCTTACTCTCATCACACACAAGATTCAAAAAGCTATCATAATTGGTGAACATGCCAAGGAGGTTTCCTTAAAGTATTCACACAATATTATCCTCATAAAATCACCCCATTCCAAATTATCATACCTAACAAGTAAATAAAACATGCATTTAAATATTTACAAAGGAATAATTAGTGAAAGAAACACAAAGGTGACCAAAATTCATTCCACTATCTTTACATGGAGGGAATCTTGTTTAGAAACAAGGTGTACCCAAAGATAATTCATGCCAAATTATTCATTGTGTCATATTTTACCATGTATAAATCATACTTGGAAAGTGAGCACCACCTTCAAACAAGGTCATATGGAAAAAGTAGATGCCAATCTGAAATAGTGATTCATGTCTGTCCACTTAACACAAGCTTTCAAAATGGGTAGTTTGCATTTTGACCACTATTTTCATGCCCCACGTGAAAAATTAAATGCATGACACCTAAGAAATCAATAATAGTGTTTTGGATACCTCATCATCATGAATAGTTTTTTCTCCATCACCAATGAATAATACTTACGAATAGTGATGCATGAATAGTGATTTTCCCACTACATCAATTAAAATATATAAACTTGGAATTAACTAAGTAAGAAGAGTTGTATATCCATATTAATTTATTTCATAAACTATAGTGAACCCAATATGAATATAAACCTTGTATTATTAGTTTTTCATTCACAATGAATTAAATCAAGCTAGTGGATCAAGCTTCATTTTATCAATAAAGGTTTTTTTTCAACTAACTATATCAAGGTAGTTGATCATGTATTTTAATTCATTTTTAGATCTAAGTTTTTCATTTAATTAGATAAAACTAGTGAATCTACTCAATATTATTTATCTATAGGTTTAAAGTTTTTAGTTAATTAGGTCAAATTAGTTATTCTACTTTTATGTTTTCTTTACAGTTTCTAGTTTTATCCAACTAGATTCAACTAGTTGATCTATTCATCTAACTGGTCTTTTGTATTCTACTTTATATCTAAAAAATTTGATCTCCTTTATTCTATTATTTATAACTTTTAATTTTGACTAACTAAATCAAACTAGTTGATCCAATAATTTTTCCTGATGTTTACACTTTACTTAAAATTAACTAAATTGATCTATTTATTATTTTATTTTTATTTTTGGTCCTGCTAAACTAGATTGATCTATTTTTATTATTAACTACATTTTAATCTTTCTACTTTTATAGTATTAAAATATCACTTGGATGATCTAGTCAACAAAAATTTTGCAATACAAATAAATCGTTAGAGAAGGGTTTTCTTTTTCCCCATATTTATTTACTATGGGATTTTTACCTTGGTTTTTTCTTACTTTCATGGAGAAGATTGATTATGTGCACACTGGGTGACTAGAAAGTAACTCACTTGGCTGGTTATTATGAGTATGGGAGTTACTCATCTATTCTTGGCCCTGACAACCATCTTTTGTGGAGGAGTTAGTTGTCTATTCTAGGAATCAAGAGGAATTAATTACTTAATTTCCTAAATATACTCAACTCATTTGAGATATTTTTAACTTAATTAAATAATAGGTTTTGATCCACTTGATTTTTATATTTTAAAATATTACATTTAATTTATTTCATTTTTAATCAATAATAATGTGGTATGCACAAGCTTCATCTCATGTCATCTCAACCTATGCATTCATTTTATCTAGAACTAGAAACATATGCCATATGTTATTAGAGTCACTTTTGGTAATAATATATATATTTTTTATTGTTTTTAAGCTCCCTTTTGAAATTTAAATATTTCTATTTGAAAAAAAAATCTGGTATACAATCTATTTCTAGGTGTTTTCATCTTTGCTGGAGTCATTTTTTTGAAGGTCTGGTTCATTGTCATCCATTACCATAGTTTTTGTGGTTTCTTTGTGGTAGCATGTTCTTTGTTCCTTGGTACATTTTTTCTTCAAAATACCTACATGTCTTCATATATCACTAGGTTTAATCTCTTACGTTTTGTATTGGCTTGTGTATTTGGTGTCAACTCAACCTTGGCTAGTTTTATGTGTTTGGGAGACTATTCGACCCTAGTTTTCTGTTGCCTCTAGGTGGCCCTCATCTACAACATTATCACCTACTGAGTCTGCTATCATTTTCACCTAGTTAGAACCACCAATCCATGTAGCCTCTATTCAATTTTTTCCCTACATTTCTTTAAAATATAGCATATTACATCATTTTTTTAATAACTTGATTTAAAATGAGGTCAAACATGCTACTTTTCTTTGATTGGTCAGGTTTAGCATTATTAATGGATATTTTTTTATTATTATTTTTAAATATATATATTATGATAAATATTTAAAATAAAAATTAATAATAATATTTTTACTTGCTAACATTATGTACTCATTTTGGATGCATTTTCAGATGAGCTTGACATCCTTGCCTAATTTTGAAAATCATGCCATTTCAACATTTGCATTGGTTTCTCTAGATGAATTCTTAGTTTTACCTAACATCATTTGATTATGTATTATTTTCAACATTTTGGGTGGAGGGGTGGGCTTTCACAATTCATAGTTCATAGGGGGTGTACTTTCTTTTGAGTTATTCTTGGTTTCTACTTGTACTTTCATTTCTACAATAAAAACAACTTCCACTACTATTACAACTCAACTTAACATTAAAATGGATTTAAGTTTAATAAACCCACTAACTTCCTTTAACTATCATGGATGGAAAATAAAGATGGTAGTAATTATATGGAGTAATTATTTGTATAGGATAACCATGGGTGGTGAAACTGAACCTAACACAGATGTAGATAAAGTTAAGTAGGATAACCCTAGTGATGAAGCCTATGGGATATTATGTCTTTTTATAGAACTTGACCTCCTATTTCACTTAGAGTCTACCAAATCACACCATGATGTATGGACCATTCTCAGTACACTATTTAGGAACAAGATGTGGTGAGAGGTCATGAGCTTGAGAATAAACTCATTAGCCTAAGTCCTTACAACTTAAAGACCCTTTAATATTTCTTTACTAAGTTCAATTTATTTATATTGAAATTGAAATAATGTTGGATAAATAAAGATGATGACCAACTTATTCTTTCTAAACTCTCTAAACTATGTCCCGAGTATTCAACCTCTATCTCTACTTTTCATGCCACTAAAAGTGCTTTGGGCATGACATGGAAACTTCCCTCTTTAGATGTTTTCATTGTTGATTTAATCAGGGAGCAAGACAAGTTGATCTATATGGACACATTGAAGTTTACAAAGCTTAAATCCCTAATTGATGGGAATGGGAAATCAAAGACTTAAAACAATATAAGAGGAAGAAGAATAAGGATCAAGAGAATAAGAAAGTATCAACCTCTACAAAAACCAACACTAAAGCCTACTCTTCCAATGACAAAACTAACAAAGATAAGGTTAAGTGTGCCTACTTTAAGAAAAATGGGCATCATGAAAACAAGTGCATGAAGAAGCAAGTAGATCACCTAGATCATCTCCTAGAGAAGAAGAAGATAGGTGTTCCTGATTCCATAAATCAGAATTCATTAGCCCAAGATTCTAATAAGGCAAAGGGAAAGAGAAAAGAGAAAAAAAGGGAAAGGATCTTGTAGTAATTATAGATTGAACATATTTATGGGTTTTTTAATTGGGTGCTTCTCACCACATAGGCTCTTCTCTAGTTGAGTTTTATTCCTTAGAGCCTTATATCATGTCTTCCACTAGTTTAGGTAATGACATTTATGTACCTGTTATAGGGAGAGGGTCAGTTAAAATGAAAGGAGGAACATTAAATAATGTTTTAGGTGCCCCTTCTCTTTAAATGAATATCCTATCAATGTTCAAATCACTCATATCAGGAAAGGTATGAGGGTTGAGTTTTTACCAGATTTAATTATAACTAAGAAGTTGAATAGTGATTCTATAGTGATAGTGGGTAGCGTATATCACCAACCCAGATTATACACCTTTTCACATTACACATGATTCATCTTTGATTACATTACTGACTCATTTAGATAGAGTTATAAAATTATAGCATGAGATTTTTTACCACCTTAGCTACCATTAAAGTGAATAACTTATCAAAAATGACATGGTCATAAGCTTGCCTCAAGTCTGATTCTCCAAGGGACTTTGTGAGCGTTTCTCTCTTGTAAAACATCATAAATCAAAATTTTACAAATGTAAATCTTGGAGGGCTTTAAAAGCATTAGAGCTAGTACATAGTGATGTTTTTGGGCCTTTTCCTAGTATAACTTTTATAAGGGCTAAGTACATTCCAACTTTCATTGATGATTTCTTGAGATATACATGGTCTACTTTCTTAAGCAAAATTCTAAAATATTTGAATTTATTCAAGACTCAAGGAACTTATTGAGAAATAATCTAAGAAATCCATCAAGGTTTTTAGAACTAACAATGGAAGTGAATATGTCATCAATAGATTTGATTATTTTTTCACCATATAGGGGATTAATTGTTTTTGAATAGTTACTTATAGTCCTTCACAAAAAGGATTTTTAGAATGCAAGAATAGATCATTGAAATAGATGGCTAACTATATAAATCACTTTGAGTCATTGGAACCTCAGCATTGGGTTGAAGTCATTAATTATGTTTGTTATATTTATAACAAGGTTCTTCATAAATATTTGAAAGGAATAACATTGCTTGAATCTTGGCATGGAAGGAAACCTAAATTTGAGCATTGTAAGGTTTTTATATCTCCATCTATGGCACATATGCGAAAGAATATACATAAAATATATGTAATTTCATTCTAATCCCTACATATTTTTAAGATATCTAGGTGGTTTCCAGGGGTAGTTACTTCTACAGCAACCCACACATGAGTTTTTCATAAAGAGACATGTTCATTTTTAGGAGATACACATAGAATCAACAGTCAATACTTCTTCTCTTTCATTTGATTCACTTAGACATGATGATTTTTCTTTTAACGTAGATCATCCAAAGTAGGTTACTAAACTAGGATCTTCTTCTTCTAGTTATGATAATGAGGATAGTGCTGGGGAGTCATCGACATCCATCTCTAATCATGTGTTAGAGGATGATGAATCAACACCTAACTCATCAATGTTTAGGCCACTTCAAAGTGTGGTTACTTGGGTAGGGGATCCAATAGATGACATACATACTTAGGTATATTATCAAAGTGGATTGAATTCCTTATTTGATTTAGTTTTATATCCAAAAAAAATTTGAGAGGTTTTAAGTATACCTAAGTGGGAAAGTGATATGTAAGAAGAGTATATTCCTTAATCGAAAATCACACTTGGGATTTGACTTCACTTCCTAAGGGAAGGAAAATGGTTTGATGTAGGTGTATATATCTAGCCAAATAGATTGGTTGATCAACAATTATAAGGCAATATTGGTCACCAAGTGGTTTTTGTAGGTAGTTGGTATTAACTACTAAGAGATATTTGCACATGTCATAAAGTAGACTTCAATCTGACTAACACTAGCTATAGCTATTATACATGGTTGGTATGTGCACTAGATTGATGTGAAGAGTGCCTTTACTCATGGATACCTTGAGGAGGAGATTTACATGGAGTAGCCACATGGGATTGTTCATGATTCATCCTTAGTTTGCAGACTTGGGAAATCCATATATGGCCTCAAATAGGCCCCTCAGGATTAGTCCCCAAAGATTTATTCCTTCCTCCTTATTTTAGGTTTCATCATGTCATTTAGACACAAATATATACTCTATATAGTAGGATCATTCTTTATCACTACTGGTCCTTTATGTTGAATACATTTTAATCTTTGAGAATTCCTCATTGTCTATTATTACAGTGAAAATATCTCTCCAAGACAAATTTAACATGAAAAACCTGGGTCTTTTGCATTACTTTCTTGACTCAAGATTTCATAGCCTGATTGAGGGATTTAAGTTGCATATCCCAAGTATGCTCTTGATATTTTAGTTTGTTTACCCATGGTTGATTGTAAGCCATCTTTGAATCCCTTTATAATAAGAGTCAAGCTTGAGGTTTAATGTTCTACACCTTTGTTTAATACCACTCAATATTGATAAATTATTGGAAGCCTTAGTTATCTAACCCATACTAGGCCAAATATTTCATGTGTAGAAGGACTTGTCTCCATATTCCTCCAAAAACCCAATGATCTACACTCGAAAGAAGTTAAGAGGATATTGCACTATATTTAGGTATCTTATAAATTTGGGATTCATTATAGATTTATAAAAAATTTAGACTTGGATGGTTTTACATATTTAGATAGGGCATGTGATACTCAAAATTGTAGGTCCACTTCAAGTTATAGTTTTGCTTTAGGTTTGAGTCATATCATTTGGTCTAGCAAGAAGCAAAATAATATTGATATATCATACATAGCAAAAGAGTATAGGAGATTTTTTACTATAGATACTAAGGATATTTGGGTTTTGGGGATTATATCTAATTTTGGCATTCCTTTTAGGCAACCTAACATCATTTATTGTGATAACTAGAGTAATATATAAATATGTAGGAATTTGATTCAACACTAGAAAACTAAACATAATGAAATTCACATGCATTTTATCTAGGATCTTATTCATGATAAAGTCCTTGACTTGATATTGTGATAGTCTTTATAGTAGGTTATGTATATCTTTAACAAATGCTTCATTGAGAGTGAGTTAATTAATATATGAGCTCTTCTTGTGGTGTGGTCTATATTAGCAACATCATCATCTTCAAGGGGGTCTTCTAGCCTTTTTTATTCTTATATGTTGCTCTTTAGGGGATAATTTTTTCCTTCCAGTTTTCTCCTTTTCTCTGCTTTATGAGAGGTTTCTTTGTACATGGGTACCTCATTGGGCCTAGTTTCTAAGACCCATTTATTTTTCACATTATCCACCTAAGTTATACTTATAGGGGGTGCTAGATTAGGGGTTTTAATTTTTCCCATGTTTATTTATTATGGGATTTTTTCCTCACTTGGAGTTTTCTTACTTTCATTGAGAAGATTTATTATGTGTGCATTGGGTGACTAGGAAGTAGCTCTCGTGACTAGATATTCTAGGGGTCTATTGACCACATTTTGTAGAGGAGTTACTTGCTTAATGTCAAATATGTATGAATCTCATTTGAGATATTTTCAACTTAATGAAAGATTGGGTTTTGATCCACTCATTTTTTATCTCTTGAAATATTATCATTGAGTTATTTCATTTTGCTTTAACAACATTGTGGTGTGAACAAGCTTCATCTCATGTGATATTGACCTATGGATTCATGTTATCTCAAACTAGTAATATCTATGATATAGATTGACCTAGTCAATTATGTTCTATCATCTAGGTTTATTCATATCATCTTAACATTTCCATCTTATTAGTTTTAATTAATTTAAAATTCTAATTTTTAGTTATAAACATTACTTACTATTTTTATTAGTTCTTAGTTTTGTCAAACTATACACACACATTAAATGAAATCAACTAGATTTAACTAGTTTTGTGTTTTCTACCACCAAACTAAATCAACATAATTGATTTAGTTTATTTCTATCTAATTTGATAGTAGACTGTATATACCAACTCAATCTTGTTCTATATTATTTGTTGAACTAGATCAACCTATTCAATTTTTTTCTATATGTTTCATTATGCAGTATAAGCAAAAGAAATTAACCTCTATTTTCATAATAATTACAATCACTTTTACTTTTGAAATAAAGAGTTGTATGCTTGCTTATTTACTTTAAAAAAATCCAACTTAAATTTTGACAAATTATTTTTTCACCTTTTATTTTCATCTTTTATGGTTTTCCTTAGAAAATTTATACTGATAGATTCAAAACAACTTATCTAGTGTTGTGAAGGGACACATGATATTTTATTTATGGTCCTTGTCTATTATTTAGAGATATCTTTGTATGAGGGGATTGCACCATTACTCATAGATATGGTACATAGATAAACATTGTCTTTGATTTCCATGTAACTCGAAGTATTTCAAAAATGCCTAGGATTACCTTTTGTATTTAACCTTAGGAATCTAGCCATCCATTTGACTATGTGGTACATCATTTAATGGTTAGCACTAAGAAACTACATCCAGCTTACCCTTGAAACTAGGTTTAGTGAGATATGAGAATGATGGTTATTCCATAGTTAACACTCTAAAGTATTAGGCCATCACTATACAATAGATAATCTAGTATTTTTATAAGCCTACATTGTGAAATATAACCTTTTAGTACAACATTTTGATCTTTTAGTTAATTAGTTGTCATTAGTAGTTATTGTTGACTAAAATTTTACCCTAAGTCTAAATTGGTCACCCCATCTAAATTCAAACTTCCATAGATTGTCATATGGGCATGACATACCCTATATGGTCACTAAAAGTCTTAATATAACCTTGTTAGCATTATTTAAGGTTAGTTTGGAGAAGTTAAGGAAAAGACATGTTTTGGTCATATAGTGGTCTAGTAATGTTATGGAGAGATAAGGCATGGTCAAGTTTTGTAATAGGTTATTAGTAGTTTATTATGGTAATTTAGTGTCGTAAACATTTATCATAACATTTCATGATGTTTTGAAAACTTTGAGGTTAATTTGTAGATTTGAAGGTGTTGAAAATATATGAAAATGTGATTTTTGGCTAACATTTATGTGTATAAAAACTTAATTAAATGAAAAATCCATACAAAACAATTTTTAAATATATTTGATTAGTTACTCAACTACCAAACCTATTAGCATGTCAAAGAATAGTCATATTCTTGAAATTCAATGCCATCTTGAGGAGTTGAGGAAGTTGTATGAACTTCTTAAAGTCACTTACAAGTAAAAAGAGTGTCAAAACATCCCTTGAGATTATATACGTAAAAAAAAGCCTTGGAATGTAATTTAAACTCTCACAGTTTCAAAATAAAATCGCTCTCTTTCATTACTCTATCCATAAGGTAGTGAAGGCCAAATTCAATCAGATACTATAGGTCGTACAAGATGAGTTAGGGGATAATATTTAAGACAAATTTTTGGAACCCTATGAGATTATAATTTTCAACATTGTTCATTATTTTGGTTTTTTTATCTTTATGAACAATTTATAAGAAGCCAAACTTGTTTTTGAAGGATTAAAACCCCATAGGATGAGTTTGGTGTAACTCCAGAATAAAGTGTGAAATATTGGCTACATGAAACTAGTTAGACTAAGTGTCTAGATGCTGTAGATGACCCACATATACTCAATGATTATTTTGGCATGTGTGGATCCTCTTTTAGAAATTAAAGTTATTCTTGTTCATAGTTTGAGGTGACTAGTAATTTTTCTATGTTTTTGAGTCCTCTAGGTGGTTTAGTACTTTTGAGTGCATATTCATGTTATCTTGAAATCTTTATCAATCCATTAATTACCTCATAATTAGATAGATATTTTATATAAGTCTCAAACTAGTTAGATCTTCATTCACCTTTTGGGACTGTGCTCTGTGTGTCCATATATCAAACTAAGTTGAAGGGGTTTGAATATGATTTTTAAGGATATTGAGTGTTATGAATTCATGTTAACTATGTTTATATAATGGAGATCAAGATATTTGATCCCTCACTATCATATTTCTATTTTCATCTTCCTGATACAAGATTACAGACCTATAGGTATATAGACCTATATTTTTTTAATTCCATTTAAATTCATTATTTCAATCATAAATGAAGATTTTATATGAATAAATCCTAGTGATGGATTCAATTTGAAAAGGATTTAATGACTAATGAAGAATTTTAAGCACCTATAATTTGCTATTTGATAATTTTTCTTTGGACAGTGAAAGATAGTGAAAATTAAGTTTTAAGGTTTCAAAGAAGTAAATAAATCAACCAAGAACATGATAAAATTTTTAACAGTTTCAATGTTTTAAGAAGATATATTAAATAAATAATGTTACAGACCAATCTTAAATGAACACACACATACAGATACATAAACCTATAGGTCTATTTGGATAACCCAAGTTTTTTAAAACATGATATTATGGTTTGTGCATGATTTGGAGGTCATAAATGATCTCAAAGTTCCCAATACCTTGAATATCAAGGAGAGATAATAAATTATTAGTGGGAGTGACCAACTAGGGGATACAAGGTTAACTGTGTACACACAGTCCTTGTTAGCAATAAATCCAATTACCTAGGCTAGTGAAATTATTTGTTTGAGAAGCTAAAGTTCTATAGGGATTGGAGAAGAGTCTTAAATTAATAAAAAAAACCTCACAAAACCATAAAAATCACCTAAGCATATAATATAAAATCATCTAAACTTGTCATACTCAGACCAATAACAACCTACATGTTTGCTTTTTCATTAAGAGCTTTTCTTGATTTGAAATAAGTTAAATGATATTAAATAGAGATAAGAAGGATAAGGTATTTTAGAACTATTTTTTTCATGTGATGAATAAATATAAAATAACCTTAGACACAATCAAGAAGGAAACAAACATAGTCATGACCCTATTCAGTCTCAAGTAGATTAAGTACATACATAGGTCTATATAGGCAGACATGAAGAGTTTATAGATAATAAGATAGAGCTAGGATGAAAATTTGGAAACTTTGAAGAGATGGTGAAGGAATCGTGAAAACATTTCATGAGGTTTTATAGGTCTAAAAATGAATGGAAATAAAGAAACATATCTAGGTAGGGTATGACAAATAGTGTTACTTGAGAATCTTAGGCTTAAACAATGAGAGTATACGGGATCTAATAGAGATAAAGGTGTCAAAGAAAGATTGAAATAGGTCAAATAATTTTAATAAACCACATGAAGGTCATTATATCTCAAACTAACTTCAAGATGCATCTCACTAAACCAATTTTCTCTTAAATGTCATAAAATATTTGGTGCCATCTTGAGAAGCTAGTTTTCATTATTTAATATGAACAAAAAAAAGTTTCATGGGCCTTGGTCTCCTAGTGGAAGTTATATACACTCATTCACTTCCATTTTGTGGAATTATTTGGTGGTTTTAGGCCCTTGTCTTTATGAATCATCCTTAATAACCCAAAGTACTTTCAAGCTGCCTAAGAGAGATATAAGGACTAGATGAGAGAGAAATCAAATTTTATCCCTCTAGATGGATTATAAAAAATAATAATGACATATAAAAATTTCAAAACTCCCTTTATCATTACCCCATACCATTGGTTGGTGCAAGATTGTATAAAAATGTATAAAATAGGCCTAAAAAGACTAATTTTTACTAGAATATAGGTCTATACAAGTTGTTAGATTTTCAAAATTGGTACCAAGAATAAGGATGAGGTTATTTAAGTGAATCAAATACTTATTTGTGGTATGGAATGTCTAGGAACCTATAGAGTTATTTTTTAGTTTTTTGGTATGGAGGCCTAATTGAGGCCTAGTGAGGAGAGAGAAACTATAAAAAAGTACATGTCTACTCACTTTTTTATCCTAAAATTAATCATGGAGATATAATGATATAATGGGTCCTGGAATATGCCCTTATATTTTTAGTATCCTCTATAATTCTTTCTACATAATGAGGTTTTCAGCATTTTAGGGTTACAAGGTAGAAGGCCTAATTAGGGATCTTAGTAGAAGATGAATTATTGCAGATAGTTTAAGACCTAAGAACTGATGGTTAAATGTTTAATATTAGTTTAATATGTAATAATTAATGTTTAGATGAGCTAAAGAAGAAGAAACCAAGTTTTGGCACTTGTGTGTAAAGTTGGCCTAAGGAGATGAAGAGTCTTATAGATACCTTGCGAGAGAAAAAGGTAGTGTGTCAAAGATAACTTGATGGGCTTATTTGATTAGTTTCAATAAAAAAATAAATTAATTATGAAAATCTAATCTGACCATTAAGAAGGCCACCTGTCCTTCAGAATGCCAAGGAAAGGGGTAGTTTTCAAGAGCTAGTCAAGGTGTCAAGTAAGAATTTCCACTCCCACACCACTTTAAGGATTATAAAATACTAATATGAGATTCCTTGACCTTTGATGTATTTCCATAACTCCACTAATTTTTTTTACTCACATGGAAACTTGTCTACTCTTTCTCTCTTATGCCTTCGCCTCTTCTCTCTCACTTATGTTATATATTGATCCACTTCATATTTTTAGATGATCCTCCACATGAGTATGCCAAATCCATACTCATTTTTAGCATTTGATAAGCAAATAAAAATATGATTTACATTTTCCATGTACTATTTCAATGTGTATGTTGCACTAGTTGATCTTTCTAAGTGATAGTTTCACTTCCTTGGAGTGTTGTCCTCATTTGCATTCATATTTAGCTTTAAAATTCTTTTTCATGTCTCTTGAAGTGTTCTAATGAAGTATTTCATGAGTTTAGTTAGTTTTATCTCCACTAGTTTCATGTCATGACATTATGTTTAGTCCTTCTAGCTCAAGCTTAATTCATAAATCTCCATGAGAAATACTAATGGAATAGTTAGATTTGGATTAGTGTTATGTGTAGATTAGGATTTTGTTAGAAGTGTAATTGTAATTAGATGGGAGTGTTTAGGTTACAATTGGTGCATCACCTCATTATCATAGGTTTAACTTATGTTTTCTCTCTCAATTTTCATCTAAATGAGTTAGAAGCATATGTGATGAGTAATCAAGACAAATCTAAGGATCTAGCCCTTCAATCTAGAGGTTTACCCCTACTATCAAAAACCTACAAGCCTAGGGGTAATACCATGTTCCAATCAATTTAGAGTAGGATTTTATTACCTCTGAAAGGTTGAAAATTTGAGTGACAATAGTTATGAGATGATAAATGGGACTAAGGTTGAATAAAGTGGAATAATTCTTAATGTGTTCTTCTATCTATCAGTGTTTAGAATCATTTAACAAACACCAATGATGAGTCTAAATGAAATCAAATGCTTCTAGTATCTTAGGTAATTATTATGAAAATAATTTTGTAATATATTTAGTTTTCATTTGTCTCATGAAGTTGGGATGTTTAGATATGATGATAATTCCTAATATAAACCTCATTATCAACCTTGTCATGACCCTATGTACCTCAATAGCCATATCATGCTTCTTATCCTCATTATGAGTCATGGAATTCCTATGGTCAGTCCATTCCCCCTTTATATGACCGTGATGTTGTTGATAATACCTATAAAAAATCCTATGAGGAATGCTATCAAGAAGAGTATCAAGAAGTTCCTTCTTATAAGCCTCAATATGACTCCTACCAACCCTATGATCCACATCAACTTCAACATGATTCCCATCAGCATTATCATGAGGAATCAAATGATGTTATTGATTGGAAAGTATGATATAAGGTATTAAAGGCTTTAATTATTAGATTAAATAAAAATATTGAAGCTCACCAAAACCCCTACTATTCCCCTCTTCCTCCTATTTAAATTTCACCTCAAGCCAAATATTTATTGGCACTCATGCCAAATCTACTAAAATTAGAAAAAGTGTGAGAAAATATGATAAAGAACTTGATGTGATACCTATTAGTTATTTTGGAGTTATCATGATGATGTCATGGTAATGTCATGAAGGTTTTTAGGTGAGTGGATGAAGAGCCTTGATAGTCTATGTGCTAATGACAAAGTGTACAATGTTCTTATCCTATTATGCTTGAAGTATGCTTGGTTGATTTTTTATTTTACATTGGTTAGATATGCTAAAGGATGAGTGTGGTGACTTGAGAATGTGAAAAGTGTAATATAAGAGTTTTTATAAGATTTAAGTGCTTATGTACATAAGTATAATTCATTTGATAGTCCATTTTTATCATCTAGACATGTTAGGTCTACTAGTAGAAAATCTAAGTAGATAGTTTGATGATGTCACTATTACCACATGTGGATGATTCAAGAGGAAATGGTCACATGGGTTTATTAATTATTGTTACTATCTATCATGTGAAAAATTTTAGGTCATGAAATTTAGTTCATAAAAATATATGAGGATGTAAAGTTGGATACTCAAATAGAATTCAATGTTTTCCCATACTTAGCCAAATTTGCAAAGTAGTCAGAGAGAGCCAAGTAAGCTTTTTAATGATGGAATATCTCACACATATATATGTTTCAAGAAAAGGTGGTCCTATGGTTTTATTAAATTTTTATCCTAGTTTATTTTTTCCTAAATTTTGGATCATGCGTTGAATCATGGCAAAAGTTATGCAGGTGAAAATTTGGTCTCCCAAATAAGTTCTAAGCACAGTTGGATTTATGACAATAAATTTTGAGAAGGAATTTAATTGGAGTTATATCTTGAAAAAAGAAGGTTTTAGGAGTGGCTTTCTATATGGATGGATTATCCTATATGAGGATATCATCTATTCAATATTTAAGATCATGCATGAAAGTTTAGAAGAAGTTATTAAGGTTTATAAATGGCTACTCCGGCATATTGTAGTTGGTTCCCATAGTAAATTTGCATGATGTTAAATATATGTACCTAGTGCAGATCCAATGGCTCATGGGAATTCATACTTCCATATATAATGGTCCATGTAGAGTCAAATAGGTTAATGTCGTAACTATTTAGCAAAGTTAATGTTTAGGACTAATTGAAGATCCAAAGATGCATAGGTAATTAAACAAATCAAATATAAATGGTGCATGTTGAGTGGGATGAAGATAGGTGAAAAATGTTTAATAAATGATAAAATGTATAGGATAAGTATTCAATAATGAAAAGGTTTTCATACATATTTATTTAATGGTGAGTGTTGACTGCTAAAGACCTAATTGATCCACAAAAATTGATGGAGCACGTTAAGTCAACATTTCAAGATTGCACAAGATGAGGTTAAAGTGACTGGCGTTTAACATTTGGCATTGGTAGTATACATATTAAAGATACAAATATATTTATGGTACATATTTTATCTGATCTAAGAGGACACGAGATGTGAGCATTGTGTTCAAAGGTTAACTATGACCATTTGTATTTGAATTTGCATAAGAAAAACCAAAGCTATGTATTTTATACATATATTTTGATAGAAGTCAAATATATTAGTGATGTAAAAATCAAATATGAAGATGAATCCATGGTTCATTTAATTAAATTAATTTTATTATCTAAAATTTTGTATAGTTAAAGATATGAAATTTCCAAGTTGACTATGTGTTCGTGCTTATTTTGTCAGTGACCCGAGAAGGATATTTGAGCATGTTTTGATGTTATTTTGATGTCTCATGATGAATTTTCTATTTAAGATTGCTTTATACTATATTATTATTCTTTATGGGTATATTTGTGGTATGATCAATCTATCTTGAGTATGAATAATGCTTAAGATGTGGACTACATGTTTGGTAATGGTGTTCATATGTATAAGGTCTCTGTTTAAGTTGTTTGAGCATATGTAGAGACGAGATAATATTATTTTTATCTATTGAGTATGATTACGGGGACACAAGGAGTTGACCCATGTATTTAAAAGTGGTCATGTGTTCTTATTTTTTTATGAAGTGCTAAAGGAATGATTGGGTTCACATGAGATGTATAAGGGCTATAAGTGCATTAATAAAAGGTGTAGTTACATAAGGGTGATATATAGATGATATGGCCAACATATGAATATTTTATTGAAATATGTATTTATGTGAGAGATAACTTAAGGGATAAGGCATGCCTAATGGCTAACCAAGGTTATGATTATCATGATTTTTCTATAAATAGTGCAACTAAAGATGATGGTTTCCAAAATTGGTGAGTGAGAGACTTGGGAGAGTGTTTTTAAGAGAGGCTTATGTGTGAATGGTGGAGTGAAGGAGGGGTAGATTACCCTAAGGATAATTTTAAGATCATATTAATATGAGGAATATTTGTATGACTTGTTGGTCATAATTTTGTTGGGAGAATTTTTTTCTTTTTTTTTTAGTATGAGCGAAGGTGAAGAGTGATTATTAGAGGTCCATCATCAGGTGTCTAAGAAACAAATGTAAATTTGGATGTGTTCATAGGTTTTTTTTTTTATGGCATCTTATCATCTAAGGTGGTTATAGCCTCCTTACAAGGACAAACTTGCTAAAAGGTCTGGTTGTTGTTGTAGGTCAGCGAGATTGGTGTAGCATTACCTTATGGGATTGTAGTCTCACTAAATAGGGATTTTAGTTCATTGATAATGTTTTTATGGTATAAATTATATCTTATTATTATAGGATAATATTCAAATTACACATTCCAGTGGGTTGTATTCCCCAAGAGGGTTTCCCATGTATGTCATGTGTTATGTGATTAATCTTATATTATCTCTCTTTCTCATTGATATGAATGATGTGTATACTTCATGAATGTTTATGATAAATAATTAAGTGTTTGTTAGATTAATATTTAATTTTAATTATTTTTTCTCACAAATTCACCCCCTCTCCTCTCAGTCATTGTACCTCTAACAATTGGTATTAGAGTAGGACATTTTGCTAAAGTCTTGACAACTAAAGGTGATCAAAGTTAAAATGGTTGATAAAGATGTTATGTATTGTATTTAAGAAAATTTAGTTTGTTATTTTATATAAGTTAATAGTGTGAAGACACAAGTGTAAAAACTAGAGGCAATAGTCAAGAATATGCATGTCATGATGAATAAAGATCTCGATCAAAAAATGGAAAAATTGGAAAGTAAAGACATGGATTAATCAAAATTAATAATTTCCAAGGACAAAAGGGATTAAATTTCCACCAAAAGGGTCAAGAATGAAAATTCATGGATCAATAATAACCAATAAAAAGGGAGGTCAAATATGAACAATGTCTTCAATAGGTATTGTTTCTCCTACAAGGAATTTGGTCATAGATATAAGTATTGTTCTCTCTCTCTAGAAATCAAAAGGGATGTCATATGATACAACTAAAACCAACAAGGACACATAGACAAGATCTATAATAAAGCCTTTTAGAAAAAGGATATACAATTTATTAAGACTATCAAATGGTTGAAGAAAACCAAGTCTAAAAAAGAATAAAAGTAAATTCCAAGAAGATCACCAAAGGAAGAGTCATTTTTTGTTCAAAACACTTTGCATACTAAAAACAATGAGAACAAGAGATTGTTCATAGATAGTGGATGCTCAAATTATATGAAAAGAGACAAGAGAATTTTTATCTCTTAAAAGGACCAATTGAGGTGTACTTAGATTTGGTGACAAAAAATCTACTAACATAGTCATCAAAGGTATGGTGATTTTGGACAATAGCCATACTCAGACTAATAATTTATTATATGTAGAAGGTTTGGAAATAATATTTGTAAGTGTGAGCCAAATGTGTAAGAAAGGAAACTTTTTTACTTTTTATGATGATATATGTGAAATAAGAAAGGAAAATTTTGGTAGATTAATTACAAATGTTCATAAAATAGCTAACAACATGTATGTATTCCATTAGTCCAAGAAGCAAGAGTGCTTCATAAGTCAATTGGAATAAATTTGACTTTGGCATAGAAGGATTAGACATAAATTTTGATAATATGATAAAAATCAATTCAAAGGGTTCATAAGGCATATGCATAATATTTTTAAAAATCCTCGTTCTCTTTGCAAGAATGTCTTCATGAGAAGTAAATCAAGAAAAGATACAAAACTAAGGAGTTATCCACTATAAATCCATTATATTTTATCCACAGTGATTTATGTGGACCTATGTGAACTTAAATTATTCAAGGTAATAGCTACTTTATGCTTCTTATTGATGATTTTACTAGGATGACTTGGATATTATTTCATAAAGAAAAATTATAAGCTTTTACAAAATTTGTGGCATTTAAAGATCTTGTGGAAAATGATAAAGGTTCAAAGATCAAGTGTGTAAGATCAGATAGAGGAGGTGATTTTTGGTCTGATATGTTTAATGATTTTTGTGAGGAACATGGGATAAGGATAAAATATTTTGTTTCTAGAACACCATTATAGAATGGTGTGGTTGAAAATAAAAATAGGACTATTGGTGAGATGGGTAGAACCATGCTTCAAGATGAAAAATTATCAAATAGATATTGGGAAGAGGTAGCCAACACTTTTGTGTACATCCTAAATAGGTGTCAAATTAGAGTAATTGGTAATAAGAATACTTATGAGTTATGGAATAATAGCATAATTAATGTCAAATATTTGAGAATGTTTTGGATCAGGTGATTCATTAAAAGAGATGAAGATAATCATTGCAAATTTGATTCAAGATATGATGAAGGCATCTTATTTGACTATTCTTCTATTAGTACTACCTATATGTGCTTCAACAAAAGACTTAAAAATATTATTGAAAGTTTAAATAGAAGGGTATATGAGATAAATAGAGCCAAGAAGCCAAAATTACAAGTAACTCAAATAAAAATATTATTGCAAATAATGATGAGTTATAGGTTCAAACAGATGATGAAAATGAAGAGGAGGAAGAAAGACAAGATACTAAATATCCATCTAGTAGAATTTAGAAAGATCATCCAATCTCTCAAATTATTAGAAATGTTGGTGCAAAGTTGTAGACTAGAAGTGTTAGGTTGTGGAGCTAAAAGCTTCACTGTTTGCACACATGGAGGAGGTTGTTGAGTTCCAGGGACACTGGCGTCGGTTAGGCCAACCGACGTTGGTCACGAATGAATAGAAGGCAACCGACATTGGTAGGAGTCAGCTGATGTTGGTCATCTCCAGGTAGATAGAGATCGACATCAGTCGCTTGTGTGGTTCCAGAACTGTTCATTGCACGAACAGTTAGTTTGTTAAACCAATTGTTTGCATGTAAAGACTACTTTTGGTCTTGGAGTTGTGTGTCTAATTGTTGTAAATTAGAATTCTAAGTTATTATTTAGTATGGGATTTATTTATAGACCCATTGGCATGTATTGTAATATGAGCAAATAAAGGATTAAGGCAAGGAAGAGATCCTTCCAATTGTAAGAATAGGTTGATCTGCAAGTTGTTGCAAGATCAGGGAGAAGTTCTACATGGTAAGTAAGATCATTTGAGTTGCAGGTTGTTGCAGGTTCATGGGAGGTCTACTTGAAGTACTTTGAGTACTTGTGTACTGATAGGGTTATTACTGACTGGTTGGAGGTGAACACCAACTCTGTGTTTGAGTTGTGTGTTGGGACCATTTTTGGTAGGAGAGTGAACTCTTGAGGGAAAGAGATCTGTGCATCTGAGAGGTGTGGAATATTGTGGCATCTTCATTGTATTTCCTTCAGGCATGAGTATTAATACAAGATTGTGTATTGTCTCTCATATTATGTGTTATTTGTGAATTCTAGTTACTTGTTCATTCTGGTATAATTTCGTGTTTAGTTGCTTATACAAGGTAATCATATTATGCTCTTATTGAGGAGTAAGATCCTGACAAGTTGGAATCAGAGCTATTTATGTTCTAGGTTTCCAGTCCCTAACAAGTGGTATCAGAGCTTTTGGTTGGGTTACTAATAGGTTGTATCAGATCTAGTTAGTGTTTGTTGATTACAGGTCACTCACAGGGGTTTCTGTTTGAGTGGGATTATAGCAATGGCAGAATAAAGTAAGCTACAAATGGAGAAGTTTAATAGAAAGAGTTATCAATTATGGAGGATGCAGATAGAAGATTATCTGTATCAGAAAGATTTGTACTTACCATTGGGTGGGGTTGCATGCAAGCCCATAGATATGAAGGATGAAGAATGGGAGGTTCTTGATCAGAAGGCTCTGGGATCTATAAGGTTGAGCCTTGCATCGTCTGTGATTTCCAACTTATCACAAGCTAAGACAATGATAGAGTTGATGGAATCTTTGGAAAATTTATATGAAAAACCCTTAGCTTTGAATAAGGTATTTATTATGAATCAATTATTTAATTTGCAAATGTTGGAAGGTGGATCTGTACATAGTCATCTTAGTGATTTCCATGGTTTGTTAAACCAGTTAAATTCAGTCAATATTGTTTTTTGATGATGAAATTAAGGCTCTCTTAATTTTATGCTCATTACCTAAAAGTTGGGAGAGTTTGGTAATGGTAGTTAGTAATACTGCGTCTGATTCAAAAATCTTAAAAGTGGATGATGTTGTGAGTGTAATCTTAAATGAAGGAATTCATAGGAAAAGCACAGGTGAATCATCAGGGAGTGCTTTGAGTGTTTAAACTAGGGGAAGGCAAAGAGAGAAGATTGAGCACGGGAGATCAAGGTCAAAGATAGGTAGGAGATCCAAGTCTAGGTATGGCAAAATAACCTGCTAGAAATGTGGAAAGCAAGGGCATGTAAAGAGAGATTGTTGGTTGGTTGAAGATCAGCAAGAACGAACTAAAGAATCAAATGTTGTAGGTATTGTTGCAGGTAGTGTTATATAGGATGTTTTGGTATGTTCTTTGGATAAAGTAGAATCTTGGGTTTTAGATTCTGGTGCCTCTTTCCATGCATCTCCAAATAGAGAATTTTTTCATGAATATGTCCAGGGAGACTTTGAGAAATTTATTTAGGGGATGGTAAGTCTTGTAAAATGGTTGGCAAAGGGAAAGTGAAGCTGAAATTGCAAACAGGCAACGCATGGGTGTTGAAGGAGGTCATGCATATCCCAGTCCTGAAGCAGAATTTGATTTTTGTTGGAAAGTTGGGTGATGAGGTTTGCACAGTAACTCTCATAGCAGACTCTTGGAAAGTTTCCAAGGGTGCACTTGTTGTAGCAAGAGGTAAGAAATTAGGTATGCTTTATCTATCTACTTGTATTACTGATTCTCCTTTTGGTTTATCTACTTCAGCTATAGATTCAAAGATGTGGCTTAATAGGCTTGGTCACATGAATAAGAAGGGGATGCATGTTTTTGAGTCAAAGGGTATGGTTTCGAATTTGAAAAGCATGGATCAAGATTTCTATAAGCAAAGGAAGAAAGTGACGTTTCTTGAGAAATTTGATGTTCATAACAAGAACAAGAAAGTCTTGGTTTTCAAGGAGAAGATGACAGACAGAGATCAACATAAGGGGCTGAATAATTTTGAGTAGAGCAAGGTTGATATTGACAAGGGTTTGATCCAAAAGGAGCTCGTGGGTAAAAGTCATCACTCACAAGTAAAACATAGAGACTGACGTCGGTTAGAAAACTAGCGTCAGTATCCAAACATGGACTGACGTTGGCTATGTGCAGGCTGATGTCGGTGACTACAAAAAAATAAACACTGGCATCAGTCAGGGGGAACCGATGTCAGTGATGAGGTAGTCATATGGAACTGATGTTGATTGGGTGCAGACTAAGATGTGACTGGCATCGGTCACTGAGATGGATTTTGGGCAGACAAAAAGCTATCAAGGAGTCTCAAACACCCATATGGAGGACTTAAAGGGTAAGTAAGCCTCAAATTTGTCATTTCCCTTCTTTTCACTACTTATTTCTCCCTGATGGTCAAGAACTAGGAAGTTATTAAAGAATCAGAGCAGGTAGATCTAGGAAATAGTGGGAGCTTGGCATGGATGAAGGATGTGATTCCTTGGAGAAGAACCAAACGGAAGTTTTTCGGTGGAGTTGGCAGCTGAAAGAAAGCACTTAGATACAAATGGATGTTCAGGATAAAGAAGAGTAGGAATGGACATGTGAGACGAAAAGCTGAGTATATGGTCTTGAGTAAGCTACAGGATAATAGAGGTTTGACCATTGTGTTTCTCTTTACCAGGTTGGATAATATTAGCTATATTATCTTGTTATTGTATGTTGTGCTTGTTACAAGGTAACACATACAGGGAGTTGCTGAACTAAAGGTAAATTTAGTTCAGAGGTGTGTCATGAGGAATCTGGGAGCAACAAGATTCTTTGGCATAAGTGTGTTCTAGAGACATGGAAGGTCACAGGTTGACTTTGTCTTCAGATGATTGTGTGAAACCGGTTATCACGCTAATGGTTGGATAGTTCTATGAACAATGTCTTGATTCACATGATGAGGTTGAGTACATGTGTACTAAACCTGATATTTCCCAAGCGATGGGAGTTGTCAGCAAGTTTGGGGTCAATTTGGGAAAGAAGCACTGGAGGCCAGTTCAGTGGATTCTTAGATATCTGAGAGGGACCAGTAGCAAGTGCACATACTATGCAAAGTCAAGTTATTTTTATACATGGGTTTGTAGATGTGGATGTGGTAGGTGATTTGGATGATAAGAGGTGCACCACAGGATTTGTGGTGGTTGGTCTTCAAGAGAGATCTTGAAGAGGGATACAAATCCAGGGAACAAACTAGATGATGTACAAGTACAGGTACAGGTGCAGCTGTTTATCTCTAAGTGGGAGATTGGTATCAGAGCTATTTATGTTCTAGGTTTCTAGTCCCTAATAAGAAGGAGAATGTTGATCAATCAAAATCAATAAGACTCAGCTCTATTATCCATGATTGAACCCAAAACATTTATGGAATATAGCAAATATGAATGTTAGAATGATGTAATGGATGAAAAAATTGACCAAATAGAAGTAATGAAACATGGGACTTAGTTCCTAGACCAAAAGATAAAAATGTGATCAATACCAAATAGTTTTTTAAGAACAAGATGAATGAGAAAGGAGAATTCACAAATGAACAAGACTAGATTTGTGTGTAAATGATATTTTCATGTTAAAGGAATAGATTTTGATGAGACTTTTGCTCCTATAGCAAAGATGGAAGAAATTAGAGTATTTTTTTCATATGCATGTTTCCAAGGTTCTAAGGTACATAAAAAGGATGTGAAATTGACATTCTTGAATGGAAACTTACAAGAAGAATTCTACATTGAGATACTTGAAGGATACTTCATGTCAAGTAATAAAGATTTTATGTGTAAATTGAAGAAGGCTCTATATGGTCTTAAACAAGCTCCTAGAGCTTGGTATGATAGGCTGGATAAGTATCTTTTGATTCAAGGTTTTAAAAGGGGTATTTGATAGTAATTTGTATATTAATAAAAAAAGGTAATCATCAATTGATATATTATAAATGTTGATGACATAGTTTTTGTATCTGATAATGATAAAATGAGTAGAGAATTTGTTAATACTATGAAGACTAAGTTTGAACTATAAATGTTGGGAGAACTCTCTTTCTTCTTAGGATTACTAATTAATTAACTTGATGTAGGGACATTCATTTCACAAGATAAATACATCAAGGATATGATAAGAAAGTTTGATATGATGGATTGTAAAGCCAATGTGTACTCCAATGGTCACAAGATGGAAGTTAAGTAAATTAGATGACTCACCAAAAGTTAATCAAAGTTTATAGATATTCATGATTGGATGTCCTTTTTAATCTACTTCATCTAGGATTGATAACATGTAATCAATAGGTCTTGTAGGAAGGTTTCAAGCTAATCCTAGAGAATCTCACTTCAAATTAGTTAAAAGTATCTTAAGATATCTCAAAGGCACCATAGACTATTGTTTATTATAACCCAAGAGTAAGGAATTTTATTTCAAATCATATACTAAAGCTAATTAGGTAGGATGTTTAGATGATAAGAGGAGTACCAATGGTGGATTTTTTTCATGCGAGAATGCTTAGTGTCTTAGATTAACAAGAAACAAGTCATAGTATCTCTATTGACTATAGAAGATGAGTATATAGTAGTTGCCTCTTGATGCACATAAGTCATGTGGATGAAATAAACATTGGAGCATTATAAAGTTAGATAAAATCAACCTTATCTATTTATTGTGAGAATACTAGTGCAACTAGTATCTCAAATAATCATGTTATGCACTCAAAAACCAAACACATTCTTATTATATATCATTTATTGAGAGAACAATTGATTAATCAATGTTTTAATTTGGATCATGTGCCTATAAAAGAGTAGCTTATAGATAGTATGACCAAAGCATTATCAAAAGCTACTTTTGAGTATCTAAGATAAAGCTTCTATGTCATTTCATTATCTATGAATCAATAGAAGGTATTTGATTAAGGGGGAGTAATAAGTACATGAGTTTTATCTAGAGGTTTGTGAAGGAGATATAGTATAGGGTTAGAATGGGTGTTTTTAGGTTGGTTGAGAACATATTTCTTTTTTGGTGACTGGCATGAAATTTTATTGGTTGTCCTTATGGAAGCCTAAGAAGGAAGGTTAGTAAGTATATGTGGTGATCCTTCATGGTGTGTGGAGATGTAAAAATGATTAGAATGGGAAATGGATCAAAGATATTAATGGAAATCCCTCTTAGATGTTTCTTGGTGGTTTCTCTTAGTTTTAGTGTTTTGCATATTCTTTATTCATTGGTTGTAGTGCTTGGTAGAAGAGAGTGTTGGCATGGAGTAAGGGGAAGTTGTCAAGGCAAGAAAAGGTAGGCTCAAGGTAAGGAAGAGTGTGTAAAATATCTCTAAGATGGTTTAATCCTTTTGTTAGTCTTTTCATGTCTTCAAGATCAGTTGGTGCTCACTTTGTCATTGTGTCAAAGGGGGAGAAAGTTGAAGTTTGTGAGAGTGGTTGAAGAGAGAGAAGAAGGTGAGTTATATATTGTTATATATGATGGTTGTTGACATCAATGACAAAGGAGGAGATTTTTGGAGAGTTATCATTATTATGTCATGGTGATTTAATGTAGGTGTACAAGTGAGTAAATGAAGTACCTTGATATTCTATATGACTATGACAAAGTGTTCGCAAAGTGTGAAATGTGCTTATCATAGTATGCTTGAAGTATGTTTTGTTGATTTTGTATTTTGTCATGATTAGATATGCTCAAGGATGAGTATGATTATTTTATCATGTATAAAGGGTCCTATAATATTTGTTCTAAGATTTGAATTCTTATGTTCATAATTAGAATTTATTTGATAGTCTATTATTTTCATCTAGACATGTTATGTCTAGTGGCAAAAAATTTGAGATGTTAGTTTGATGACATGACCATTGCCATGTGTGGATGAGTTAGGAGGAAATAGTCACATGGGTTTGTCTAGTATTTTAATTAGTTATTATGTACTAAATTTTAGGTCATGTGATGTTTTACATCAAAATATATGAGGATGCAAAGTTGGCTACTCAAAGAGAATTCAATGTTTTCCCATACTTTGCCAAATTTGGAAAGTAGCCAAAGAGAGCCAAGTAATCTTTTTTATGATGGAATCTCTCACTCATGTGGATGTTTTAGGAGATGATGGTCATATGGGTTTGTCTAATTTTGAGCCTAATTTATTTTCACTATATTTAGGATCATGCACTGAAGCATGATAAATGTTATGCAACAACAAAGTTGGTCTCCTAGATAAGTTCTAAGCATAGTTGGCTCTATGACAAAATATTTTGAGAAGGAATTTTAATGGTGTTATATATCTCATACATGAAATTTATAGGAGAATTTTTTATATGGTTAGATTATCCTATATGAGGAGATCATCTAGTCCAAATTTAAGATCATGCATTGAAGCGCAGAAGTTATTAACGTTCAAAAATGGCTACTCAGGCATATTGTAGTTGGTTCTCATATTTAGTCAATTCGTATGATGTTAAAGATATAGACCTAGTGGAGATCCAATGGCTCATGGGATTTCATACTTCTAGATCTAATGGTGTGCATAGAGTCAAATGGGTTAATGTGATAGCTATTAAGAAAAGTTAAAGTTCAATACCAAATGAAGATCCAATGATGCATGAGTGATCATACAAATCAAGGATCAAAGGTGCATGTTGAGCAAGATGAGGACATGTGCACAATGTATAATTTCTAAGCAAAGGTATAGGATAAGGTTCTAGTGGCAAGTGGGTAGTTTTACATATTGATCGAATGGTAAATATTGATTGTTAAAAACCTAGTTGCTCTATAGAGATCAATGGAACACATTGAGTCAACATTTCAAGATTGCATGAGATGAGGTCAAAGTGATTAACGTTTAACATTTGTAATTGGTCATCTACATGTTAAATATTAAATAATATCAATGGTACATATTTTATATGAGCTAAGATGACATGAGATATGAGCATTGTGTTCGAAGGTTGACTGTGACCATTGTTATTTGAATATTTGAATTTATATACGGAAAAACTAGAGATCTATATTTTTTATATATCTTTCAATAAAATTCAAATTTCTTGGTGTTTTAAAAATGAAAGATGAATAAGACTCAATTTTCATCTAATGAACCTAATTTTAAGATCTATAAGTGTGTACAATCAAAGATATTAAGGTTCTGGAGTTGGGAGCGGGAATGGCTGCAAGCAGTGGTGGAACCGGCGGTCTTTTGACAGGCCCCAGGACAGAGGCAGAGGCACCTGGGGTGAGCTCTCATGGCCAAAACAATTATTACACCAGCGAGCGCTCCAGGCTCAGCAAAATCAATGGGTGTCTTCTGAGAAGCCAAGATCGACCTGTTTTGGTCATTCCCCAGGCTGCTGTTCAAGAGGATGTAGAATACCTGTCTTCACACACACTCATCTACAAATTTATGGGTATCAGGATCCCCTTGGCGGCTCTAGAAGCCTGGATTCACCGCTCCTGGGCCATTGAAGGAGACTTTGACATTATGTTGGCTGGAAATGGGTATTTTATGGTAAGTTTTTCATCTGTATCTGACAGAAATCATATTTTTGAAGGAGGCCCTTATTTCTATGAGAGGGTGGGTCTATTCCTTAAACCCTGGCATATCAGTTTTAATTCAGCTGATGAACTCCCAGCTTGTGTTCCAATCTGGGTTTGTCTTCCATGGCTTCTGCTTGAATTCTGGCGGGAGGATATTCTCAGGCAGATTGGGGCTATGTTGGGTAAGCCAACGGCTATAGCACACCAGTCACTAGATAAGAAGATCATTTCGTATGCTCGCATTTGTGTTGACATAGACTTAAATAATCCGCTACCAGATTCCTTAGAAATTTGTATGGGTTCTCTATCATGGATTCAACAGCTTGACTACGAATCCATTCCCTTCAGGTGCAGAGTTTGTCATGTATATGGCCACTTGCACCGGCAGTGTCCTCAGGTGGCCAAAGTTAATGAATTTGGCTCAGATTATCAAATGTCAAAGGCAGCTGATGGTAGGAAGGAAAATGGTCATAGAACTCAGGCAGAAAACACTAAATCTCTTCCTGATAAACTAGGCAAAGGCAAAAATGCAAGTATTTCAGGCTTGGCGCAAGGGCCAGGAGACCATTTTCAAATAGGGATGGACAGTTTCATACCTGCCAAAAAGAGAGCAAGAGGACGTGGAACAAGACGTGGGAATGCTGATAGACAAGTGGACCTGGGATTTAATAGATTTGAGGCTCTTGACTGTATGGCTATAGAAGATGGCGTCCCAATGGAAGAGCAGGGGATAGAGATAGAGCAATCTGGTCAGTTTTTAGATTGTAACGCAGGCCCAATTTTGCAGGATCAAGTGCCTCTTGGCTGCTCTCTGCAGCAGGAAAGAGGCATGGTTGAGGAACAGTGTGAGTTGCCTGTGAAGGAAGCTAGATGGGCGGATTTGGTTAAAGAAGGGGAGTTTGGGAAAAAAGAAAAAGGGTCCAGCAGTGCCCTTGGACTTATGCAAAAACAATTTAAGAAAGCAAACTTGGCTGCTCCTTCCAAAGCTGGAAGAAGAAAGGACCAAGATAGGCTGAAAATTACTGGTGACTTGCTGGTGGAAGCTGGGGTTGTCAAAACCTTGGATGAACATTTCCCCCACCCCACCCAATGATTGTGTTATCATGGAATGTTAGGGGATCGCATAGCGCCCCTCGAAGAAAAGCTATGAGTAACCTGGTTCGGGATAATTTCCCAAATATTTTTTGCATTCAGGAGACTAAATTATCGGTTGAAGCCTTTACTGATTGTATGTCAAATAGTTGGCCTAGAGGACAGTGGTAATGTATCAGAGCATGTGGTAGTGCTGGAGGCCTAGCCATAGGATGGGACCCAAGGAAAATTCTACCTACTCATTGGATGTCAAGCAAGTCAGCTCTAACATGATGGCTTCTTCTCTTGAGTCCGGGGAACAATGCTTGATCACCAATGTTTATGCCCCTGTTGATATTGATGGACAATTGCAGCTATGGAAGCACATTCGTTACATCCGATCATGTCACCCATTCCTGCCTTGGATTGTGGCTGGTGATTTTAATGTGGTACTAAGTCTTGAGGAGAAGAGAGGAGGATTGATTAGGCTTGGTCCTTCTGCTGAATGTCTTCACCATAATGTGGAATTGCTGTGCTTATCAGATGTTAGGCCCTCAAATGGACTGTTCACATGGAGCAACAGAAGACCAGGTAACGCTGCCATTTCCGAATGTCTTGATAGATGTTTAGTTTCCTGCTTTTGGCAATCTAGTGCTATTTCTATCAATTCTGAAATTTTGGACTGGAGAGGTTCTGATCACTGGCCTATCAAGCTGTCTATTGGCTATATTGATAGGCCCAAAAAGCCTCCTTTTAAATTTCAGATGATGTGGCTTAGAGACACCTCACTCCATGATCTCATGGCTCAGTGGTGGAGAATGGTGGGGCCTCCATATGGTACAGCCATGTATGCCTTTCTAAAAAAGCTCTAGTTTGTGAAAAGAAAGTTGCAGGGCTGGAACAGGACTTGTTTTGGAAACTTGCAATGCAGGAAAAAGCAAGCTCAAGGATAGTTGGATGAAATAACCAGGCAAATAAGAGACTGTGGATTCTCGGAAGATCTTCGCTCTGAGGAAGCTAGAGCTGCCAATGCTTTAGCGGAATGGGAACTTTGGGAAGAAATTTACTGGAAGCAGAAAGCCCGCAATGACTAGCTTCAAGAGGGAGACAAAAACACAGCCTTTTTCCATAAGTCTGTGCAGGCTCGGCGTAATGGTAATTTTATCACCTCTCTTGTTACTCAGGTTGGAACTGTCTTAACCTCTTCCCAAGCTATTAGTGGAGAAGCTGTTCGGTATTTCTCTAAGCTTTTTGCTAGTGATTCGGTGCCAGACGAAGGGGCAAAAAATACTGTTACTTCATGCATTCCTAGATTAGTGAATGAGGAAATGAATGAATGCCTTTTGTGGCCAATTGCTTTGCAGGAAGTGGAAGAGATTGTCTTCAGCATGAAGAGGGGTAAAGCCCCTGGTCCTGATGGTTTCTCGGCTGAATTCTTTCAAGATTTTTGGGATATTATAAAACAAGATCTAGTGGAGGCGGTTCAGGAATCGTATTCAAGCGAAGCAATGCTTAGAGCCTTCAATGCTACATTCTTGGCACTTATCCCAAAAAAGGAACAGGCTGTTAATTTGGAGATGTATAGGCCCATTGCGCTTTGCAATGTTATTTACAAAATCATTTCAAAAATTATAGCACAGAGATTGAAAGGTCTCCTCCCGGGCCTTATTTCGGAAGAGCAAGGGGGCTTTGTTGCTAGAAGACAGATTTTGGATGGAGTGGTTATCACTGCTGAAGCAATCCACTCTATGAACACTTCTCAGGAGAAGGCTATGTTTATAAAGCTAGATCTTGCCAAAGCCTACGACAGAGTTAGCTGGAGATTTCTGAGCAAAATCCTCCTTGCTTTTGGTTTCAGTCAGGAGTGGATCAGTTGGGTTTTCAGTTGTATTACAATGCCTTCCTTTTCTGTTCTTATAAATGGAGCTCCTACGGAGCTCTTTGGTGCTTCACGTGGCCTTCGACAAGGAGATCCACTTTCACCATATTTGTTTATAATTATGGCCGAGGGGCTTGGGAGGCTCCTCAAATTTCAGGCCTCTCAGAATACCTTATAGGGATGGAATTGGGGAAATGGGATCACGACCTTGACTCATTTACAATTTGTAGATGACACCATTTTAGCAGGTAGAGCACGGATCTGCGAAGCGGAGGCTTTCCGTCACACCCTTGATAATTACTTGGAGGCTTCGGGACAAAAGATCAATGAGCACAAGTCTTCTATTTTCTTCTTCAACACGCCAGATTCTATTCAGAGAAGAATAGCTGCCATTCTGAGATTCCAAATTCATACACTACCAGTTACCTACTTAGGCATTCCCATTGTTGTGGGGAGGCAGCCCAGGCTTTTTTGGCAGAATGTCTTGGATAAGTTAAGATGAAAGATCAGCCATTGGACCCATAGATGGCTGTCCACTGCAAGTCGTGTGATTCTTCTGCAATCTATTATTCAGGTGTTGCCGATTTATAGGTGCATGATTCAAACTGCCCCAACGTACTTTCTCAAAGAGTATGATGGTCTTTCCAGGAGATTTTTGTGGAGCGGGAATCTCCAAAACACCAAGTGGAGCCTAATCAACTGGGAGACGGTGTGTAGACCAAAACAAGGAGGAGGCCTGGGATTACGATCAGCCATTTTGGGCAGTCAGGCCTTGGCTGCGAAGTTATATTGGAGATGGTGCTCTAATCAATTGGCTCTCTGGGCCAAAATTTTGACTGCTAAGTAATTTCCTGATACTGCGCCTCAAGACATTTCTAGATTTCCTCTTGAGGGCAGAGGCTCGATGGTTTGGAGTACCCTTAAGGCTGGTGCACAGTTAGTGAAGTAGAATCTCTTCTAGGTGTGCAACAGTGGTTCTGAAGCTTTGTTCTGGGAAGACTCTTGGGATGGTAAGCCTCCCCTGCTAGCCACACATCCTCACCTTCAGCCTTTTGCTAAAATCTTTCTCGCAGTGGGTTGGAACACCGTGTGGCATTATAAGGAGACTATCAGCATGGGATTGGCTATTGGATATAGATGGAAAAATTCTTCTGACTGGCCACAGAGAGGATCTGTTGAGGATAGAAATGAGCTTCGCCATATCCTGGAGTTTAGAGGATGTAGTTCTGTTCAGGGGTGTGATGTCCTTGCCTGGGGTGGATATGCGTCTGGACAATACTCTGTCTCGTCTGGGTACACGCTCTTGGTTAAACAAATTTTCAATGTTGAGCAGGTTCTGTGGGGGAAAAAAGTTTGGAATCTGACTTCTTGGCCCAAATGCAATTTTTTTCTGTGGACTCTGACACATAACAAATGTCTCACTTGGGAAAATTTATTTAAACGTGGTTTTCAGGGGCCATCTGTCTATATTTTCTGTTACAGCAGTGAGGAAATAGGGGAACATCTATTTTTCCAATGTCCCTTTTCTAAACAGGTTTGGCACCTGTGGTGGTCTGCCTGGGGCGCTCCATGCTGCCATGTGCATTCGCTGTGCGAATTCTGGATTAAAATCGGGCCTAGTTCTACTAGGAGTTTGCTGCTGTAAAAGACATGGGAGGTTGGTCCTTCTTTTATTTTATGGAATTTGTGGTTAGAAAGAAACAGGAGAATATTCAGGGGTGAGCGGCTTGAGTGGAGACAGCTGTGGTCAAAAATCCTAAATTCTTTGCAGGAGACTTTGCACGCCAAGTGTCTGAATGGAGCTGATTTGGACGCTGAGGAGGGTAGTCAACTTCAACGGCTGGGCTTAGTCTTAAATCCTAGTAATGAGTCTGCGCTGGCTGGTGGTGCACAGCCAAGAAACAAACACAAGGCGTGGCTTGTTAATAGAGAAGGGTGCTGGCAGTGCCCTGAGCCTGGGATGATCAAAGTTAACACGGATGGATCCTCCTAGGGTAACCCAGGTGAGGCTGGAATAGGAGGTGTTGCTCAGGATAGCTCCGAAAGAATCCAGTTTCTCTTTTCAATTTACAAAGGCTGTCATACTAACAATATTATGGAAGCCATGGCAGTTCTGGAAGCTTTGAAACTCTGTTGTCATTACGGATGCCACAATGTTATCTGCGAATCAGACTCGCAAGTTGTGGTTAATTTGCTGAATAATGATTTGGCAGGTAAAGTGGATTGGCATCTTAATCTCATTGTTCTTCAGATCAAATAGTTAAGTATCTCGTTGAATTCCATTGCTTTCAAACATATTCCACGTGAATGGAATGGCGTTGCTGACCGTCTTGCCAAATGGGCTTCGGAAAAGGGATCCATGTGGAGCGTTACTGATCTGGGAATGCTCCCAGCTAGTATGTATCAGGAGATGGTTCAGCTGATGAACCAGGAAAATGATTTGTAATCTAGTTTTTCCATTTCTTTTAATAAATTTTTACCCCTGTTAAGTTCAAAGATATTAAGGTTCTAAGTTGACTATGTGTTATGATGATTGTTTTGGAAGTGACCCGAGAAGGATATTTGAAATTATTTTGATGTCATTCTAATGTCTCATGATGAATTTATTATTTAGGATTTTTGTAAAATCTATGAGGATTCTATTTAGTATTTTGGTGGTGTGATTAATCTATATTGACTATGAATAATGCTTAAGAAGTGGATTGTATGTTCGGTAATGGTGTTCCTTTGTATAAGGTCTCTATTTAAGTTGTTTGAGCATATATAGAGATGAAATAATTTGACTGTGATAATTTGATGAAGATGATGGGGACATAAAGAATAGAATCATGTATTTTAAAGTGGTCTTGTGTTCTTTTTTTGTTTTATGAAGTGATAAAGGAGTGTTTGGGTTCACATGAGACCTATAAGGGTTACAAGTGCCTTATTAAAAGGTGTAGTTCCTTAAGAGTGATCTATCAATGCTATGGCTGACCTATGAAGATTGTATTGAGTTATGTATTAATTTGAGAGATTCCCTAAGGGTTAAATTATGCCTAATCACTGACCAAGGTGTTGATTATCATGATTGATCTATAAATATTTAAAACAAATATGATGATTTCTAGACTTGGTGAGCAAGAAACTTGGGATATTTTTTTTTAGAGAGGTTTGTGTGTGAATGTTGGAGTGAAGGAGGGATAGAGTGACCTAAGGATGATTTGAAGATAATATTAGTTTGAGGACTATTTATATGACCTATTAGTCATAATTCTAATGGGACAATTGTGCTCTTACTATTTGAGTATGAGAAAAGGTGAAGAGTGATTATCAGAGGTGCATCATTAAGTGTTGAAGACATCAGTGTAAAGGTGGATGTGCTCATAGGTTTTATTGTGTTAGATCAAAAACTAATGTGGTTTTAACCTACTTTCAAGGTAAAAATTGGTAAAATATTTGGTAATTATTACAGCTTAGCTAGATAGTTGTGGCATCACCTTGTGGGATTGTAGTCTCATTAAATAGAGATTTTAGTTGATCATTTGTAAATGGTCTAAATTAGATCTTGTTATTATATGATAGTAGTCTAATTTTAGGTTCTAGTGTGTTTTATTCCCCAATAGGGTTTTCCATGTATGTCATGTGTTATGTGATTTATCTTCCATGGCCTCTCTTACTCATTGTTATGAATGATGTGTATGCTTCATGAATGTTTATGATAGTTTTTAAGTGTTTGTAAAGATCAGGATTGAAGTTGAATTATTTGGGCTCATTGATTCACCCCCCCTCTTGATGAGTGTACCTCTAACAATTGGTATTAGAGCAAGACCTTTTGGTAAAGGCTTAATATCTTGAAGGTGATCAAAGGCACAATGGTTGATAAAGAGGTTATAAGTTATATTCAAGATAGTATAGTTTGTGCTTTATGATAAGTTAATAATTTGAAGACAAAAGTGCAAAAACTAGAGGCAATAGTCAATAACATGTAGGTCATGATGAATAAATATCTTAATCAAATAATGAAACACATAGAAAGTAAATAAATGACTTACTCAGATATACTCTTATCCAAGGATAAAAGGGATTCCATCTCCACCAAAAAGGTCAAGAATGAAAATTCATGGATTAGTAATAATCAAGAAAAAGGGAGGTCAAATATGAACAATGTCTTTAATGAGTATTTCTTCTCCTGCAATCAATTTCATCAAAAATATAAATATTTTTCTCTCTCTCTAGAAATAAAAATGGATCTCATATGTTACAACCATAACCAACAAGGTCACATAGCCAAAAACTACACTAGAGACTTTTAGAAAAAGGATATATAAGTCAATGACACTATCAAATGATTCAAGAAGACCAAGTCTAAAGAAGAAAAAAAATATAATTCCAAGTAGATGACCAAAGGAAGATTCATTGTCTATTAAATCAAATTTTCATACTAAAGAAGGTGACAACTAGAGATGTTTCATTTATAGTGAATGTTCAAATCATATGACAAGAGACAAGAGTAAGTTTATCTCTCTCAAAATGACCAACCCAGGTGAAGTTAGATTTGTTTACAACAAATCCTCTAACATATTTGATAAAGGTGAAATGAGTTTGGATAATGGTCATACTAAAATTGAGAATGTCTTATATGTAGAAGGTTTGAAACATAATATTTTAAGTGTGATCTAAATTTGTAATAAATGAAATGTTGTAATTTTTCATGATGATATATGTGAAATATCGAAGGAAAAATCTCGTAGATTAATTGAAAATGTTCATAAAATAGCTAACAACATGTATGTATTCCATGTATCCCAAAAGAAAGAGTCCTTAATAAGTTAATTAGAAGAAAAATAGCTTTGGAATAGAAGGCTTAGACATATAAATTTTGATAATATGATAAAAAACAGGTCAATGGGGTTGGTAAGGCATATGCCTAAGATTTCTAAGATTCTTCATTCTCTTTGCAAGGCATGTCTTCATGGGAACCAAATCAAGAAAAGATACAAAACCCAGAAATTATCCACTACAAATCCATTGGATTTGATCTAAATTGATCTATGTGGACCTATGTGAACTTAAAGTATTCAAGATAATAGGTACTTCATCTTTTTTATTGATTATTTTACTAGGATGACTTGGATATTCTTTCTTAAAGAAAAACTAGAAGATTTTAAAAAATTTGTGGAATTAAAAGCTCTTATGGAAAGTGATAAAGGTTCAAAGATTGAGTGTGTAAGATCAAATAGAGGAGGTGAGTTTTGGTCTCATAAGTTTGATAATTTTTGTGAGGAAAACGGGATAATAAGACAATATTTTGCTACTAGAACACCATAATAGAATGTTGTGGCTAAAAGGAAAACTATGATATTTGTTGACATGGGTAGAACCATGCTTCAAGATGAAGAATTATCAAATGGCTATTAGGAAAAGGTAGAAACACTTCTAAGTACATCTTAAATAGGTGTCAAATCAGAGTAGATGATAATAAGACTCCTTATGAGTTATTGAATAATGGAGTAGCTAATATCTAATATTTTAGAGTATTTGGGAGCAAGTGATTCATCAAAAGAGATGAAGATAATTTTGGCAAATTTGATTAAAGACCTAATGAGGGCATCTTCTTAGGCTATTCTTATATCATTACTTCCTATAGGTGATTTAACAAGAGACTTCACAAGATCATTGAAATTTCAAATCTAAGGGTAGATGAGATAAGTAGAGTTAAGAATCCAAAATTGTAGGTAAGTCACTCAATTCAGAATACTATTGCAAACAATGATGATTTATCTATTCAAACATATGATGAAGATGAAGAGGAAGAAGAAAGACAAGATACTAAAGCTCCATCTAGTAGAATTTATAAAGATAATATAATCTCTTAGATTATTGGAAATGTTGGTACAAGGTTGTAGACTAGAAGGAGAATGTTGATCAATCAAAATCATTAAGAATCAACTCTGTTATCCATGATTGAACCCAAAAGATTTATAGAATCTAGTAAATATGAAATTTGAAATGATGAAATGGATGAAGAAACTAATCAAATAGAAAGGAATGAAACATGGGATTTAGTTCCTAGACTAAAATATATATATGTGATAGGCACCGAATGGGTTTTCAAAAATAAGATGAAGGAGAAAGGAGAAGTCACAAGGAACAAGGCTAGATTAGTGTGTAAAGGATATGCTTAGGTTGATGGAATATATTTTGATGATACTTTTGCTCATGTGGTAAGGATGAAATAAATTTTACTCTTTTTGACATATGCATGTTTTAAAGGTTTTAACGTATATCAAATGGATGTGAATTTTGCATTATTGAATGGTAACTTACAAGAAGTTTGCATTGAGTTACCTAAAGGATACTTCATGTCAAGTAATCAAAATTTTGTGTGTAAATTTAAGAAGGCTTTGTATGGTCTTAAACAAGCTCTTAGAGCTTGGTATGATAGGATAAATAATTATCTTTTGAGTTAAGGTTTTAAAAGTGGGGTAGATGGTAATAATTTGTATATTAAGATAGAAGGTAATCATCAATTGATAATTATTATATATGTTGATTATAGAGTTTTTGGATCTGACAATGATAAAATGAGTAGAGAATTTGTTGATACTTTGAAGATTGAGTTTTAAATGTCAATGTTGGGATAACTATATTTCTTCTTAGGATTACAAATTAATAAACTTGATATAGGGATATTCATTTCACAAGCTAAATACATCAAGGATACACTAATAAAGTTTGACATGATGGATTGTAAACCAATAGGTACTACAATGGTCATAAGATCCAAGTTAAGTAAATTGGATGAATCAACAAAATTTTATCAAACTTTGTGTAGATGAATGATTGGATGTCTTTTGTATTCTATTGTATCTAGGCCTGACATCATGTAAGCAATAGGTCTTATAGGAAGGTTTCAATCTAATCCTAGATAATCTCACATGAAAGCAGTCAAAATTATCTTGAGATATCTTAGAGGCACCATAGACTATGGTTTATGGTATGCCAAGAGTAAATAATTGTCTTTAAAATCATATACTGGTGTTGATTGGGTAGGATGTGTCGATGATAGGAGGAGTACCAATGGTGGGTTCTTCTTCATGGGATATTGCTTGGTGTCTTGGCTTAATAAGAAACCAGCCTTAGTGTCTCTATCAACTATACAAGCTAAGCATATAGAAACTACCACTTGTTGCACATAAGTCATGTGGATGAAATAAACTTTAGAGGATTACAAGGTAAGACAAAATGGACCTTGTCCTATTTATTGTGACAATACTAGTGTAATTAGTATCTTAAAGAAGCTTGTTATTTATTTAAAAACTAAACACATTCTTTTTGGATATCATTTATTAAGAGAACAAGTGATTAATCAATATGTCACATTGGATCATG
Organism: Torreya grandis; assembly: GCA_037957365.1. Taxonomy (NCBI): domain Eukaryota; kingdom Viridiplantae; phylum Streptophyta; class Pinopsida; order Cupressales; family Taxaceae; genus Torreya; species Torreya grandis. The sequence continues at coordinate 1,855,953 of JARHVA010002557.1, read as the reverse complement.
TGCAGACAAAAGAGTAGCTTATAGATAGTATGAACAAAACATTATCAAAAGCTACTTTTGATTGTCTAAGATAAATTTTGGGTGTCATTTGTTTCTCTACAAATCAATAGAAGGTATTTCATTAAGGGAAAACAAAAATTCCATGAGTTTTCTATAGATGTTTGTGAAGGAGATATAGTGTAGGGTCAGAATGGGTATTTTTAGGTTATTTGAAAACATGTTTCCTATTTGGTGAGTGGCATGAAGTTTCGTTGGTGGTCCTTATGGTAGCCTGAGAGGGAATTCTAGTAAGCATATATGGTGATTCTTCCTAGAGTGTTGAGATATGAAGATGCTCAAAAGGTGAAATGTCTTAGAGACCTTAGGGGGAGTCCCTGTTAGATGTCTCTTGGTGAGTTCCCTTAGTTTTAGTGTTTTGCATATTATTTGTTCATTGTTTACAATGTTTGGTTGAAGAGAGTGTTGACATAAAGCAAGAGTAAATTGTCAAGGAAATAAAAGGTAGGCTCAAGGTAAGCAGGAGTGTGTAATATCTTTATAATATGGTTTAATCTTTTTGGTAGTCTTTTTAGATCCTTAGGATCATTTGGTGCCTACTTTTTCATTATGTCAAAGGGTGAGAAAGTTCCTATTTGTGAGAGAGCTTGAAGAGAGAGAAGAAGCTGACTTGTATATTACTATATATGATGGTTGTTGACATCAATGATAAAGGGATAAATTATTAGAGAATTATCATGATGATGTCATGGAGGTGTCTTGGTGAGTGGATGAAATTCCTTGATAGTCTATGTGTCAATGATTAAGTTTGTACAAAGTGTGTAATGTGCTTATCCTAGTATACTTGGTTGATTTTCTATTTTTGCATGGTTAGATATGCTCAAGGATGATTATGGTGATTTGAGAATGTGAAAAGTGTATTATAATATTTTTTATAATATTTGATTGCTTATGTTCATAAGTATAATTCATCTTATAGTCCACTATTTTCATCTAGACATGTTATGTCTAGTGGAAAATTTTTTGAGTAGGTAGTTTCATGACATCACCATTGCCACATGTGGAGGAGTCAAGAGTAAATAGTCACATGGGTTTCTTAAGTATTATGTCTAGCTCTTATGTACCAAATTTTAGGTCATGTGGTGCATCATGTCAAAATATATGAGGATGTGAATTTGGCTACTCGAAAAGAATTCAATGTTTTCTCATACTTAGCCAAATTTGTAAAGTAGCTAGAAAGAGTCAAGTAAGATTTTTGATGATGGCATATCTCACTCATATGGAAATTTTAAGAGAAGGTGGCCATAAGGTTGAATTGAGTTTTGAGCATGATATATTTATGCTAAATATGGCATCATGCATTGAAGCAGGACAAAAGTTATGCAGGAGTAAAGTTGGTCTTCCACACAAATTCTAAGCATAGTTGGATCTATGACAAAATATTTGACAAGGCATTATAATGGAATTATATTTCACATGTGCAAAGCTTCTAGGATTATTTTGGTATATGGTTTGATTTTTTAATATGAAGAGATCATATGGTCCAAATTTGATATCATTTGTTGAAGCATATAAGAAGTTATTAAGGCTAAAAAATGGTTACTTAGGCATATTGTAGTTGGTTCCCATACTTAGTCAATTTGCATGATGTTCAAGATCTGGACCTAGTGGAGATCTAATAGCTCATAGGATTTCATATTTCTAGATCTAATGGTGTGAGTAGAGTCAAATGGATCAATGTGATAGTTGTTTAGCAAAGTTAAAGTTTAAAACCAAATGAAGATCTAATGGTATATGTGTGATCTTATAGATCAAAAATCAATGATGCATGTTAAGAAATATGAGGATAGGTGAAAAATGTTTAACATATAAGTAAAGGTATAGGATAGGGATCTAATGGCAAGTGAGTTTTCATATAGATTAATTGATTGGTGATAATTGATTGCTAAAGACCTAGTTTATCCATAGAGACCGATGGAGTGTGTTGAGTCATAATTTCAAGATTGCATTATATGAGGTCAAAGTGAATGAGTTTTAATGTTTAGCATTAGTGGTCTACAAGTTAAATATCAAACAAGATTGATGGTGCATATTTGATCTGAGATGAGAGGACATGATATGCATGCATTATGTTCAAAGGTTAACTGTGACTGTTTGTATTTGAATGTTTGAATTTGCATAGGGAAAAACTCGAGCTCTATATTTTATCCATATCTTTTGATAGAAGTCAAATTTGTTAGTGTTGTAAAAATCAAATATGAAGATGAATCCATGGAACATATAATGAACCTAATTTTAAGATCTGTAAGTGTGTATTGTCAAATATATTAAGGTTCCAAGTTTACTATGTGTTCGTGTTTGTTCTACAAGTGACCTGAGAAGGATATTTGAGTTTTTTTAATTTTATTCTGATATATTATGATTAATTTTATATTTTTTATTATTGTAAACTCCATGAAGATGATCTATGAGTATTTTTATGGTGTGATTAATCTATCTTGAGTATGAACAATGCTTAATAAGTGGATTGTATATTTGATAATGGTGTTCTTGTGTATAAGGTCTCTATTGGATTTGTTTGAGCATATATAGAGATGCGATAAGATGAATATGATAATTTAAGGACAATGAAGGGGACATAAGGAGTATAACCATGTATTTAAAAGTGGTTGTGTGTTCTTGTTTTATTTAATGAAGTTCTTGTTGGCCAAAATTGGCCTACATATAAAGATTTTGCCTAGATGGATTGAGCAACTCTCTTGGACCTTTTAGTAACCCTCTACCACCATGACTATTCCCTTTTGTGGACTTGAACTGATGATGTAGTGTAATATTCTAGGAGGTCCTGGTGTGGTATGAGAAGCTAAATAGAGTTCTGGTTGAGTGAGCATCTAGGGGCATGAAGGAGATTTGACACATTTGGAATATTTTTTGAGGTTTTTATAATTGAATAATCCCATGACAAACTTTTTTAAATCATTGGACTAGTTATCATCCTTGAGAAACCACTTCAACGTTGAGAATTTGAGTTTCAAGGACAAAGTCCCTAAAAGTTCAAAAATCGGTCCCAAGAACTTTTGTTGATGCCATGGAACAATATTGCAAGGAGGTTTGATGCATCCAAATATTACCAAATTGTATCCATTTCATAGGGGAAGAAAATTTCAAAAATAAAAAGGTGTGTGAATTGAGGAGATTATTATTTGAGGGCCTTCAAGTTTCACTTTTATTCACTATGATCATTCAATGACTTCTACAAGATTTGAGTGTTAAATGACCTTCACACCCTTAGATAGAAATTAAAGTTATAAAATTTGGCATGGTAAATAATGGTAATATTCGCCAAGATTAATCAATCTTGTCCCAAGATTTTTCATACATGCAAAGGATTAAAAATCCATTTTTTTGTTTTCTAGGCCTATAGAGCTAAGAGAGGCCTAGAATGCCAGTAGAGAAAGGGGTGAAATTAGTACTTTCCTTTGGATTCAAGACCTTAAATTTGTATAATATTTTTTTAAATTTATGATACACAAAAATATCACCCATTTTCCTTAGTTCACCCATAAAACTCAAGAACCATTATCAAAGCAAAAACAGGGCAACAAGCTTGAACTTTTTTTGTTATTTTTTGTTTGAGAGATTGATAATGTTATTATGATTATTTAAAATGTATATGTGTATTGACAATTAATTACTATCCAAATCCAAAATAAGGTCTCAGACAGAGCATTAGAGAAGCCCTAAACTAGGGTTTTGTTGTTTCTGAGAGTTTTAACCCTCCAAATTTTCCAAAATTTTGTAATATGATGCTTTTAATGGTTTAATAAGTGATTAAAGAGGTTTTGGGTTGATTGGATGCTGTATGGTATGGTTTCTAGATTTGGGGTGTGCTTAAATGCTAATTAGGCCTAATTGAGGGGAGCCTAATGAAGGAAGTGTGATCTTGGAGTGAAATCAGGTCATGAAACATCTAACACACATGTAATGATATGGATAATATATATAAATTGTATAAATTTTTTATGAGATATTATATAATGGTCAAACCAAAAATAATTTGACCAAAAAAGGGGCTACAAGCCTAGAGAAGCCATGGTGAGCATGTTGTGTGGAAAGAAGTGTTTCAAGGGGATTTGGAAGTTTAAATGGGTTATTTAAAGTGTGATAATATAACCTCAGACTATACATGAAAAAATATTTATATATTTAACCCTATACCATGTTTTGGTCTTTAAAACCCTTGAGACTAATTGCCTAATGGAAGCTAGTGAAAACATAAGAAGAATTTGAGAAAGGGCACAACTCTTGAGAAGGTTTGATGATGACACAAGAGTGTGATAAATATATAAAATAAGTGTAATTAAGTATTACCATTCTATATCCCCCCCCACCAAGCTCACCTACATATAAAGCATCACATTGAAGTATTCAGGCTCGTACACCTTGGGGATAAAATCTTGTTTAGGAAGATCTCAAGAGGTCAAACATCATGCCATGTGGAAAATAAATATGGAATTGGTTTTAAAACTCTCCTAGTGTGGAATATATCAATAATTATGCTAATGAGCCTTAATGATCTTAACATAGTCATTTCCTCTCAAATCTTTGCCTACAACCTCAGGAACCCAATCTTTCCTTTGGATTGGAAGGTCAAATGAGACCACCATGGTCTCTAAGGAGGTTACATGTTCAAGGTGTAATTTAATAAAGGTAAAAATAATGATCTATGATTATTATGAGATATAAATATGTATCTTTAAGGATAAACAAGTCAGTCATACACCTTAGAAATAAGGAAATATAGTCATGGGAAACCCAAACCTATCTATCAAGCTCTTGGTGATTGATGACACATTGGTCAATGGTTGGAATTAATGTTCAATATATATGATTAAAAGAGTAATAATTAGTAATGTGAGTAAATTACATTAATAATTGATATAAATCAGGTTTATGATCAGGTTCAAGCCTCATAAACATAGACCTACATATTGTTGATACATACAAATAGGGTTCGTAAGGAAGAATGGGAGGTTAAAGAAAAATAAATGAAGAGTGTAATGATTAAAGGATAATATCCATTATAATTTAAAATAAAAACAATAATTTTATATAAAAAACCAAAGCAAGGATAAAGAAAACTTAGTTGTGATTTTTGACCAAGCAGACATGTGTCACTAGCTTTTGCCAAAATGGGCCTACAGGCCAAAGTATGAACGATCTAATCACAAAATTTCATATAGAAACTAATTATGAAATAATATACCCATTAAAAAAAATTAAATAATTTTTAAAATGGGAAATATTCACTATTTTAGTACAGTCAACCTTATGTTAAATCACAATCAATAATGGAGCATGCCTTGGAGAAATTGGCCATTTTGGGACATCTACAAGTTGATTCAAAGAATTTTTTTTGTTAAATATGGTATAAATAACATAAAAATTATACTATAACATATTAAAGGTCATATAAAGAGTGAAATTTCATGCTATTTTGACACAATCCATTTCTAGTCAATAAGATAGCCATAGGAACCAAATGAAGTTTTGTCAGTTCTAGATGTCAAGAAGAAGTTTAGTCCTTGAATAAGTCTTATAAGGGTATAAAATGATTTTTGAAAACTATATTTTCCTAATTTAGTGATCAAATTCATGTGTTTAATGCAAAATTGTGAAGAAAGACAATTTTTGGCATGAAGGAAACATGCATGTACCTCAACGTAAATTATGGTAAAAAAGGTCTACAAGATAAAGTACACATAAAAATAACTTAAAATTTGGTAATTTTGGTCATAATGACCTATTATATCAATAAAAATTATCATAAATGTCATATGACAAGTGTAAGTTGTTGGTGTTTTGTCATAGTCCCCACTATGTCTCACAATGGTCATTATTCATGCAAGCATACTTTTTGGAGTTTTAAGTTGTGTTTCAGTTTTCAAAGTTTAGGTAAATATTTAAAAATAATTTTAAGATGTTTTTAATACTATTTAAAAAAATTTTATGGTGTTCACATTTCAAACTCCATGCAAACACATTGGCAAGCTCAAATCCACATAGTCATCCTCAAGACATAAAAGGCAAAGCTGAGTTTTGATCATTTGGAGAGGTTTAATGAGGTATTTCATGTGTCATTAATATTTTAAAAATAAAATGAGATTATTTGAATTGTCAAACTAGTCATTTGGATAAAATTAAGCTTTTTCAGCTTAAGACACCCAATTTTAGCCCATCTTCAGATGCTTATTTCTTTCATACCATGAAGAATTGGGAAAAGTGATTATAGAATGTTTTGAGTAACCAAATGTAATTTAATTTAATTATATATTGAGGTTGTTTAAGGTCATTATTTTTATTAACAATATCTAAGAGTGTATGCATGCCCAAAACGCTTGTAGACCATGCAATCAATCATCTTTATGTGTGTATCTCTTCACACATTCCACATGGTAGCCCAATATTTTAAAGGGTTTTCAAAGTGCCTATGCACCATATATATATGTTTAAATAATTAGTGTATTGGGTGTGTACATTATATGAACAATCATCTTGAAAGTGAGCTTGTTTGAGCTTGTAAATGAGTTTTTTGCCTAGTTTTGAGTTTGTGGACTCATAGGTCTATCAAGTGGCACATAATGACTTGAAAAACACTTGTATGTGTATAGGACTCTTGAAATCTCCTAAAAACCTATTTTTCATTAGAATCTGGCATGTTTGAGTGCTTAAAAGGCCCAAAATGGCTCAAAAATGCATATTTTTGAAATTCTTCGAAGAAATAAATGGTATAAATCCATAGAATAGGTCTAATGGGACCTTAAGAACATTATATGGCACTTAAATCTATTATTAAGAGTTTTATAGGTGCCTTGATAAGCTAAAGGGTTAAAGACCCTAATTTTTTGACATTTTTGTACATTATTGCAAGTTTAATGGTGTTTTCCACCATTGTTGTAGGTATTGAAGGTTTTACAAATATTCATTTTCATATTCATAAACATGTCATGAATGTTTGGAAGTCTTCTACAAGTCCAAAAGTGGTCTTTAAGGTGCAAAATAGCCTTGGAAGTAGTTTTTAGGATAGCTAGTTCAAGGTGGCTCAAGCTTGTGAGTTTCATCAATGGAGTCTAAGTGAATTGCAAGTATCATGGAGTTTGTTTAGGTTGGAGAAGAAAATAAACTAAAACATGAAATATAACTTTAAAAATCAAAGTCAAGATGAAATTACAAGATAACCTCCATGGTCAGTTAAGCATAAAGTGTTAAGTCAACTAGCTTTTACACTATATCTTCTAAAATTTCAAGTTGAGGTGTTTCTAAAGGTCTTAAAGAGTTTCAATCAAGAAAGTGGAGCATTCAATACATTTTCAATGTCTTTGAAGACTTTTCCGTTTTAGTGGATCATGACATCATCATCCTCAACAAGTTATTGTGTTCTAGTGTGTTTCTTAGCCAGTGAGAGGGTTTAAAGACTATTAGAACTAATGGAGGTTAATTTGTTGAAGAAGGATTACTTTTAATTAACCCAAATATGGGTGAGAATCCATGGAGGGTGGTTGGATCTCATTTATTGAATTCTATTTGCTTGCCTCTTCTCTCTCTCTCTTCCCCTTTTCTCCAATATCTCCCATTTCTCCCCCATTTCATAAGATATTCTCATTTGACAAGAAGAAACACCACCAAAATCTGTTAGAAAGACATTTTGAATCAATAAATATCAATTTTTACCTATCTCTAACCTCTAAATTATGCTTAGCAAGCTTGTGCATGATGGCCTTATGAAGAAGTGTTGTTTCATGTCCATTGTCATTATTTATTAACTATTTTTAGGTATTTTTAAGTTAGTTACAGGTCTGAACTTGAGCTCTTTCTATCATTAATGGATGCTTGGTGTGAATTTTGAAAATTTTCTTTGCTTCATGTATTTTTTGGTGACCCTAGTTTATGAAACACTTAAGCAAATTAGTTAGTTTATGAGGTTGTGTAAGTAACAATTATCTTATGTTGAATTAATGTTAATTTCATGTTTATGTGAGTGTCAATAAATTTAGTGTATCACCCATTTAGCTCTCTTAGTTACCCTATACCCCCTCTTCACCTCTTTTCCAAGAAAAACATTAGTTTAGGTGATCTACCAAGAGGAAGCTGGCCTTCTCCATAGGTTCAACCTCACTATAAGATACCCACAGCTTAAGGTTGCTCCAATATTATAATTGGGAGTGAAAAAACCTACAAAGGTCTCCCACAAGGGTGTAATTCTATGTTATAATAGTTTTTTAGCACACCCTATGGTACTGCATTATTCACTGAGTGAAGAGATTTGTTTTTCTCTTCATCTAATTAGCCTTTGGAGGCATGTATAAAAACACCAATGGTGACTCCAAATATTCATCAACTAGTATGAGCAGTCCAAGTGTCTAATCATCATTATTTGGTATGTATAATCAGCCATATTTTGATCAATATGCTCATTCTCTACCTCATCATCACACTTATCAACCTAATAATGTTTATGTGTTCCCCCAAGTGGCCCTCAAGCAACTTATCAGCCCTATCATGCCCTTTAATCCCCTCCCACTCCTACATATGACCAATATTAGTCTCCTTTGTATTCAAATCAATCCTCTAATTCCCCTTGTCAAGACTATGTTTATCCTTTTACATCCTTGTCAAGATTAAATCAAGCATTATCAGATTATATTAAATTTATAAGGGATATTGGTATGGGTATAGAATTTTTTTCAGTCATCTATATTCATGTTCTATAAAAGGTAAGGAGTTTTATTTAGTTGGTCAAGAATAGGTGGTCAGTTTGTGAGGATGAATAATGGGTAGTTTGTGAGAGGGAGAATAATGTGTCATTGAGAAGTATGGTCCAATATTCAAAAATTGTGTTGATATCTTATAAAGATAAATAGACTCAGTGTAATTAGTCCTATGCATCCTTTCCCCTCCAAGAGTGTCAATCTTAACCTCTAAGGGTTTTAACTCAAGCCCCTAGTCAACCTAGTCAAGGTCCATCCTTGTCAAGAATCAGAGAAGAAATATTGGACCAAGGGAGAACATCATGAAAATAAATAAGGAGGTTGGAATTGGACAAGAATTCCCCATTCATACCATGGAGGGGATAATGAGATTATTGCATAAGTTTTGAGGTGTGTGGGAATCCATTAAGGAAGGTGATTATCCACACATTAAGAAGCAAGAGATGAAGGAATGAATACTCTCGATAGAGATCATAACTCATTGGTAGGATGAGTATGTCAAACCCAAACCAAGTAGTTTGTCATCTCCTACCCCTATACCCATTCCCACTCAAGATTTTCAAACCATCCCACCATGAATCTTCTCATGTACCTTTAACCCTGATTATGTCATGCCCTCTCTTGTGAAACCACCCTCTCCTAAACCTATTGAAAAATAAGAAAAGGTGGATGTTCCCTATGTATTTCCAACATGGAAATTAGTAAATAAAGGCATAAAGAAGAAGAATGATGTGTCATTTTTGGTGGTCTAAGAACTAGTTAAAGAGAAGGAGGAGTTAATGCTTGAATAAAATAAAAAAGAGGTGTTAGCTCAACTCAATGAGTTTACCCTACAAGGGTTACGAGACTCTTTCTCCCTCCCTCAAGAGCCACCAAAGAGACCCATCAAATTGCCTTGTTGGAAAGACACTCTCTCAAGATACAAGCAAGGCAAACTTTTTCACCCTCCCACCATCTCCCTCTTGGAGAAAAATCCTATATTAAAAAGGATAGAGGAAGATTTTGTAATCTCTAGTGAGTCTCAAGAATATGAGGTAAGTGTGTATGAGGAATAAATCTTGATAGGCATCCCACTTCATTTAAAAGAGGAAAAATTAGGTTTGGACCAGCCTTATTTGCATGGCTTTGACACTAATGAACCAAATATTAATGGGGACAATCCACAAGTTGAATACAAGGAAGGCCTTTAATGGATTACTAATTATCTATTCTACATAAATGAAAAAGAGGATTAGAACTAGGTACCAGAGGTTAGTCCACTTCAAAATAAGGTGTGAATTAAAGATAGCCCTGATATGTTAGAAATAGAGGAAGACAAGTGTGATTTTTTGGACCTTGGTCAAATCAACCCTCATTTGAAGTTGAAAAAGAAGATGAAATATTGAGTGAGGTTGATGAAGGTGACATCTCAAGTGCTCAATTAATACAATTTGAGAAACGTAGCAATGAAGAGCTTGGAGAGTTGTGGTAACAGTTAAATGCCATAACCAAAGAGTTTAAGGAGGCTAAGAGACATGTCCTTCTATAAAACTATGAGTGTGATGCTCTAAGCATGATCAGTCCTAATTTTCATAAGAAAAAGGTGGAAGAATATGGTCTTTTTAAGCCACCAAGTGAATAAAATGTAGTTGCTCCTAATAAGTTGGATGAAGTCTTCATACAAGGCTTTCTCAAGAGTGATGAGAAACATCAATCAAGTCTTGAGCAAATAATAGAATTTATCTACATTTGAGACATGTTTTTCCTGCTTCATCAATTGGGGAACAAGCCAAAAGAGTCAATAATCAGGCATCTTAGTCCACCTAATATGTGCTCACAAAAGTAGGTGCCTCTCATCCTTGTGTATTACAAATTTATGATGTTAAAATTTTCCCATTTGACCTAGGGATAAGGTAATTGTAAGTTTCAGCCATGTATATATTATAGTAGAGTTTATGTGTTTCCCTTCCCTATGTGCCTTGTGCACATTCTTCTCAATTGTGTGCTTTCCTTCCCTAAGTGCATTGGGCATAGTGTTTGTTTTGTTATTTTTGTCCTTGTTGCTCCAAGATGATATTTTTATAAAGGGAGAACCATATATCATTTTCATATTAGCTGGGAAATAAATACTTGTTACCTTCTATTCCCAATGGATCAAATAAGGAAACTAATTTGTTGCATAACAGGCATGCAATCCTAGGAGGTCACTAGAAATGTTGGCCAAATTTGGCCTATATACAAAAAAAAATATTATATGGATCAATAAAATATCTTTGACCTTTTATTAGCCCTCTATCCCATGACTAGTCACTTTTTGGTCATAAATTGATGATGCAGTGTAGTATTCTGGGAGGTCTTGGTGTGGTGTGAGAAGTTGAAAAAAGTTCTGGTTGAGTGAGCATCGAGGGACATGAAGGATAATTGACACATTTATAATGTTTATTTAATTTTTTTAATTGAATATTATAATGATAAACTTTTTTGAATCGTTGGATTAGTTGGCAGCCTTGAAAAACCACTTCAAAGTTGAGAATTTGAGTTTCAGGGATAAAGTCCCTAAAAATTCAAAAACTAGTCCTAAGCACTTTTGTTGTGTCATGGAACAATATTTAAATGAATTTTTATGCATATAAATGTTATAATATTTTAGACCTATCATAGGGTAATATCCTCGCAAAAGGAATAGGGTGTGTGAATCGAGGAGATTATTATTTGAGGGCCTCCATGCTTCACTTTTATTTGTTGTGATCATTCAGTGACTTCTACAAATTTGAGTGTTAAATGACATTCACACCCAAATACATAAATTAAAGGTCTAAAATTTTCATGGGACATGATGGAATCTTATCCAAGGTTAATCAAACTTTTCCCAATATTTTTCATACATGTAAAGGACAAAAAATCCATTTTTTTGTTTCCTAGGCCTAAAGAGCTAAGAGAGGCCTAGAATGCCAAAAGAGAAAGGGATGATAGTAGTAATTTACTTGGGAATTAGGACCTAAAATTTGGATTATATTTTAGTGCATTGATGATCCAAAAAAATCTCTCTCAGTTTCCTTAATTCACCCATAGAACTCAAGAACAATCATCAAAGCAAAAATAGGGCAGCAAGCTTGCACTTTTTTGTTATTTTTTTTGAGAGATTGGTAATGTTTTTATGATTATTTATAAATTTTAAAGGTATTCCCAATTCATACCTATCAAATTAATCCAAAAATAGGACTAGGTGGGGCTTATAACTCATTTTAATCCCCCAAATCCAAAATAGGGTCTTATAAAGAGCATGAGAGAAGCCCTAAACTAGGGTGGTTTTGTTGTTTTTGAGAGCTCTAATCCTCTAAATTTTACAAAACTTTTTAATATAATGTTTTTAAGGTTTATTAAGTGATTAAATAGGTTTTGTGTTGATTGGAGGCTGTATGGTATGGTTTCTAGACTTAGGGTGTGCTTAAAGGCTAATTAGGCCTAATTGAGGGGAGCCTAATGAAGGGAGAGTGATCTTGGAGTAGAATCAGGTCATAAAACTTGTAACACACTTTTGATGATAAGGATAATAGATATAAATTGTCTTAATTTTGTAGGAGAGATTATATAGTCATCAAACCAAAAAGAATTTGACCCAAAAAGGGGTTATAAGCCTAGAGAAGCCATAGTGAGTATGTTGTGTGGAAATAAGTGTTTCAAGGGTATTTAGAAGTTAAAAGGGGTTATTTCAGGTGTGATAATATCACCTTAGACTATCCATGAAAAAATATTTATTTATTTAATCCTATACCAAGGTTTGGTCTTTGAAACCCTTGAGATTGGTTGCTTAGTGGAAGCTAGTGAAAACATAAGAAGAAGTTGAGAAAGAGAACGAATCTTGAGAAGGTTTGATGATGACACAAGAGTGTGATGAAGTTATAAAATTAGTGAAGGTAATTTTTACCATTTCCTCCCAATCTCACCTACATATAAACCATCACATTGGAGTATTCAGGATTATACACCTTTTTGATAGAATCTTGTTCAGAAGGATCTCAAGAGGTCAGATAGCATGCCATGAAAAAAACCAATACAGAATTTATTTTCAAACTCTCTTATTTTGAAATATATAAATAATGATATTAAGGAGTCTCAAGGATATTAACATAGTTAGTTCCTCTCAAATCTCCACTTACAACCTTAGGAACCCAATCTCTCCCCTGGATTAGAAGGTTGAATGAGAGCACAATGGTCTCTAAGGAGTTTACATGTTCAAGAGAAGGTAATAAAGGTAATTATTATGATACATGGTCATTATAAGAGACAAATATGTAGCTTTAATAATAAGCAAGTCCATCATACACCTTAGGACAAGGAAATATAGTCATGGTAAACCTAAACCTATCTATCAAGCTCTTGGTGATTGATGACACAGTGGTCAATTGTTAGACTAATGTTTAATAGAGATGATTAAGATAGGAATAATGAGTGAGGTGAGTTCATTTACATGACTAATTTCTCTCAAGCAGGTTTATGATCAAGTTCAAGCCTCATAAACACACACCTACTTACTGTTGATACATACAAGTAAGGCTTATAAGGAAGTATAGGAGGTTAAAGGAAAAGAAATGAAGATTGGAATGATGAAAGGATAATATCAATGATAATTTAAAATATAAAAAATAATTTTATATAAAAAACTAAAGAAAGGAGAAAGAAAACTCAGTTGTGATTTTTGACCAAGTAGACGTGTCACTAGCTTTTGCCAAAATGGGCCTACAGGCTAAAGTATGCAAGATATAATAATTAAATTTGGTAGAGAGGATAATTATGACCTAATATACAAATTAAAAATATTTTTTAGGTTTTTTACAATGGTAACCATTCACTATTTTAGTATAGTCAACCCTATTTCAAATCATAGTCAATAATGGAGTATGCCTTGGAGAACTTGGCCATCTTGGGACATCTAAAAGTTGATTCAAAGCACATAATTTGGTATTTATGGTATAAATAAAATAAAAAATCATACCATAACATCATAAATGCCATATCAAGAGTTAAATTTCCCACTATTGTGACACAATCCATTATCAGTCAAGAAGGTAGCCATTGGAGACCAGATGAAGTTTTATCCGTTAGGGATGACAAGAAGAAATTTAGGCCTTAGAAAAGTATTATAGTGGTATAATATGATTTTTAAAACCCATATTTTCATATTTGAGTGATAAAATTCAGGTGTTTAATGAAATTTTTTGAAGAAAAACAAGTTCTGACATAAAGGAAACATGCAAGCAACTCAAGGTAAATTATGGTAAAAAGGGTCTACATGACAAAGTACACATATAAATGACTTTAAATTTTATAATTTTTATCCTCATGACCTATTTTATCCATAAAAATTCTCATAAATTCCATATGAAAAGTGGAAGTGCTCTCTATTTTATCACATTCCCCCTTATGCCTCACAATGGTCACTATTCATGCAAGCATACTTTTTGGAGTTTTAAGGTGTGTTTCAGTTTTAAAAGTTTATGGAAGTGTTTTATAAAGAATTTTAATATGTTTTTAAGCCTATTTAACACATTTTTATGTTGTCCACACTTTAAACTCCATGTAAACACATCAACAAGCTCAAATCCCCATAGGCATCCTCATGACATAAAAGGTAATGTTGATGTTTGATCATTTGGAGATGTGTAATGAGGTGTTTCATGTGTAAATAATATGTTTCCAAGAAAAGGAGATCAGTGGAATGGTGAAATTGGTCATTTGGAGAAATTTAAGCTTTTTAGACTTAAAATAACCAGTTTCAGCCCATCTTTAGATGCTTGTTTCTTTCATACCATGAAGACTTGGGACAAGTGATTATAGTATGTTTTGAGTACCAATATTTAATTTAATTTAACTATGGATTGAGGTTGGATAAGGGATTGAGTTGTATGAACAATATCTATGAGTGTAAGCATACCCAAAATTCTTGCAAACCCTACAGGTAATCATCTTTACATGTGTATATATTCACACATTTCACATGGTAGCCCAATATTTTTAGGGGTGTTGAAAGGGCCTTTGTAAAATATATTAATGGAAATAAGTTGTGTAATAGGTGTAATTATTTTATGAATAATCATCTTGAAAGTGAGCTTATTTGAGCTTGCAAAGGGGCTTTTTGCCTAGTTTTAAGTTTTTAGACTCATAGGTCCATGAAATGGCCCCAAATGACTTGGAAAAAACTTGTAATGTGTATAATACTTCATAAAAGTCATAAAACCATATTTTTCATTAGAATTTGGCATGTTTGGGTACCTAGGAGGCCCAAAATGGATCAAAAATGCATATTTTTAAAAGTATTAAATGAAATAAATGGTATAAATCCATGGAATATGTCTAATGGGACCTAAAAACCATTATATGGCACCTGGATCTCTTCCTAAGATTTTTTATGGTGCCTTACTAAGCTAAAGTGTTAAAAACCCCATTTTTTTGACATTTTTGTGCATTGTTGTAGGTTTAATGGTGTTTTCCACCATTGTTATATGTATTTAATGTTTTCAAAATCTTCATTTTCATCCTCATAAACATGCCATGAATGTCTAGAAATCTTATATAGATCCAGAAGTGGTCTTCAGGGTGCCAAATGGCCTTGAGAGTAGTTTTTAAGACAACTAGTTTAACGTGGATCTAGCTTGTGACTTCAATCAATGGAGTAAAAGTAAGTTTTAGGTATCATGGATTTTATTTTAGGTTTTAGGATAAAGGAAAATCAAAAATCAAAGATAACATCAAAAAGAAAATTCAAGTTGAAATAATAAGATAACCTCCATGGTTAGTTAAGCATAAAGTGTTAAGTTAACTATATTTTACATAATATCTTTTAAAAGTTAAAGTTGAGGAGTTTTTAAGGTTTTAAAGAGTTTAAATCAATCAAGTGTATCATTTAATACATTTTCAAAGTCTTTGAAAACTGTTCCTTTTTAGTGGATCATGACACCATCATCCTCAACAAGTTCTTGTCTTTCATTATGCTTATCAACCAATGAGAGGGTTTGAAGAATATTGGAACTAATAGAGGTTAATTTTTTGAAGAATTACTAGTTATATTTAACCCAAATATGGGTGATAATCCATGGATGGTGGTTGGATCTCATTTATTGATTCTTTTTGCTTGCTTCATCTCTCTCTTTTCCCCTTTTCTCCTATATCTCCCATTTCTCCCCATTTGTGTAAGATATTCTCATTTGACAAGGAAAAACCCTATAAAAATTTGTAATAAAGACCTTTTGAAGCAATAAATATCGATTTGTACCTATATCTTGCCTCTAAATTATGCTTAGCAAGCTTGTGCATGATGGCCTAGTGAAGAAGTGTCCTTCCATGTCAATTGTCCTTCTTTCTTGATATTTTTATGTGTTTTCAAGTTAGTTGCAAGTATAAACTTGAGATATTTGCACCATTAATGGATTCATGGTGTGATTTTTTAAATTCCTCTTTGCTTCATGTATTTTTTGGTGAGCCATGTTTATGAAACACTTATACAAATTAGCTAGTTTTATGAGGTTATGTAAGCAAGAATTATATTATGCTAAATTAGTGTTTATTTCATGCTTATGTGAGTGTCAATAATTTTTATGTATCACCAAATTATATCTCTTATCTACCTTATACCCCCTCTCTACCTCTTTTTCAAGTAGAAACTTTAGTTTAGCTGATCTACCAAGAGGAAGTCAGCCTTCTCCAGAGGTTCAACCTCACTATAAGATACCCATAGCCTAAGGTTGCTCCAATATTGTAGTTGGGAGTGAGAGAGCCTAAAATACACTCCAAAAAGGGTGAAATTCTATGTGACAATAGTTCCAAAGGAGTTATTGGGTTCACATGAGACCTATAATGGATATGATTTCCTTATTAAAAGGTGTAATTCCTTAAGGGTGATCTACAGATGTTATGGCTAACCTATGAAGATTTTATTGAGCTATGTATTTATGTGAGATATGAATTAAGGGATAAGGCATGCCTAATGTCTTACCAAGGTGTTGATTATCATGATTTCTCTATGAATCATGGAACCAAATATGATGGTTTTCAAACTTGGTGAGTAAGAGACTTGGGAGATTTATTTTTAGAGAGGCTTATATGTGAATGGTGGAGTGAAAGAGGGGTAGAGTGACCTGAGGATGAGTTTAAGAGTAGATTAATTTTATGACTCTTTGTATGACCTATTGGTCATAATTTTATTGGGATAATTGTGTTCTTGTTGTTTAACTATGAGCAAAGGTGTAGAGTGATTATCAGAGGTTGATCATCAGGTGTTCAAGACATCAATGCAAATTTGGATGTGTTCAAAGGTGTTTTTATATTATCTAATAATATAATGTGGTTTAATCCTCCTTATAAGGTGAAACATGCTAAAAGGTCTGATTTTTATAGCTTAGCTAGGCAGGTGTGCTAACACTTTGTGGGATTGTAGTCTCACTAAATAGGGATTGTAGTTATTTAAAAAGTTATGTGTGGTCTAAATTGGATCTTTTTATTATACAACAATAGTCCAATTGTAGGTTCAAGTGGGTTTTATTCCTCAAGAGGGTTTCTCACATATGTCATGTGTTATGTGATTGGTCCTACATTATCTCTCGCTCATTGCTATGAATGATGTGTATACTTCATGAATTTTTTTGATAACTGATTAGGTGTTTGTAAATATTAGGATTGAATTTTAATAATTTTGTCTCATTGATTCACCCTTCGCCCTCTTAGTTATATACCTTTAACATTCATCTCAAAGACAAGTTGAGGAAGATAGTTCAAAATTTAATGGGTATATGGAAGTTAGTTGATGAGGAAGCCAAGTATGTCATCAATGATGATTTACATAAAATGAGTTATTATATTTAGTGGTGGATAGAGAGATTAGAGAGGTGGGAAATTTAGAGGTTGAGATTCAACATGAAACTATTGAAGAGCCTCAAGAAGGCTATGAAGAAAATGAAAATCCTTTTGAATAAAATGTCTCTCCCATTGCCCAACCCAATTTTTTAATCTTCCCAAGAGTCCATTAAATAAATATCCATCCCCAAGCCCATTCATGATCGATCCATACCACATTATATTCCATATCCAACCCATGAACTTTCCTATCACCATCGTACTTCATCCCTTCTTAAATAAGAACCCATCCTATGGGAGATAAGTTAATAATATCAACGTAAAGTTGTAGTTGATAAAGGAGATGAATCAAGTATCTATGATGAAAATTTAACTATAGGTATGCCCCTGAGTAAAGATGAGAATAATTCAATATTTTTAAGTGAAGAAGGAGATGACCTTGATGATGTTGTAGTTTTTCATAAATAGGTTCATTAATATATGGAAGAGAAGGTGCTTAATGGAAACATATCATCAACTAAGTTGGAAGAGACTCATGAACATGATCAAGATATTGGTTGTAAAAAAACATTAGAGGTTGAATATGATGTTTACTCCATGGAAAAATATTATTTATGGCTAAAATTCAATTAGATTCATGATGAATTCAAGGCTCTTCAAAATCCTACACCTCCTATTCATCAGTTTGAAGAGACTATTGAAGATGTCTTACTTCTTGATGGTGTGTTCCTAAAATAATATCCTATTCCAATAAAACTTATACAAGTTGTATCTAGACTTTAATTTGAATATTCTTCAAGTAAGAAAGTTAAAGTTGAGAAAGTACATAATGGCCAAGAGGGTAAACTTGAAGAGGTTATGGTTATTGAAGAGAAAGAAAACAAAAATGATTGGTAGTAGTATATTATACTCCTCAAAGAAATTGAAGCCCTTTGAAAGGTTGAAGGTCATGTGCATAAGGAGATCAAATAATATGCATTCATTGATGATAATGATAAATACTATAATGATTATGAAAATCTCCTTGAAGATCCTGATGAGCTTGTAATTGATAAGAAGTCTAATTCCATTAAATATGCCATTAAGGATAAATAATTATTCTTAGATGAATAATAATTAGATAAAGTTATAGTTGAGTAGAATCATGAGAATATTTTTGAAATATAAGATGAGTTTAGCTTCATATTTGACATGTTTGTAATTGTCATTATTAAATTTGAGATCATGCCAAGAGGATTGACAAGCATAAAGGATTTGAAGACACCAAGAGCAAGGCCCAAGGGACAACTTGATTCATGCCCTCCATCTCATAGAGAAATAAATTGTGCAAGATTTCCTTTTGATCCATGCTAAAGAGTTTCTTTTCAAGTTAGTTGTATATAGTTTTAGTTTTCTTATGTTGTTTTTGTGTTCCCTAAGTGCTTGATAGAACATGTGTTTGTCTTTTCCTTTGTTTGTGTCTGATTGTCTTTATTTGCTATGTTTTGAATATCCAATTAGTATGTTATGTCAATATCAAAGTCTATTTAATTCTAAAACTGAGTAGGAGAGATTCCATTTTCTAATGAACATGCAAGGCTACTATTCTTATTAGCATTATAGGCATGCTACCCCTGTGAATCCCCAAGAATGTTAACCAAATTTTGACTCCAAGTCAAAATTTGTCACCCCCTCAAAATTCAAACTTCCATGTATTTTCATATGGTATTTTCATATCCTATATGGTCCCTAAAATTATTCATATAACCTTGTTAGCATTGTTTAAGGTTAGTTTGGAGAAGTTAAGGTAAGTTTATGTTTTCATCATATAGTGGTCTAGTCATGTCATGGAGAGATAATGCATGGTCAAGTTGTATCATAGGTGATTAGGGTTTTATTAAGGTCATTTTATGTATTAAACATATTATCATAACATTTCATGATGTTTTGTAAATTTTGAGGTTCACTTATAGACCTAAAGGTGTTTAAAACACATGAAAATATGATTTTTGGCTAACATTTATGTATGCCAAAAGTTAAATGAAAAATACAGACCAAAAAATTTAAAAATATATTGGATCAGTTAATCAACTTCCATACCTGTCATAATGTTAGATAAAGGTCAAATTATTGAAATCTAATGCCATTTTGAGGTGTTAAAAAAGTTGAACAGACTTCTTGAAGTCACTTACAAGTGAAAAGAGATTCATAATGTACATTGAGATTTTATAAGAAGAAAAACATGGAATGAAGTTTTAACTTTCATATTTATAGAGAGCCATCCATCTCTTCCATTATTCCATTCATAATCTAGTGAAGGCCAAATTTAGTCAGATGGTACAGGTCATACAAATCAAGTTGGGGGTTAATATTTTGGGAAATGTTTGGGACCCATGCAAGATTCCAATTTGAAACATTGGTGATTGTATTTGTTTCTTTATATTTATGAACAATCGCTAATAATATATACTACATTTTGAAGGCTTAAAAGCCCATAGGTTGAGTTTTGTGTAACTATAAAACAAAGTATGAACTCTTCTCTAAATTAAACTAATTGTATTGAGTTATTATAGTCATTTAGATGTCCCATACACATTTAATCATCATTTTGGAACATGTAGATGGTATTTTGGAAATCAAAGTGATTTTTTTCCATAATTTGAGGTGAATATAATTTTTTTTGTGTTTTTGAGTTCTCTAGGTAATATAGTACATTTAATTAAATCTTCATGGTGTCATAACATCCTTCTCAATCCATTCATGGCCTCCTAATCAGATATATATTCTATAAAAGTCTTAAATTTCTTACATCTTTATTCACCTTTTGGGACTATGCTCTATGTCTGCATAGAAAATTTAGTTGAATGGGTTTGATTATGTTTTTCAAGGATTTTGAGATTTGTGCCTTAATTTTAATTATGATGATATAATAGAGAGAAATATCTTTGATACCTAACTACAATATTTAAATTTTTCATCTTACTAATACAAAATATAGACCTATAGGTTTGCATACTTGTAGTTCTATTGATCTAGGCAACAATTCAGATGACAATTCGGGTGATGGGTCGACCCCAATTGATGGTGGAACTTCTGGGAGCCATAACTTTTGCACCGTAGCTCTGATTGACTCACCATTTGTACCGTTGGAAAGATAATAATGAGGGGAAAATATTGAATTGGAATGTAGATATTATCATTGAATTTTGACCACTGAAAACCCAATGGAATTGCCCCAAATTTCAATTTTAGTAGTGCAGTCTAAAAATAGTAACTTTCTAAAAATAGTAATTTCTCAAATTTTGTATTGTTGTAAATCATGGAAGTAGAAAAACTTAATCTCCCTCATTATTAGTGACCTTCCACATCCTTCTCACACATTCAAAACATGTATAAATCAATATGTAACTTGAAATGGAAATCAGACATCTCTTCTCAGAGATAGGCATATGTTTGGGTCTGCAATTTTGATCAATAAAACATCTCTTTTCAAAGATAGCATTATTTGAATTTTGTTTTTATTATTTTTGAATTATCTTTAAACCAAAGATTTCAATTTTTGGATCTATGGTATCAGAGTGGTTTGTCTTTAGAGTGTATGATCCCAAGAATGAGGTTAGATTATAGGAAGCTTGGGTGGAAAATTGAACCAACAGACTATCTACCTATTCGCTCCAAATGACTTCAAATGGTGGACAAAATCGAGGAATCTGATCCTTTTAAAGAAATTGTGAATGAAACCCTCCAAAAATATCAAGCGTAGATGCTGCAATAATTCACTCAAATTATCTGACAAATCTTGATGCAAAATTTTGGCTCCTCATCTACACCCACACATCCTTTCAGTGCCCCAACACCCTTAAAGGTTTAGGTGAATTTTGATATACCTACATTTGAAGGTAAAATCAATGTTAATGCAGTAGAAAATTGGTTGGATCAATTATCATCTTATTTTTTGTAAATAAATTCACTGATAAAGAGAAGATTATTTTTGCTCTTCTAAAAGCATCATTGCCTATCAAAAATTGGTGGGAAGTGTACAAAAAGAGATTTAGTGTATATGATATTTGCCTTGAGATAGAACCTACATGGGATGATTTCATAGAAGCTATAAGGGAAGAATACTATCCCATTGGAGCATATGATGATCTGTAAATAGAGTGACAACAAATTTGCCAAGGTAAGGAATAGTCTGTTCAAGATTACAATGACATTTTTCATTCTCTATCTATGAGATTGGACATCTAAGAAAGTGAGAAACACAAGGTTCTCAAATATTGTGGTGAACTACAATGGTACATATGGGGAGAAATGGAACTATTCAATTTGGAAACCATCGGTGAGGCATACAAGTTTGCAGTAAAGATTGAGCAGAAGCATCGAAGAATGAATATAAAGAATTAGTCTTTAAAATGGAAAAGTGATAAAGAAGGTCAAACACGAGGCCAAAATTGTAAGCAAAAGGAAGGAAGGACTGGGAAGTGGTGTGATTATCACAAATCTGGAACTCAGTCCAAAGAATAATGTCGAGCCATCAAGTCACTACTTTTTGAGTCACAATCCTCAACATCTATTGCTCTACCTCATATAGAACCTATAGTCAAAGAGGTTGAAGAATAAATTGTAGATGTTGATCCTAAAGCCATTTTTGCTTCATCATATACCCACAAGGAGATGCTAGATGACAAGGAAAGGTTGTTTCACTCTAAGTTATGGGTGAAAGGTAAGCCTCTGCATTTCATTCTTGATAGTGGAAATCAAAAGAATTTAATCTCTACTAATGTTGTGAAAATCCTAAATCTATCCATGAAGCCTCACCCAAAACCATACAATATTAGATGGTTGAGTCTAGGGATAAACCTCTGTGTCAGCCACCAATGTCTTCTCTCATATGTAATAAAACCTTTCCAAGATGAGGTATTACGTGATATGGTCAATCTAGATGTTTGTGATGTAATCTTTGGTCAACCATTCATGTATGATTGACATGGCATCTATGAATCAAGAACTTTAAGGATCACTCTCACTCTTAGAACATAGTTTTAAAGGGTACCAGAGGTACTACCTTCTACATTTGTCTCTCTAATTAGTGCCAAGAAATTTTTTCTCATGGTGGTCAATCCACAAGAATCCAAAAGGGCTAATGTTACAACCCTGACTACACAAACAACAAAAAAATAGAAGCAAATAGATACCAAGCTGAATAAGTTCATGGCCTTCCATCCACAGACTGATGGTTAGATAAAAATGGTGAATAATTGGGCCCTGCACAGTTCTATAAATCATAGTCCCTTCAAAGTATGCATCAAGAATCAAATCAAAGTATAACTACCACACTTGATGACATGTCTTGATGTAATGTGTACCATTTATTCTCAAGGAGGGAGGAATGATCTGGGAAACAATTTAGATGACAATTTGGGTGATGGGTTCACCCCAATTGATGGTGGAACTTCTGGGAGCCATAACTTTTGCACTGTAGCTCTGATTGACTCACTATTTCAACCGTTGGAAAGATAATAATGAGGTGAACATTGTGAGATGGAATGGAGCTCCACTTGATGAAGTTTGACCCCTATAAACCCAATGGAAGTGCCCCAAATTTTAATTTTAGTAGTGTAGTCTAAAAATTGTAGGTTTCTAAAAATAGTAATTCCTCAAATTTTGTATTGTTGTAAATCATGGAAGTTGAACCACTTAATCTCCCTCAAGATTGGTGACCTTCCACATCCTCCTCACACCTTAAAAACATGTATAAATGAATATGTAACTTTAAATGGAAATTATACATTTCTTCTCAGAGATAGGCATATGTTTGGGTCTATAATTTTGATCAATAAAACATCTCTTTTCAGAGATACCATTATTTGAATTGTGTTGTTCTTATTTCTAAATTATCTTTCAACCAAAGATTTTGAGTTTTGGATCATCTATAGTTTAAAAAAAATCATGTTTTTAATGATAATTTTAGGTTTTATAATAATCATTCCTAGTGATGGATTCAATTTTAAAATGAGTCAATGACTAAGGAATGTTTTCAATCACCTACAGTCAACTAGTTGATAAATTTACATTGGACAATGAAAGACAATGAACACAAAGTTTAAATATGCCTTGAAGAGGATAAAAAAACTTGAAATGAAATGAGAAAATACCTCTAAAAAGTTTTAAACATTGATAAAATTTCATCATGGAGTTGAAGGTCATATAAAAGTTGAATTAAGTTAATCTGAATCTCCATACATAGTCAAACTCTAATGAAAGACCTGTAGGATTAATTGTGTATTTAGTGGACATAGAGTTCAAAGGTGCTCTAAGATGATAATAGAAATAAAAGGAATTTAGAGTAATATCTAAATGAATTTAAACCATTAATAAGATATCATGATATGTTTTAAAAAGGATAACTCCAAACCATATGCTGAAATTCATGTTGTCACCTATAGTTAGTTGTGAGAATTTGATTTGAAATAGTAAGGTTGATGGAAGTTTGGAGTCTTTAAGGAATTGATAATATTAATAAATAAAAAAATTATAAATAATTAGAGATTCATAGAGTGTTGAGAGAAAGTCATCAAACTCTATGATACCATCAAACTATCCAAAATATGCACCTAAAGCCATCTATTAAAGATTTTGCCTTAGGTAGTGAAATATAGAAACATAGAGTTTTAAGGTTTCAAAGAAGGAAATTAGAAAAATATGAAAATTATAAAGGTTTGAAGAGATTAAATGTTCCAAAAATCAGTCTTAAAGAACTAAAGTTATAAACCAGTCTCAAATGAACACAAATAGGTAGATACACAAACCTATAGGTTTGTTTAGATGACCCAATGTTTTCAAAAATTGTGATTGTGATTTGTGCATGATTTGAAGGTTGTAAATGAAATAAAAGTTCATAAGTCATTTAATATAAAGGATACCTAATTAATGAGAAGTGGGATTGACCAAACATGGGTCCTAAGGTTAATTATATGCACATAGTCCTTTTTAGCAATAAATCTACTTACCTGGGCTAGTGACGTTTCTTGTTTGAGATGATAGAGTTATGTAGGGATTGGAAAAGAGTGTAAAATTAATAAAAAATCCTCACAAAAATTTCAAACTTAGATTAGTATATAAGATAGAATCATCTAAACTCTACCTACTCATCCCAATAATAACCTAAAAGTTTGCTTTCTCATTAAGTGCTTTGCTTGATTCTAAATAAGTTTAAGGATCCTCAAGATGTTTGAGGATAATAATGTATTTTGGAATTATTATTTTAATGTTATGAATAAATCTACAATAACTTCAGACACAATCAAGAAGGAAACAAGCATAGTCATGACCTTGTTTAGTCTTAATTAGGCTAAGTGCATACATAGGCCTATATAGGTAGTCTTGAAGCGATGATGTAGTTATATGGAGATAGGATGAAACTTTTGAAACCATGATGATATGGTTAAGTACCTTCATAAACATTTCATGAGATGTTATAGTTATGATAGTGAATGAAAATAGAGAAACATAGTCATCTAGGGTATGATAGGTAGTTTTGCTTAAGAACTCTAGGCTTGAATAATGATAGTGTAAAGGATATGATGGAGATATAGGTCCTATATAATAGTTTAAAGAGGATAGGTAATATTTCATAGACCTCATTAATGTCATTTGATCTCAAACCAACTTTGGGATGCCTCTCACTAACCCAATTTTCTCTTAGACCTCACAAAATGTTTATTGCTAACTTGAGAGGCTAGTTTTCATTGCTTGGTATGAATCATATAAGTTTCATTGGACCTTGTTACCCTATGGTAAGTTAAATACCCTATTTCAATTCCATTTTTTGTAATTTTTCATGGTTTTAATCCCTATGTTTTATGAGTCATCCTTAAGAACCCAACATACTTTCAAGCTACTTGGGAGAGGTATAAGGACCTAATGAGAGAGAAATACAATTATATGCCTCAAAATGGATTGAAAAAAATTAAAAATTACCCAAAACATATTCAAGACTCCCCTGACCAACACCCCATGCCATTGCGTGGTACATGACTATACAAAACTATATAAAATAGGCCTAAAAAGATAGATTTTTTCTAGAAGACATGTCCGTACAAGTTGTCATATATTCAATATTGGTATGGAGAAAAAGGAGGAGGTTTTGTAAGTTAGTCATACACTTATTTTTTATTTTTAATGTGTGGGGATCCTATAGAGTCATTTTTCAATTTCTTAGTAGAGAGGCATAATTAAACCCTGGTTAAGAGAGAGAAGCTATAGGAAAGTACATCTTCTCTCACTTTATAATTCTAAAATTAAACATGGAGATATAAGGACATAATGGGTCCTTGAAATTTCCTTTTATTATCACATCCTCTATAATTTTCTCAACACAAGGAGGTTTCTATCATTTTAGGGATGCAAGGAATGAGGCCTAATTAGGGATTTTTATAGAGAATGAATTGTTAGGGATAGTTTGAGACCTCAAAATGGATGGTTTTAGGTATAATATGAGTTGAATACTCCAAATATGAAGTCATGATGAGATGAATAAGAACACAAGTTTTGACACTTGTCTACAAAGTTGACTTAAAGAGATGAAGATTCCTGTAGACACCTTGCAAGAGAAAGAGGAGTTGTGTCAAAGATAACCTAATGGAGTTAGTTGATATCTATCAAAACAAAGCAAAGAATTAGGATAACCTAATATAAACATCAACAAGGCCACTTGTTCTGTAACATGCTAAGGTAAAGGGTAGTTCTCAACAAATAATTTCAACTCCCATGCCACTTCGAGGGTTATAGCATCTTTAGAAGAGATAAAAATGACATCCTAGACTTGTTGAGGTAGTTTCATAACTATTCTCTTGTTAGTAACTCACATGGAAACTTCTCTCTCTCTCTCTCTCTCTCTCTCTCTCTCTCTCTCTCTCTCTCTCTCTCTCTCTCTCTCTCTCTCTCTCTCTCTCTCTCTCTCTCTCTCTCTCTTCTCTCTCTCTCTCTCTCTCTCTCTCTCTCTCTCTCTCTCTCTCTCTCTCATGCCCTTCTTATATTCTCTCTCATTTGTGTTATACATTGAGCCACTTTGGATTTGAAAATGATCCTCCACCTAAGTATGGTTAATTTATAGTCATTTTCATCCTTTTACCAATAAGGAAAATTCTAGTTTAACTTCTCTATGGACTATTTCAATGTGTATGTTAGACTAGATGATCTTGATAATTGATAGTTTCACTTCCTTAGCATGATGTCTTTGTTTGCATTCATATTTAGTTTAGAAGGTATTTTGTAGGTCTCTTTAAGTGTTCTAAATAAATTTTTAGTGAGTTTTTTCTCCACTAATGTCATGTCATGACCTTATGTTTAGTCCTCCTAGCTCAAACTTCTTTCATAAACCTCCATGAGAAATATTAATGTAAAATATAGATTTGGATTAGTGTTATGTGCAGATTAGGATTTTGATTGATGTTTAATTTCAATTATTTGATAATGGTTAGGTTAAAATTATTTCATCACCTCATTAGGAAGGTTTAATTTATGTTTTTTCTCTCCCTTTTCATCTAAATAAGTTATTAGTATAAAATAGGGGCAATCAATACAAATATAGGGAGCTAGCACTTCAATCTAGAGGTTTACCCCTAATATAGGCAACCTAAAATCCTAGGTGTAATCCCATGCTCCATTCAATTTGGATTAGGCTTAAACTACCTCTCCAAGGTTGAAAAACTAAGTGACAATAGTCACAAAATTATATTTTCTATTTTTTTGTTTTTTATTATCTACTATAATGCAGGTTGTATCAACCATCATTGATAAAAGTTTTATGCAATGTGTTTCAACTATATCAAATAGCTCAATCTAGTTGATTGTGTCTAAACAGACTATGTTGACCTGCATGACTCAATCTTATACTATTTTCTTACTTTAATTCTATTTTTAAACTAAAACATCTATTTTTAAACACTTAACATTTTTTCCCATCTAAATCATCTAAATTGATTTAGTATAATTATCATTCATCTTGTCTGGCCAACTAGATCTAACAACTCAATCAAGGAGGTTTCTATTGTGTTTTGTCATCCTATCTTTATATGCTCTATGGGTTACTTATAGGAATTTAACTTAATTATAATTTTAACAAAATTAAATAAGGAACTAATTTCATTTAGATATATCTAAGTATACATGAGTAAAATCACCATATATCTATCTAATCAACTACAATGAGAAACAAGTAAAAGTGAAAGAACAAAACTAGACTAATCAACTGTATATTATAAATGGGTAAGGAATGATATCACATATTTTATATTTTTAAAATACTAAAATATAGAGGTAATGTGAATACTATTTGAAACCTAATTGTAATATATTGTAATTGTGTGAAGCTCTATGGAAACCCCTTACATTTTGATAAACATGTTTGTGATATGATCGTCCAAAGCTATACTCATATGGATATCATTGAATTATTGTGGCAAGGTTTATCACCTTATTTTTGGGCTTGTCCAAATAGGTTTTTGTAGTATTATATTTACTATACACAAATAATTTACATTTAGTGTATAAATTCACCTAAAACGTATTAATTATTCTTCTTAACATAATTCATGACGTTTTCCTCTTCTTAAACAATTGAATAAATCAAATTAATCAATTGTGCATAATTTTAAATCCTTAATTAATTTTTAAATATGGATTTTACACCTCACCAATCATCTTCCACCTTAATGTCCCTCACATGTTGACTTACCCCAATAAATACAACAACTTTAACCTCCTTTGAGTCATCCCTTTAGTTGTCAAACTGATTAACTCATTCTTGGTGACTCAACTAACCATCTTCATATTTATCTCAAACATTTGAAATGGCTATCATCCTCATGTATGAGAAATCATTAGCCACTATAGATTATTTGAGTCATTTAAAATATCCAAACAATCCTCCACCATTGGATATTTACTATATAAATCTATAAATAAGCATGAAATCCATCACTTTCATCATCTCAACTTATACTAACAAAGTGCTTTAAAAATAATAAATCCTACCAAAGAGATTTTTTTTCCAAAATGATGCCCATTTTGACTTACATTAGAAGAGTGAGAAACCACATTTAAAATTTTTAGAAGTTAAATGAATAATATGAGGGGTGAATCAAAATTCAAAAAAAAATATTTAACAGTATTACTAAAGCAATCATAGATCATTTAAACAAAAGTGTACATCTTAACAAGCATAACCACCTATCCATAAGAGCATGAAACAAATGAAAACATTATATATGTGAGAAACCCTTAAGGGGAAGAAAAAACATTGATTATTAAAATTTAATACATTCCTATAATACAAATACCATCTTTAGTGAAGCACCTACTTCACATGTAACACGAATCTCAACTAGATAAGCACCAACTCAGCTAGGCTTTAACAAACACCAACATGTAAGGAAATGACAACCCCCTAGATGACTCAACACCAAATAAAACAATTAAAAAAATTTATCAGCTTCAAAATACCTTATTTCTCATATAAAAAATTATGATATTATTTCTCATCTCTTCACACACTTTCATCCCTCTCAAACTGGCTTCTAGCCTTCTTTGCTTAACTAGCCCTCTTCTTCTAATTAATTATGTCATTTGACCTTAATAATCATATGAATATCCTCTATAAAATATTAATAAATAATCCTATATACTCATATAATAGTCTATAAAACCTTAATATACTTATCAAGTGTTATATTATTCACTTACTTTCTTCATACTCACCACTACTCTAAAAAGGAATAAAATTACCTAGTATTTATTCAAGTCACTTCATCATATCCTTTTTAGTAGTCCAAAAATTATTATATTATTAGGTATGACATGTAATGTATATTAATACATATAATATACATATATCAAATGTGATTTTAATCTCTTTAGGTTTGATGTATTTCAAATAGGCCTTATCTCTCCTTTAGGTCTCATGAAGATCTAATTCCATTAGACCTACTTAGCACACATTAACCTTTGCTATTATTGGAGCATATTAAAATACCTCAAATGGTATTAAAACATAATATGTTACTATAATATACACTTTAAAATCTTATGTAGGCTTCATAACACATTTCAACTGATACCACTACTTGGAGCACATCATTAGTACTGTTCATATAAGGCATGTACATACCCAAATAATCTGTCTTAAATAACTGAAGCATAAACACAATTTTTTTGAAAAATAATGTAAAAAATCATATATTAAAAAAAAATGACCTCCAAGTCATTAAAAAATTCATAGTATGCTTTAACTTAGGGTATATAGGCTCAAACTCTTCTCTGCAAGAAGTTCACTCAAACTACCAAATAATCTCAAAACACAGTCATGGAAACATGAAATTATGACATATAATATAACATATTAAATGAATTATAATTCATAAAAATTATATTATAACCTCATAATATAAAATTTAAACAAAAATATAATAATCATTAATAGTAACTATTTATCTTGCAAACCAATTTGTTGACCTTATCTCTCACCGTCCTTACTCAACCAGACAAGCCATTTTGGATTCAATGTTTCAACCTATTAAACTAATTTAAAATATTTTTAAAGGTATATATAGATTATTAAATGAATTAAAAACATCATTATATGAATTTTATATATCAAATCATGGCATAGAGTCTCAAATCCATCACTGCAACCTTCTTACCTTAAACTGCCAATTTGCCTTAAAGACAAGTCATGGTGATTTTAAATTTCAACACCTCTGTAGACTTATTAAAAATATCCTCATGCATATGTATGATAATACATTATAATTTATAATTATTAGATAGGTAGATAACATGGTCATATGTAATTATAGTCTAGTAAACTAATCTCATAACCTTACATCTTTACTATCTCATTTTCACTAGACATGTCAACTTATGAGTAAAATTTTCATCATTACAACTGATCTACAAAAAATATATAAAACATAACTATGTATTATAGGTATTTAAAAACATCCCAATGAATTTGGATGCATCCTTAATCCATGATAACACATCTCTAATTAGTGTCTCATTTCTACCTTATTTTTTCACTATTTGTACCATTAGGTTTATTAGTGATAGGTCAACTTGTATGACCAGTTTATATATACTTAGGGATATAACCTATTCAAAAACCACCATGGAAATAATATACAAGTCTCAATATTCAAATATTAAACATTTAATAACTTTGACTCTATCAACTCTGACTACTGCAACAAATCATCGAGAAATAAGGCCTTTATTATAGGGTCCACTTACTCACCTAAAAAACCAATCACACCTAAAGGTTCTTAGGAGATTTTAATACAACCTCCAATCACTTAACTAGTCATTATAGACCATTTTGATCACTCTAGAATAAGATATTTCACATCAAGTCACTATTAGGGTTTTTAATATTTTAAATCATCTTACAATCTTAACAATCATTCATAAATCTTATCCCTTTATTATAAAAACCAATGATTGTAAATTTGATTTAGGAACCTTTAAAATATACCATGGATATATTAGGTTCTCATTTCGGGGTTACCCATTCCAATGAATAATTGAAAGTTCTTCTTAGGATTAAAACCCTTCATTCTGTGCACATGAGAGATCTAAAAACACTTTTTATTCACTTTACCTTAAAAATTTGATCTAAACTTGGTAAAATTACTTAAAACAAC
This sequence comes from Torreya grandis, assembly GCA_037957365.1. Classification (NCBI taxonomy): domain Eukaryota; kingdom Viridiplantae; phylum Streptophyta; class Pinopsida; order Cupressales; family Taxaceae; genus Torreya; species Torreya grandis. Next base: position 1,824,680 of record JARHVA010002557.1, on the reverse strand, counting down.
ATTTCATACCTCTATCAATGCACATGTAATAAAACTTTCCTTGGGAACTGATCATGATACCCCATTTGGAATCCATATCTCTCTTTTCTCTTTAAACTTTTGCCCTGCAAATCATAATAGGTCTCGAAGCTAACGTTCTAACTACTATCTAAGATCTCAAAAGATCATGTATAAACTCAAACAACCTCATACATCCTCTTATGCCTATGTGAATTCATTTCACCAGGCCACCAAGCTCATACCTTCCTGTAATGTTTCTTCATGCAATAACCAATGTCATGACTAGACTTTTTAAGTACTTTAAGCTTGACATTTCACCTTGAAACACTCCTTGATGCTTATACACCTTCATCACATAAATTTCATGATCCTTAGACAATATCATACATCTACACATACTATTTCATGATCACCATGCACATACTCTTTACATGACTATGCTTCTCAAGACACCTTGTATTCAAAAGACCAGTACTTGAAAACATGATTACCTTGACCTAAAACTTGAAATCAACCTTAGAAGAATCATCAAGTTGCCTTCAAACTCTCTCTTAATGTATAGACATTATCGGATCATTTTAGATAATTACTATGATTAGTAATGTCTAAAATAAGATATCTAAAGAGATAAAAACTATATATTTATAGTAGATATCTTAAGAGTTACTATTTTAATCTATAGAGTATAGTAGGGCATATTTAGATCATGATTGGATAGGTCTTCAAAGCTATTTTAGAACATATTCAAAGTTTCTTGACAGATATTTGGAGCTTCAACATAACATATTCGTAGCTCGATAGAGCATCTTCATAGCTCACTATGTTCTATGTCAAAACATCATATCAAGCATATAAGCTTCATACACCACACACACAACATCTTCACTAGATATATCATAGACATTAATGAAAACATACTTTGACATTAATGATATTATATATTTAGAGGTTGACTAAGGATCTTCATATCTCATTGTGTTCTATGTCAAGTCTTCATATTAGTCATACAAGCTTCATACCCCACCCACCATACATCTTCGTCAGATACATCTTAGACATCAATGAAAACATACTTTGAAATTAATGACATTATATTGAAATAAATGAGAACACTATGCCAATAAACTCCCCTTTTGTCATTGATGTTAAAACACACTATAGTTTGATCAATATTTTTTCCCTCAAACTGGTATTTCTCCCCCTTTTATAGTAATGATAAAGGGTCTTCGATCAATAGATTATTTGATACTTGGACCTAAATTTCAATAAATCACATAATGAATGCTGACCAAGTACTCACATTAGTCTCATCAATTATTGCAGACACCTTTTGGAAACTCTCTTTTCCCCCCTGAGTGCATAGTCCCTCTTAAAGACACTATATGGCATAAAATCTTTAAAAACTTCTTTCATGAATGACCTCACATATGAAAATTGTTTCATGCACCTAATCATTACTAACTATACTCTGCCAATAGTCTCAATTCACTTTTGATATCCACCTTATGGAAGATGATTTTTGATATCTATCTTTATCACTAATTAGAAAAGATAATGTTCAACAATCTCACCTTGAAGATATCACTCAAGATATAATTTTCCATTCATACACTATGAAATAAATATATTCTAATATTATCTAAGATTCATAGGCCAAATTTGATCCATATACATCATCATATCCCTTTTTTTACTAGTTCACTATTCATTAGGATTACAAAACACCTAGTTTATTGTCTAATAAACTTCTATCTTTCTTGATCACCTTTACCTCACACAACCAAGGCATATTGACCATATAGAACTATGACACATTACCCAAAGGTCATATTCAAACACCTAAAACAATCACACGTAATTCCTATGAGCATAAAACATCTTTGTAATCAATGCTTGTCCACTATGTCAATTAGATTTGTCTGTTATCAAAAATATTATTCCAAGTGAAAAATGTAGTCATTCATGTTGAATAAAATATCACTCATTTGATGTCCATATAACATATTTAGATGTTCTTATTACATAAATATTTCTATTTCATGTTTCTTAAGACACCATAGTGTATACAACATCATGACACCTTCTTTGCATCATTCTGTCAACTAGATTTATGTTTACATGTTACACTATGATAGACATCTTTAATAACTCATCTTCATGATATTCAAACTGAGATACTATAATATTTTCCTTGGTCCACTATGACCTTAAGGTCATAGTGATGCATATATACCACTCAACTCTCTCTCACAACTCTCAACAAATAGAATCATGAAACATTTCAGAGATCATTCTCCCCCTAACTCCATGCTTAGCTTTATCTAGATAACATAGGTAGCCACTTTATTGAAAAATAACTCAAAGATAACAAACTATCCTTAAAACTAGCACATACATCAATCAATGAAGCAATTCACCAAAGAATGATTATACATAAATACACAACCATGTTCCCTATTTGTCTTCTCAACTTGCTCACCATATGAATTAGAAATACACACAAACCATCTTCAACATAGATCAAGCACCTAGGTACCAATACTTACATCTCAAAATGCCAAAATATTACACTTCCATCTCAGACTCAATAATATTCATCTTCATACCATACAAAACCATTCAAAACTAAATAAGCATCCATCATGCTTCCACTTACTGATGAGTGTCTCCATGAAGGCTAATGGAGTCACCCCTTTCTATAGGGCACTAAAACAAAACCACTTTATGATATTCCTAGATATCTATTCTCTCACAAGACTAAATGTTCTTTAATATCCTTTTGTGATTGATTGCCACTATAGGCTTGATCTCATCATCAACCATTTGATCATCAATGTGAAATGAGAACAAATATTCCTAATTTGATTTCACACCTAAGGCATGCTCTATCAAGCAAACCACCTTATACATACCATTTGACTGATGTGAATTGTGACTCCTTCCATAGTTTCATGAGTACTCATTCTTGAAGGGTCTTTTGCATTAAAGTAACTATCATACATTATAACAATAGTCTATTTGATAGGTCTTTTCATGTTGACATCTTTGTCATCAAAAGTCTTCTCCTTGATTAGAGGTGCCTTATTTTGGTATTATTTAAAACCAAGACTTATCTTGTCACTTGAAAACTTTTGGCTTCTTATGATATCATGTATAGCCTCAATGCTATTTTTAAACTTCACAAATCTCTTCACCTTGCTATATGATTGATCGAACTCAACTTTTAGGTATTTTTTTATAGTTTCATGCCTAGTGCATTCTTTCTCTTTATCCTTCAGGTTTGGAATGACTATATTTATCTATACCTCAACTTAATTGATGATATCATCATAGTCCTTGGATGTGTTACTCAATATATCCTCAAATAAGCCAATATGGTTATCATATTCCTTAACTAGTAATCTTAGTTCATGATTATTTTGTTGTTTGAAACTTCAACTTCTCTAAGGCACTTACCATTTTTTCCTCAAAATTTACTTCTGCTTCTTCTTCATCTGATTCTACATCAATCATAACGCCTTTCTCATTTAAAAACCCTCATTTTCTAATTCTATGGCCATAAAAATGGTTTCATTATTATCATGTTTAGATTCATTACTACCATCATCATTATCAAAATCATTTGAGTCACATCATAATAGTTATCTTCTTTAGTGTAGAAGCTTTTATTAGTTTTGGAAGTTCCTTTCCTACCTTCATACTTCCTAAACTCCTTATTTTTTATCAAGATGATATGTCTTCTTGTCATCTCCATGATTTTAATCATGTTATTCATCATGTTCAAGTTTCTCCTTTTTAGGAAACTTGGATTAAAAGCGACGAATCTTACCACAGTTGAAACATTTGAAGCACAACTTACCTTTGTACTTACCAGATCAAAACCTCAACTTCCTTACAAACATGGTTAGTAGTTGATCATCATAAATATTCACCTTGGTGTCTCCTTCATAGATAATTTTCAAATTTTCCCATATCTCTTTAGATAATTTGTAGTGAATTACCTTCATAAGCTTTGATTTTGATGGGACACAAAGAATGGTATTCATTACTTTGGAGTTGTTTTCACTAGATTTATTATATGTTACATTAGTTGGTGGAATAGGAGGAGCATCATAGACATTCACAAATATATGATACATATCATGACCTTGAGACATCAAATATATCTTTATATTTAAATTCCAAAAGGAATAATTAGATCGATTAAAAAATAAAACCTTATTGGTAGAGAAACCACCTTCATCTTGTTGACTAGACATCTTTTCTTCGAGGATATCCTTTAGGTTTTAGACATACTTCAAAGGACCAAGAATTGATACCAAATATTTAAAGCTTTATGAATAAGAAAAGGGTTGAATAAATCTTCAAAAAATTGATTTAATAATATTAATTAATCAATTATAGATCATTTAAACAAGCATGTATATATTAGTAAGCATAAGCACCAATCCACAAGAAAATGAAACACATGAACATAGTATATATATGGGACAACCTCAAGGGGAATAAAAACCACTAATTATGAAAATGGAATACATTCCTATAAGACAAAAAATAATTTTATTGAAGGACCACTTTACATGGATCACCAACCCTAACTATTTAAGCACTAACTCAACTAGGCTTTAACAAGTACCAACTTGCAAGGAGGCACCAACCCCCTATATGACTCAACACCAAATCATATATATGAAACACTTAATAAAATTTATTATAATTTTTTTATAATACAATATATTATGATATTCTTTCTCAAATCTTCACACACTTATATCCCTCTCAAACTAGCCTTTAACTTTCCTCACTCAACTAACCCTTTTCTTTGACTTAATTAGGTCATATGATCTTGATATTCATATAAAAATACTCTATAAAATATTAATAATTGATACCATATAATTATTTTATGGTACATAAGACCTTATTATTCTCACCATTTTTTATATTATTCACTTACTCTCATCAAACTCACCACTAGTCTAAATAGGCCTAAAATAGCCTAGTATTTAGATAAGTCACTTGATCATATCCTTCTTAGTCGGCCAAAAATTCATATATTCTTATGTAATACATGGAATAGATCATAATACCTATAATATAAATTTATTAGACTTAATTTGAGTCCTTTTAGGTCTGACCTATTTCAATTAGTCCTTATCTCTCCTTTAGGTCACATGGAGACCTAATTCCATTAGGCCTACTTAGCACACACTACCCTTTGATCTTCTTAGAGGATAATAAAATACCTCACATGATAGTAACACATCATATTCCACTCTAATATATTATTTTTAATATTATCTAATCTTCATAACATGTTTTATCTCATACCACTACTTGGAGCATATTGTTAGTACTATTCATATAAGGCCTGTGCATACCCAGAAAGTTTGTTTAGAATAACTCAAGCATAAACACAAATTTGATAAAAAAATAATGGTAAAAAATAATAAAATTAATTACCTAAATTTTTTCACAAATTTCATAATATTCTTCAAATTAGGGTATACAGGCTCAAACTCTTCTCTGTAAGAAGCTCACTCAAAACTATCAACTAGTCTCAAAACATAGTCATGGAAACCTGAACTTATGAAATTTGATAAAAGATAATAAAGGAATTATAATTAATAAACATGATATTATAAACTAATTTTATAAAATTTAAGCAAATAGATCATAATAATTAATGGTAAATATTGATCTTGTAGACCAATTTGTTGACCTTCTCTTCCACAATCCTTACTCAATTAGACAAGCCATTTTGGATTCAATGTTTCAACCTATTAATATAACTTATTTTTTTTTGAAAATAATGGATATATCACTAAATTAAAAAACAAAATATTATGTGCATTATACATATCAACTCATGGCATAGATTCTTAAACCTATCATCGTAACTTATTTACCCAAAACTACCAATTTGCCTTGAAGACTAGTCATGCTAGTTTTCAATTTCAACACCTATATAGACACATTAAAATTTTATTTATTTATGTGTATTATACTATATTACCATTATATAATTCATATTTTGGTATATAACATGGTCATATGCCAATTTTGGCACAACCTTACACCTTCACTGTCTCATCTTCACTAGATAGGTCAACGTATGAAAAATCCCAAATTAGATCAAATTAGAGTCTCCAAGGATCATCCATCATTAATAATAAAAATCAAAGCAAAATATTGAATAATCATTATTTTTTTCCAAATCAACCATCTAATCCTAATTTGAGCATTACTTCACACATGCTCAACAATCTAAATTTAAATAGTGGTTTATCAAATCATTTTTATTATTCTAATACTTTTGGATTAGTTCCACCCAATCCAAGTTCCAATCCAAATTGTAATCCAAAACTAAATCAATTTAACTCTAATCTAACACCATCATTTAAATCTAAACTAAATACTAACACATATTTAAACCAAAATCAAACACCAACTAATTTGAGTAATCCTAATTTTTATTGTAACTTTAAATTAAATAAACCAAACACAAATCATAATTTTAACTTTAAACAAAATAAAAACAACCCAAGACAAAATCAACTTCAACCAAATCCAACTAAGTCTAATTCAAACTTAGGCTCTAATCCATTTAATTTAAACTATAACATACACCCACAACAATCCATTCCAAATTTGTTCAATTGATCTAATTTTGGTTACATTGCTAATTAAAACTCCATGAACTTCAACAATAATCCACTAACCAACATAAACATTAACACAAACCAAAATCAACTAAACCCAAGTACAAACTTCATAAATAATCACAACCTTGGTTTCAACCTAAATTTAAATCAAACAATCTTTGGTTCTAACCTAAACACAAGTTCAATAAAATTTGGTTCTAATATAAATCCACACCCAACAAACCTAGATTACAACCCTAATTTCAATCCTTTTTTGAACCCTCAAAATATTAATTTTAACAACCAACCTCTAAAGAATTTTAACCAACACCTGACCCAAATTTTATAAAATGCTAGCTAGTTCATTGGTCAATCCTCCAATTTCATTAATCCACTAGTTCAAATGAACCAACCATTCCCACATATTATACAAGAGTTTTAAAACATAGAGGAAAGGGTTAAAGATTTACAAAATGGTGCTTATTTTAGTAAAAAATAGTTCAATTTTGAGGATATTTATTCATATCCTTACGATTTAAGTACAATTACCACACCTTTTTAAAAATAATTCAAACAATTGACATTCAATAAATATAAAAGTAAATGATATCCTAAAGAACATTTAACCAACTTCTATCACATGTGTGTAGACATTCCTTATAGTAACAAATACATGTTGTGTTTATTCCCAGAAAGTGTTAGGGGCTAGGCCCTTGAATTTTTTTCATGCCTTCCAAAAGGATATCTTTTCACCTTTGAGGACATATCTAAAAAGATTATTCACCACTTCACTTATAACATTGAGAAATCTTTGATCACTTTGGATTTATGTAATAAAAAATAGTGCAATGATGAATCCTTTAATTCCTTCTTAAAAAGATGGCGAGTAATGGAAATTCATTTCATATAGACATTTCCCAAAATTGAACTTTTGGACATATTCATGAATAATTTAAATTCAAACTTGGGAAACAATAGTTTACTTCTTTTCCCAATATATTTTGACTAAATAATTGAAAAGGGAGTTCAAGTAGAAAGAACATTAATTAATATAGGTGTGATCAAAATATTTAAACTAGATAAAAAAATTCCTTTAAATCATCATAGAAATAAAAATTATTTGAAAATAATAAGAACATTTTGGGATATGGTGTGTTTGATGTAAAATAGATTAAAAACCCTTGGCATCAAACACAAACCTACACACAACCAATGAATAACATCACTATTTTTGTTAGACAACCTAGACAAGGAAGACCCAAACATAGATTCTCTCAATTTGGTGACACTTATGAAAATGTTTTTTGAAATTTGGCTCACACAAACATGATCACATATACTAAGACTAAACCCTTTAATGAAAAATTTCATAAACCCAACTACTATAAATAGGATGAGTATTGAGAATACCATAGGATAAAAGGACATTCTACTAGTAGGTTTATAAACCTCAAACACTACGTTCAAGACCTCATTGATAGAGGAGACAAATCAATTCAAAATCAACAATCCAAACCATATTAAAAAAAAAACTATGGATATACCAAGATCCATTCCTCAATCATGAGCAAGGGAAAGGCAATTAGAAATAAGAAAAACTAGAATATTTTAAAGTTAATCAAGAAATTCATCCTTTTGATTTATAGTTAAGAGCATCAATTTTATGCATAACTATATTAATCTATTATTTTACCATCATAAAAATGCACTATTACCAAAAGGCATGTAAATATTACTATTCAAAGTGCATTATCCTCTAATGTTGAATGAAAGTATGACATTATCAACCATCTCGAGAAGACACTAGAAAATATTTCAATATTAGATCTTATCAACACATATCTTGTATATAAATATATCTTATACAAAGTTCTCCAAGAGTCAAGTGTCCCTGAGGGCACAATCCTATAAACGTTGAATAATTAATATGTTTTTTATCCACTAATAATAAAGTAATGGTTGATCATTTTGATGTCCCTTTTTTAGGATTAAATCTTAATATCTCATTGTACATAGAGGTTATCATATCTAGGCACAAGGTGAAAATGTTTTCTATATACAATGATTTGGTACTAAATCTATGTACATTAAAACTTTTTAAACACCTAGGATATCTAATAACAAAATTGGAAACAAACATTACTACTATAAAGTTATATGACAAATAATAAAAATATATCTTCCTTTGATGGTGGGGTCCATTATTAAATAAACTCTCATTCATGTCCTTGATCTTGATCTACCATACAACATTTTTCTTGGATGTCCATTTATAAATTCCATGAATTCCATCCCATACACGCTACACTAATGTTTAAAAAATTTCCATTCAGGTATGAAAGTTATTATATAAGGTGCTCCTCAACCCCTTCAATATTACAACATATTATAATGCAAATACCAAAAACAAAACTTTTTACCAATTATCGATGATAATTTTACTCTGATTGAGGACACAAATACCTCAATATTTATTGAAAAGGATTCCACTAGTGAAGCATCTATCCAACCAATTGAGCAAGCTTCAAATCAACCATCTGTAGAGCAGGCTTCAAATCATCCTTCTATTGAGAATTCTTCAAACCCACCAACCACTTCTAGAGCATCCTTGTCCACTTCATCCAATTTTAAGATCATTGATAAATGAATGAATGATTATATAATTTAGGATTTCAACTACACAAGTATAATCCATTCAAGTACAAATAACTATGGAAGGCATCACCATCAAGAGGACAATAGAGTGGTTAATAAGCTTGTCAATACAATATTTATATAAGGTGGTTTCCTTTTATATGATCATATAAAATATTTCAATCCTTGTTCACTTTATTTTGATGAACTAAATACTTTATTTTGTAATAACAGATATCCCATTGCTAATTTTATCATGTGTAACATAATGAATTATAAAGGTAAAGTCCTTGACCTCCATGAATAAGGATCCATCGAACCTATCATAATAAAAAAAATCTAAACATATTATATGATGTAATCCACTCAATGTGTATCTCACATTTTTCCAAAGTGACTCTTCTAGTGAGTCAGAAGAAGACTCTTCAAATAGTGAAATGGGTTTCATACTTAATTGCTTTAACTACCTTCCCCTCACCAACATTTTTCATGAAAATGTTGTTCTTACACTTTATCTTGAATAGTGTTCCATCATAGAGTGTGACCACCATGCAACACCTTATCTTGATGATTTTTGTAATGATGAGGCTATTTCTGAATTCTTAATAATAAGGGATCCAATTCTAGTAGGTGATCACAAGAAAGGTTTTTTAATTCAGTTAGATGATTTGGCATACTTTAGGGAACAAAAATTACATCACAATATTAGTTCATCTTCTACATAAAATCATATAGAACTCTATGAGGGTTTTCATCTTCCTTCACCATCCCTAAATTACAAAGACAAATCAACTCTCCTTGTTAAAGAAACTATTACTATGAACATTGACAAGAAGAAGATCCTAGAATTGTTATACTAGAAATATCACTTACTCAAGAAAAAATGGACATATTTATACTTTTTCTTCATGAATTATATGATATATTCACATGGTATTATGAAAATATAATAGGTTTTGATCTATAATTAGTAGTGCATCACCTTATGGTAAATCTAGATGCAAACCAAAAAAGTAAAATTTTTGTAAGATGCATCATAAGATTTCACTACTAGTGAAAGAGGAATTAAAGAAGAAAATGGCTATCCATTTCATAAGCCTTATTGATTATTTATATTGTATTTCCAAAATATCACTAGTATCAAATAAATTAAAATGGATTAGAGTTTTCACATATTTCTATGACATCAACAAAGCATATCTAAAAGATGATTTTTCATTACCCAACATAAACATGATAATAGATTCAACTACAGGTCATGAGATGTTATCTTTGATGGATCATTTTTTAGGCTATAATAAAATAAAAATTATTGATGAATATCAACAAAAAATTCCATTTACAACATCATGGGGAACATTTTGCTACCAAGTAATTTGTTTTGGTTTGAAAAATACTAAAGCTACATATCGACAAGCAATGCCTCTCATTTTTCATGACATGATTCATGAAATCATGCAAGAGTATGTTGATGAAATTATTTCAAAGTTTAAATCTATATACGAACACCCTCAATTTCTTCTCCATATCTTTGAATACAAGAGAGAGTATAACATGAGATTAAATCCTAATAAATATATGTTTGGCATGAAATTATGAAAGGTGTTAGGTATCATTCTCTCACAACACATAATATAAGTTGGTCCCTCTAAATTTTAAGCTATCAATGATATTCCTCCACCTAATAATATTAAATAGCTTATAAGTCTACAATGAAAATTTTAAGGAATCAGGTAATTTATATCCCAACTTATAGACATTTGTCACCCTTTCACATTTTTTATTAATAAGGACGCTCCTTATATTTGGAATGAGAATTGTGAAAAAGGATTTGATAATATTAACTAATATATTTCCAACCCACCAATAATAATTCCTCTTGTTGTTGGTAAACCTTTTTTTTATACATTTCAACTACTCAGTTTACACTAGGTGCATTATTAACACAACATAATGATAGTGGGAAATAAAGACTAGTCTATTACTTATATCTTATGAACTCAAGTACTCTCAAATAGAAAAAGGTATGTCTAACAGTTATTTTTTACTCTTGAAAACTATGACATTACATGCTCAACATTCAAATGAATATTATTACTAAGATAGACAATCTTAAATATCTTTGATCCAAAATAGATCTAACTGGTAGGATGGAAAAATGGGATATGCTTCTTGGTGAGTTTGATTTAGAGTATGTTAATCAAAAATAAATCAAAGGATAAGTTTTATTAGATGTTTTGGCTAAATCATCACTCAATAACAAATAAACTCTTATTAAATTTTTTTTTGATGAAGAATAATGTCCATAGATGAGTCTCTAGTTGGAATCTATTCTTTTATGGTTCCTTTACCAATCATTGATCAAGGGAAGGTATCTAATTAGTCACACTAGATGGGGATTGCATCCCCAAGGCTTTAAAAATTGAATTTCATTGTATAAATAATACAACATAGTATGAAGGTCTTATAACATGTCTCAAAATGGCAATCCAATGGGGAATCCAACATCTTTTTAATTTTGGAAATTTGAAGCTTATCATTAATCAAGTAGCCAATGAATTCCAAGATCACAATGATAATTTGATCTCTTATAAGTGAATGGTGGATATTTTAAAGTTATCTTTGATTTAATCTAATTTGAAAAAGTGACAAGAATTAACAAAAGGGAAATGATGCTACGGATACCATTGGTTATCTACATGATATAAGCAAAATGCATAACAGATTCTTGATTAAATACTTAATGATACCAACTTATGATACACCTAATTTAGAAATGGTTTGTGATGATATGGATAAAATGGTTCATGGAAGAGTTGAGTCATAAGCAAGAAGATTATAGGTTGTACAGTAATAGCTATTTAACTTCAATAGGTCTACAAAGATAACAATGCAGATGAGAAACATGCTAGGGTAAAAGTTCAAAGAACATTCCAAGTATGAGTTATAGTGGTGGAGTTGTAATAATCAGTCTCCAAGTGGGAGTTTGTTGGATGGTGGAGCCTAATCTTATTTTATTGCCTAGTTCTCAATAGGGGGGTGTGGTGGGGGAGGGGGGGAATACACCCCCCCTCCCCCCCCAACTATGGTCTCCATGGGGGTCCAGGGATTAGGGACCTATTTTGGAACGCCCCTGATAGGGGTTTTAGGGGCAACACCCCCAAAGCAAAATTTATGAAAAATGCATTATAAAATATTTTAATTTCATAGTTAATCTGGACTATTTACTATTAAGTTTTAGATCTGATGGTGGAAATTAATTTAGTGCATTTTATCCCTAATTTTTAACCCTCATTTGATATGAGGGCATTGTAATCAAGTGAAATAGTGTGAGAGTGGAGAGGATATTATAGTGGATGTATTGCAATTTTTTTCATTCATTTTATTGGACTGAATAACATGAAAGAATAGCAGTTTCTATGTGGATGTAACCCATATTTGGCGAACCAGATTAAATAGATATCTCTATTCTATTATGTTTTCTAAATTTTAATTCTATCTTTATTTCATTATTATTTATCGACATTTTATATTCCTAACACCTTGGTATTCCTCTATCAGAGTAATGAGTGTGGCATCCTCAGCCTTAATATCTTGACCCAATATTCCTAATATGTAGAGTATATGTGTTGTGTACGATTATTTTTATAAATCATAGAAATGCATAATTTATCCTATGTCACTTTATGAGTTTGTAAAGTTGCATAATTAATAAATTAGCTAAAGGGACCACAAAACTAAAAGGGACAAACTCATGCAGTGTATGGGTTTGTTTAGGGTAGAATCATAGAGTGGCACAATCGATCCAAGTGATTATTCTTTCTTTGATTTCAAGTCACATTTGGGTAATAAGTGAAAATTAATCTACATGCATAAATAAATACATATTTGAGGCTAATTGAACCAATTTATGGCCTATTTTAACTGGATAGTTATATAAACATTCTACAATGTAAATTTTTCCAAATAAGGTAAATTATGAATAATATAATTGGATTAAAGATCTTGTACCAAATGTAGTTGTCTCTAAAATTCTTACACTTTAACATGGGTGTGTTAGTGAACACATGTGTGCATCAAAGTATAAATGTAAACAATTTGAAACATGCACTTTAATTACCTAAGAAATGATATATGTTTTTAAAACACTTTAGTGAATATTGCATAAATATTATATAGAAAATATACTAAAATAGATGTCAGATGATACATGTATTGAAATCATCATTATATGTTTTAATTTTTCAAATTTATTAAATCTAATTTTCATATTTTAAAATATTACAAAGGAATGAATACACCTAATTGGTATCACACCAAATGCCACATAATTAATACTTTATGTAGATATTTTAATGCTAACACATCTCTTGGAGTCTTCAAAAACCTAATCTTATTCTTGATCAACTAAGTAGACACATTTTCAAATCTATCACTTTTCCACTTTGTCATTTTCTATTTATTTAGTTTTAGTAATGCCATGGTGTATGCCTCCACTTTCAAGGTAAGGGATGAATAAATTATGCTAAAAATACTAATATCAAATTAAAATTTTAAATACAATATATGCTAACAAAAATACAAGATAAGATTCATGTAATAATTCTAGAAACATATGAATTTGATTCTCCCCATCATATTAAATTTTTTCATAGATATTATTGTGTGAAAATAAATTTTGAAAATAAGTTTATAATACTATAAAAATATGCATTTAACTGTTTTCATCATTTTAAAATTTTCTATAGATCATATGCCAGGACAAAAAAATTATCCAAATAATATTTCAAAACACATTAATTTGGTCATAGATACTTAACAATGCTAAATATTTATATATTCCTAATTAAATGACTTTCACATAAATATTTTAATCTTATTATAAATTACATTAATACATTTTTTTATATGTAGGATCTAATCTTTGTTTTCTATTAATATTATATCAAAATATTTATGTCAAATGCTCAATCTATCTAAAATCATCTTCAAACTGTTTCCTTAAAAATGACACCTAGATTTGATTTGACTAGACACTTCTCCACTCTATATAGACATTGATATATTAAACCCCTATCCACTTGGACCTACCAAGCCCCACATCAAGTAATGGCTAGTTTTCAAATTTGAAATCAAAATTTTTAGTATTACCACCTGTTCCATAAGGTTTCCAAAAGTAAACTATTAATATATTCACATTTAAATACAATTAAAGAATCACTTATTAAAATCATTTGTTGTTCACTTTGTATAAGCACAAAACCTTATATACATTTAGTAAATTTACCCTATTTTCCTAAAATTGGTAATCACTCAATGGGAGAAGCCATAAGATAGGTCAATATTCATCTAATGAAGTAAATATATATCATAGTAATGAACGAAATAGATATTATATTTCATATACATATACAAAAGGGAAAAATTACACATTCATTCTAAGTAGGAAAACTACATATGATATATTTACATCTTTGTAGTATTGGATATATAAGCAAAAATCAATAATAAAGTGGGTAACTAAGTTCAATTCATCCAATTACACTCCCCTCTTTTTTATGTAATTTTTAAGCTATCAAAGTTACATAAAGAATTGAAAGGTGAATATGAGAAATAAATATTTATACATTGCTAGTAGAGGTTCTTGAAGCATTAGAACATGCTAAGGATGAGGATAGTTGTGAGATACTTCATTTGCACATAATAGTTTATCATAAAAAGATAGGAATTTGGATGATCGAAACATAAGAAACATTAATTATTTTATGTTATTCAAGAATTAAGAACTACCAGTAATGTATAAACTAAAATAATGCATTCAAAATAGTTCACGTAGAAAGTAATCAAGACATTGCACATGAGAATGCATGCAAGGAACATAACAATAAATCATATGGGTAACCATAGCCAGATAATCTCTATTGATTTATACTAAAATTGGAACCCTCATATTATTACAAACAAAAAAATATATGGATGTTTCTAGTCTATTACTTTTCATCTTCTTCTAGTACTTGGTGCCAAAAGTGGAGTCTCTTCATATTCTATCCTATTACTAGTCATGAAGATAAGACAAAATAGACTATACAATGACAAAATGATTGAATAATGAATGCATATCAAATAAATGTCATGCACATATTTATAATATATATTCTTCTACCAACACTTTCCCTTACATACAGATTGCATGTAAGGTTGCCCTTAGAGTTTTGGGTAGATGTTATGGATATTGGTGTTTTCTTACTAAATAGAGGGCCTTCAAGTACTTTGGATGGTGGCATTCCAAAGGAACCATGGACAAAAAAATTGGTAGATTATTATTTTATACAGACTTTAAGTTGTGAAACATTTATCCATATTGATAAAGAAAATAAAACCAAGCTTAAGGAAAAACCAAGAAATATACTTTTATTGGATATGGAGTTAATGATTTTGATTACCGTTTATGGGATATTGAAAATTACAAAATCATTAGGAGTATAGATGTGATATTTAATGAAAAGATCATGATAGAGATCAGTAACAAGAAAATAAATAGGAAAAGTTAAGTACAAAATATGTATTACTTGATGAAATTATTAGAAATGAAATTCCAAAAGTGCCAGAAAATTAGAATGTGCAACAACTATAACAAGTACCTTGAACTCCTAGAAGTGTAGTTAGAAGATCTATTATAGTAAGTAGGCTCCCTCCCTGTTACTCTCCACTTTATTATTTATTATTGACTGATGGTGGTGACCTATAAAACCATGAAGAAGCAATGAAAGTAAAACCCAGAAAGAAGTGGGAACAAAGCATGAAAGAGGATATGGACTCCTTGGTGCATATCAAAACTTGGTATTTTTTTTAGTTCCCTAAATGTAAAAGAGCATTGTAGAATAAATGGGTTTATATGTTGAAGGAAGAATACTGAGGCAAGAAGAGGTACATGTCCAGACTTGTAAAGGAGTTTACACAAAAGAAAGGTATTGAATTTGATGAAATATTCTCCCCAGTAGTTAAAATTACTTATATAAGAACTATTTTATGATTAGTAGCAGTAGAATATTTGCACCTTGAATAGCTATATGTGAAGACAACATTCATTTATGGTGATTTGGAGGAGGAAATATATATGGATCATCCACAAAGATACGAATTCAAAGGTAAGGAGAAAATCATGTGTAGGTTGAAGAAGAGTTTGTATGGCCTAAAACAAGCTCCAAGATAGTGGTATTTGAAATTTGACATGTTTATGATAGAAAAAGGTTATAGAAGATGTCATTCTAACCACTGTGTTTACTTTAAGATAGTAGATAATAGCATTTATATTATCTTGTTATTGTATGTAGATGACATGCTTATTCTAGGGTCTAACATGTATGATATAAATGAGCTAAAAAGAAAACTAGTAGATTCATTTGCAATGAAGGATTTAGGTGCAACAAAGCAAATCCTCGATATGAGAATAACAAGAGATTAGAAAAATAGGAAATTGGCATTGTCTCAAGAAGAATACATTAAGAAGGTGTTAACTAGGTTCAATATGCAAGATGTAAAACCTATGAGTACACATTTGGGAGGGCACTTCAAATTAATTAAGGAATAGTGTCCTAAAACATAGGAAGAAATCAATTACATGACCAATGTGCCATATGCTTCAACATTTAGATGTTTAATGTATTCTATGGTGTGCACTAGACTAGATATTTCTCATGTAATAGGATTTGTTAGTAATTTCATGAAAAATCTAGGAAAAGTGCATTGGGATGAAGTCAAGTAGATTATTAGGTACTTGAGAGGGACCAAAGATAGATAATTATTCTATGAAGATTCAAATGTTACCTTACAAAGTTACGTTGATGTAAACATGGCTAGATATTTAGATTATAGGAAGAGCACCATAGGTTATGTATTCATTTTTGGTGACATAATGGTTAGTTGGATTTCAAAATTGCATAAGATAATTGCCTTATCAACTACATAGGTAGATTATGTTGTAGATATAGAAGCTATCAAGGAGATGATATGGATACAATGGTTCATGGAAGAGTTGAGTCATAAGCAAGAAGATTATAGGTTGTACAGTAATAGCCATAGTGTAATTCATTTAGCAAAAAACTCAAAATCCACTCAAGAACAAAACATATATAACTTAGGTATCACTTCATTCATTCAGTTTTGGAGGATGATGAACTAAAGTTGGAAAAGATCCATATGAGTAACAATATTGTAGATATGCTAACAAAGGCAGTCACTAAATACAAGATACATAGCTATTTAACTTCAATAGGTCTACAAAGATAACAATGAAGATGAGAAACATGCTAGGGTAAAAGTTCAAAGAAAATTCCAAGTATGAGTTATAGTGGTGGCGTTGTAATAATCAATCTCCAAGTGGGAGTTTGTTGGTTGGTGGAGCCTAATCTTATTTTATTGCCTAGTTCTCGATAGGGGTGTGTGTGGAGGGCAGAGGGGGGAGGTGCGGGGGGGGGGGGGGGGGGGGGGGGGGGGGGGGGGGGGGAATACAAACACCCCCCGCCACCCCCTCCCCAACTATGGTCTCCATGGGGGTCCATGGGTTAGGGACCTATTTTGGAATGCCCCTGATAGGGGTTTTAGGGGAAACACCCCCAAAGCAAAATTTATGAAAAATGCATTATAAAATATTTTAATTTCATAGTTAATTTGGACAATTTACTATTAAGTTTTAGATCTAATGGTGGAAATTAATTTAGTGCATCTTCTCCCTAATTTTTAACCCTCATTTGATATGAGGGCATTGTAATTAGGTGAAATAGTGTGAGAGTGGAGAGGATATTACAGTGGATGTATTGCAATTTTTTTCCTTCATTTTATTGGACTGAATAACATCAAAGAATAACAGTTTCTATGTGGATGTAACCCATATTGGGTGAACCAAATTAAATAGATATCTCTATTCTATTATGTTTTCTAAATTTTAGTTCTATCTTTATTTCATTATTATTTATCTACATTTTATATTCCTAACACCTTGGTATTCCTCTATCAGAGTAATGAGTGTGGCATCCTCAGCCTTAATATCTTGATCCAATATTCCTAATTTGAAGAGTATATGTGTTGTGTTCCATTATTTTTATAAATCGTAGATATGTGTAATTTATCCTATGTCACTTTATGAGTTTGTAAAGTTGCATAATTAATAAATTAGATAAAGGGACCACAAAACTAAAAGGGACAACCTCATGCAGTCTATGGGTTTGTCTAGGGTAGAATCATAGAGTGGCACAATCCATCCAAGTGATTATTCTTTCTTTGATTTCAAGTCACATTTGGGTAATAAGTGAAAATTAATCTAAATGCATAAATAAATACATGTTTAGTATGTGTTTAGGCGATTTTAGGCTAATTGAACCAATTTAAGGCCTATTTTAACTGGATAGTTATATAAAAATTCTACAATGTAAATTTTTCCAAATAAGGTAAATTATGAATAATAAAATTGGATTAAAGATCTTGTACCAAATGTAGTTGTCTCTAAAATTCTTCACTTTAACATGGGTGTGTTAGTGAACACATGTGTGAATCAAAGTATAAATGTAAACAATTTGAAACATGCACTTTAATTACCTAAGAAATGATATATGTTTTTAAAACACTTGAGTGAATATTGCATAAATATTATATAGAAAATATACTAAAATAGATGTCAGATGATACATGTATTGAAATCATCATTATATGTTTTAATTTTTCAAATTTATAAAACCTAATTTTCAAATTTTAAAATATTACAAAGGAATGAATACACCTAATTGGTATCACACCAAATGCCACATAATAAATACTTTATGTAGATTTTTGAATGCTAACACATCTCTTGGAGTCTTCAAAAAACTAATCTTATTCTTGATCAACTAAGTAGACACATTTTCAAATCTATCACTTTTCCACTTTACCATTTTCTATTTATTTAGTTTTAGTAATGCCATGGTGTATGCCTACACTTTCAAGGTAAGGGATGAATAAATTATGCTAAAAATACTAATATCAAATTAAAATATTAAATACAATATATGCCAACAAAAATACAAGATAAGATTCATGTAATAATTCTAGAAACATATGAATTTGATTTTCCCCATCATAATAAATTTTTTCATAGATATTGTGTGAAAATAAATTTTGAAAATAAGTTTATAATACTATAAAAATATGCATTTAACTCTTTTCATCATTTTAAAATTTTCTATAGATCATATGCCAGGACAAAAAAATTATCCAAATAATATTTCAAAACAAATTAATTTGGTCATAGATACATAACAATGCTAATTATTTATATATTCCTAATTAAATGACTTTCACATAAATATTTTAATCTTATTGTAAATTACATTAACACATGTTTTTATATGTAGGATCTAATCTTTGTTTTCTGTTAATATTATATTAAAATATTTATGTAAAATGCTCAATCTATCTAAAATCATCTTCAAACTATTTCCTTAAAAATGACACCTAGATTTGATTTGACTAGACATTTTTCCACTCTATATAGACATTGATATATTAAACCCCTATCCACTTGGACCTACCAAGCCCCACATCAAGTAATGGCTAGTTTTCAAATTTGAAATCCAAATGTTTAGTATTACCACATGTTCCATAAGGTTTCCAAAAGTAAACTATTAATATATTCACATTTAAATAGAATTAAAGAATCATTTATTAAAATCATTTGTTGTTCACTTTGTACAAGCACAAAAGCTTATATACATTTAGTAAATGTACCCTATTTTCCTAAAATTGGTAATCACTCAATGGGAGAAGCCATAAGATAGGTCAATATTCATCTAATGAAGTAAATATATATCATAGTAATGAACCAAATAGATATTATATTTCATATACATATACAAAAGGGAAAAATTACACATTCATTCTAAGTAGGAAAACTACATATGATATATTTACATCTTTGTAGTATTGGATATATAAGAAAAAATCAATAATAAAGTGGGTAACTAAGTTCAATTCATCCAATTACACTCCCATCTTTTTTATGTAATTTTTAAGCTATCAAAGTTACATAAAGAATTCAAAGGTGAATAAGAGAAATAAATATTTATACATTGCTAGTAGAGGTTCTTAAAGTATCAGAACATGCTAAGGATGAGGATAGTTGTGAGATACTTCACTTGCACATAATAGTTTATCATAAAAAGATAGGAATTTGGATGATAGAAACATAAGAAACATTAATTATTTTATGTTATTCAAGAATTAAGAACGACCAGTAATGTATAAACTAATATAATGCATTCAAAATAGTTCATGTAGAAAGTAATCAAGACATTGCACATGAGAATGCATGCAAGGAACATAACAATAAATCATATAGGTAACCATAGCCAGATAATCTCTATTGATTTATACTAAAATTGAAACCCTCATATTATTACAAACAAAAGTATATATAGATGTTTCTAGTCTATTACTTTTTATCTTCTTCTAGTACTTGGTGCCAAAAGTGGAGTCTCTTCATATTCTATCCTATTACTAGTCATGAAGATAAGACAAAATAGACTATACAATGACAAAATGAGTGAATAATGAGTGCATATCAAATAAATGTCATGCACATATTTATAATATATATTCTTATACCAACACTTTCCCTTACATACAGATTGCATGTAAGGTTGCCCTTAGAGTTTTGATTAGATGTTATGGATATTGTTGTTTTCTTACTAAATAGAGGGCCTTCAAGTACTTTGGATGGTGGCATTCCAAAGGAACCATGGACAAAAAAATTGGTAGATTATTATTTTATAAAGACTTTAAGTTGTGAAACATTTATCCATATTGATAAGAAAAATAAAACCAAGCTTAAGGAAAAACCAAGAAATATACTTTTATTGGATATGGAGTTAAAGATTTTGATTACCGTTTATGGGATATTGAAAATTACAAAATCATTAGGAGTATAGATGTGATATTTAATGAAAAGATCATGATAGAGATCAGTAACAAGAAAAGAAATAGGAAAAGTTAAGTACAAAATATGTATTACTTGATGAAATTATTAGAAATGAAATTCCAAAAGTGCCAGAAAATTAGAATGTGCAACAACTATAACAAGTACCTTGAACTCCTAGAAGTGTAGTTAGAAGATCTATTATAGTAAGTAGGCTCCCCCTACATGTTACTCTCCACTTTATTATTTATTATTGACTGATGGTGGTGACCTATAAAACTATGAAGAAGCAATGAAATTAAAACCCAGAAAGAAGTGGGAACAAAGCATGAAAGAGGATATGGACTGCTTGGTGCATATCCAAACTTGGTACTTTTTTTAGTTTCCTAAATGTAAAAGATCATTGTAGAATAAATGGGTTTATATGCTGAAGGAAGAATATTGAGGCAAAAAGAGGTACAAGGCCAGACTAATAAAGGAGTTTACACAAAAGAAAGGTATTGAATTTGATGAAATATTTTCCCCAGTAGTTAAAATTACTTATATAAAAACTATTTTATGTTTAGTAGCAGTAGAATATTTGCACCTTGAATAGTTATATGTGAAGACTACATTCATTTATGGTGATTTGGAGGAGGAAATATATATGGATCATCCACAAATATACAAATTCAAAGGTAAGGAGAAGATCATGTGAAGGTTGAAGAAGAGTTTGTATGGCCTAAAACACGCTCCAAGATAGTGGTATTTGAAATTTGACATGTTTATGATAGAAAAAGTTTATAGTAGATGTCATTCTAACCACTGTGTTTACTTTAAGATAGTAGATAATAGCATCTATATTATCTTGTTATTGTATGTAGATGACATGCTTATTCTAGGGTCTAACATGTATGACATAAATGAGCTAAAAAGAAAACTAGTAGATTCATATGCAATGAAGGATTTAGGTGCAACAAAGCAAATCCTCGATATGAGAATAACAAGAGATTAGAAATATAGGAAATTGGCATTGTCTCAAGAAGAATACATTAAGAAGGTGTTAACTAGGTTCAATATGCAAGATGTAAAACCTATGAGTACACATTTGGGAGGGCACTTCAAATTAATTAAGGAATAGTGTCCTAAAACATAGGAAGAAATCAATTACATGACCAAAGTGCCATATGCTTCAACATTTAGAAGTTTAATGTATTCTATGGTGTGCACTAGACTAGATATTTCTCATGTAATAGGATTTGTTAGTAATTTCATGAAAAATCTAGGAAAAGTGCATTGGGATGAAGTCAAGCAGATTATTAGGTACTTGAGAGGGACCAAAGAGAGATAATTATTCTATGAAGATTCAAATGTTACCTTACAAAGTTATGTTGATGTAAACATGGCTAGAGATTTAGATTATAGAAGAGCACCATAGGTTATGTATTCATTATTGGTGACATAATGGTTAGTTGGATTTCAAAATTGCATAAGATAATTGCTTTATCAACTACATAGGTAGATTATGTTGTAGATATAGAAGCTATCAAGGAGATGATATGGATACAATGGTTCATGGAAGAGTTGAGTCATAAGCAAGAAGATTATAGGTTGTACAGTAATAGCCATAGTGCAATTCATTTAGCAAAAAACTCAAAATCCACTCAAGAACAAAACATATATAACTTAGGTATCACTTCATTCATTCAGTTTTGGAGGATGATCAACTAAAGTTGGAAAAAATCCATATGAGTAAGAATCTTGTAGATATGCTAACAAAGGAAGTCACTAAATACAAGATACAGAGATATTTAACTTCAATAGGTCTACAAAGATAACAATGAAGATGAGAAACATGCTAGGGTAAAAGTTCAAAGAAAATTCCAAGTATGAGTTATAGTGGTGGAGTTGTAATAATCAGTCTCCAAGTCGGAGTTTGTTGGATTGTGGAGCCTAATCTTATTTTATTGCCTAGTTCTCGATAGGGGTGTGTGTGGAGGGCAGGGGGGGAGGTGGGGGGGGGGAAATACAAACACCCCCCGGCCCCCCCTCCCCAACTATGGTCTCCATGGGGGTCCAGGGATTAGGGACCTATTTTGGAATGCCCCTGATAGGGGTTTCAGGGGAAACACCACCAAAGCAAAATTTATGAAAAATGCATTATAAAATATTTTAATTTCATAGTTAATTTGGACTATTTACTATTAAGTTTTAGATCTAATGGTGGAAATTAATTTAGTGCATTTTATCCCTAATTTTTAACCCTCATTTGACATGAGGACATTGTAATCAGGTGAAATAGTGTGAGAGTGGAGAGGATATTACAGTGGATGTATTGCAATTTTTTTCCTTCATTTTATTGGACTGAATAACATGAAAGAATAGCAGTTTCTATGTGGATGTAACCCATATTGGGTGAACCAAATTAAATAGATATCTCTATTATATTATGTTTTCTAAATTTTAATTCTATCTTTATTTCATTATTATTTATCTACATTTTGATATTCCTAACACCTTGTTATTCCTTTATCAGAGTAATGAGTGTGGCATCCTCAGCCTTAATATCTTGACCCAATATTCCTAATATGTAGAGTATATGTGTTGTGTACCATTATTTTTATAAATCATAGACAAGTGTCTGAAGTCTATGTTATTTAGACATTACCTATTCCCTAATTGCTCAAGTGACAATATTGGGAAAGTATCCTAGATGAGCTTTGTAGCTTCATGTAGCTGAGCCTTGAACTCAATTTTATTAGCCTTAGATTAAACAACCTTCTACTCTAAAGAGGTGGTGTTTTATATAAAGGAATATTGGAATGTCATAGCACCCTATAACTACTTCTTCAATATTAACCTAAAAACATTGAATGATTTTTCCTATTAAAGTGGGAATGTTGCTAATGTTCACATAATAGTTGAAGGTCAGGTCATGGCATGGTCATAAGTGGAAGTGATAAGGTGGTGTGTCAATCACCCATATTTGGAATATCCCATTGCCAAACTTATCCCAAAGGTAAGCTTAGTTGTTGCTCACTTGTTGAAGTTATGGAAGTATCTTGTTCTTATATCAGCTACTTTGACCCACCTAGTTATTGTTGTTTAGGCACTTATTATTTTTGTGTCATAGAATCTTCTATAGTCTTTAGCTAATATGTAACATTTTCTTCTTATTTTGTCTTGTCTTCCTCCACTACTTTCATGTCGAGTTACTCTTCCTTAACTTTATTATTTTCTTGATCCTCCTCTTACTACTTTTGTGCACACACTTATTCCATTTTTTGTTCTTCAAGTGTAGTAGCCTTGTCTTATTCATCCTTAACCTACACCTATGCCTCTAAATTATCCTTTGCCTTGGATTCATGCACTTTTTATTCATGTTTTTAAGGTTAATGATTACATAAAGCTTCATCTACTTCTTTCTTCTTCTTCTAATCTTTATTCGATTGCTACTATATAAGAGAAGCATCCTCCAAATCCTGCTTTTCTTGTGCCTCTACATCTTGGAATTGCTTATCTTCTTTTACCTTTCCCTCGGTAATGATTGCAGCCTCTTTATTCCTTTTCTCTTGATCCCCCTTTTTTTGGGGCACCTGTTGTGCCTCCTTTTTGTACCTTATTTTCTTCCTCAATAGCTTATTGTCATTTAACTTCTACATCATGGGATTTTTGCTTGGCTTGGGACTCTTCAAATTTATGATGTGCTTACTTAGATTGATGTTATTGGTCCTTATCCTTTTAGCACTTCTTTTATTTTTGATGAATTCATCATTCTACTATGTGAGTTACTTCCTCTCATGAATCTTTTTCATCTTTAAGTATAGGCTGATCTAGGATTACCTCTTCAACCTTTGGGAATTTTTATGATTGTGGAGAATCACTAAACTAGACAATAAATCTATACATAGATGTTTTCTTACAACCCAAAGTAACTAGGCTAGATTTGGGTCATGGTGAAGTTAAGGAAAGAAAAGGCTACACTTTTTATATACTGGCTACCCTACCAAATGTACATTCTTTAAGGTTAGGAGAAACCCTAGCCACATATCAAGTTCTTGGTTTATTAACTAGAGGATCCTATGGAAATTTAGGTAAATTCATAAATATGACAATAATTGTGAAATTGGTGGAAGGTCATTGCTTGAAGGGTTGAACCATTATCTAAATTTATTTATACTCTTAATGCATAATATCAACAATAATGAATGTGGGTTATGGTGGTAGTTATACCCAAAAAATTAGAGGGACATTATTACAAACTTGAAACATGTAGACTACCTTCTAAAATAAGAACTCCTCATCTTTATCATAAAATTTACTTTCCATATCTATAACCATCACATGGTAGACCTCCTACTAATTCATTCCCATATGAGGTAGGTAATAAGATCATGTGATCTATGTCACCTTGGCATCATCTAGATAGGTTGATGTACTCATCATCTTGAAATTTAGTAGAGATGATGGTGGTTGTTCTCTGTAGAGATTATGCTTTCCTTTTTGTTATTGTGAGGTTATGGTTGTGCTAAAGGAACTACTACTCTAGGTGGTATGGCTTGGAAAGGTGTAGCATGCCTAGATATATATGATTTTTGATTGGAGACTTTATCTTGAGACATGGATATGGTAATAAATAATGGTATGGGTTTAAATGATGACCTAAGTAGCTCTTGAATGTGAATAAATATGCCTTTTGGAAGTAATGTCATAAAAACATTTTGTTCTAAATAGGGCACGATGTCCAAAAATACCTATAGATGTGTAGCAATGAGATTTAAACACTGATCCCACCATGTCTTGAAATTTTCCTCATGAGATAGGGTGTCCTACTTAGGTGTTCATATAAAATTGTGAAATTACTATGTTGGCTAGTAGTTGGTGTCGGGGTGAAACTCTCCTTTAGGGGACATTCATTGAGTAAAATACAATAAATAGATTAATAACTGGTATTGAAAGGTTTGCATGGATGTTTTAGGCATTTTTTTATATTTTTAAGTAACTCTTATATAAAATACTCAATATAGTTAAAATATTCATTATAGTGGATCATGTGATGTCTAATGTCAACTACTCCTTTCAGGATTTGCTTCATAAACTTAGTTATTTACTAGAATTGTTGTGTGACGTACTCAACCAAGATGTGCACTAGTTTATCTTAGATATATTCAATTGGGATTCCTTTGTTTCCCCAAACATATGGGCTCTAACATCCTAAAATATAGGACATGTTATTGTCTTTTAGGGAGCAAGAGAATCACCCCACGCACACATGTCCAAAGTTATGGCCATTGATTTGGTGTTGATGATGATGGTGGTATGAAGGCGAACTTAATTATTTCCATAATTTTAGTATCCAATCAATATTTTCAAAATATTCCATAAATTTTTGAAGGTAGGCATCTAAACTAAGCACTTGACATCAATTTTATTGAAATGGTGTGGGGATACAAGAGCAAGTGGTGGTGCAACATCTATTAGATCCAATCAAAAGAATGTTTTTTATACCACTCAAATATAGTCAAATAGATCTAGATTATTATATATTTTTCTATTTAAGCGTAATATCAATTCCCATTACTTTATTCTAAGCATCTGTCGAGTTTTTGATGAGCTATGAATGATCCATGGTAGAAAAATACTAGAAATGAAAAAATTATTTCTTAGTATGCTATATAAATTGGCTTAGCTTTAGAACTTCAAAACAAAAAATATTTAAAATAATGACATGAAAGCTTGGTTCACAACCTTATGTCTTTATATTTCATGCCTATTAGTTTCTACATAAATGTTGTGCTATGTTATCCTTTCAATGTTAATGTAAATACTGATGTAAAAAATCTTATCAGATCTAGCAATAAAGGAAATTAGTCATTGGTACATGCATCAAGATATGTCATTATAATATTTGATATCCATACTATAATATTAAATTGTGATGTTGATCAGCCACTAATTTGGTGAATATTAGATCAATCAAACTTTGGCTTTGTTATTAACTACTTGGGACTCACTATTATATGGCTAAAATTTTAGCTGATGTGACTTGTCCATACATTCCCTAGACTTAATTTATTTCTTAGACTTATATTGACATGAAAAATTTCACACCTAAATGCCTTTGCAAACCCTATAACTTGTATCACTATTCCAAAATCTGGTGAAGAGATCATCTACAAACACACATATAAAAATAAACACAAGAAAATATATAAAAATAGGATATCCTAATCTACTTGATACTACTTAGCACCCACTCATTTGGGATAAGGAGATCAATTAAAACTATTGGTAGTAGGGATTAAGCATATAACCATTCACCTACCCTAACATAATGGTTCCCTAAATATCTCTCAAAATGATGGTTCCTTACTATGATAATTCATGTATCATGTAAGGCCCTTTACACGTAATCTATAATTTATTTATAAATGCATAGAAATAACTATCATATAACCAAAATGGTTAATATTTATGAAATTTATTATGTCATATGCTCCTTTCATACCATAATTTCTATCTCTACTTATAATTTTATTGTGTCTAAGATGCTCTATATCAATATTCATCCATCCTATTTAATTTGAGAAGCCTATTTCTGAAAGGCTCACAATCCCCTAGTCTCATAACCATTGCAATGTGTATATTGCATACCAAGTATTCTATAGGAATTACTAATTCAAGATAATAGACCACCTAAATTGGAGTAAAACTTGTATCCTTCTTATGTTGCATTTAATAGGCCCAAATAATCATAAAATATGATCTTCCCAATCATTCCTGTTGACAACAAAAATCTTCATCAGCATCTTTCCCAAAACATTATTATAAGCCTCAACTTGTCTATTAACCTATGGATGGTACATAATACTTTTATTATGGGAAATAATAAAGTCTTTAATAAGATATTTGATATTATTATTCAATAAGTATGTCCCTTGATCATTTATGAGCTTAATGGGGCATCCAAATCGTGTGATAATATTATCATAAAGGAACATTAATGCATCCTTTTCCCCATAACTAGGTGTCAGAATAGCTTCAACCTATTTTTTTAAGTAATTAGTTATAGTGACAATATACAAATATTTGCTAAATTTACTTAGGGGATTTATAGGTCTAACAAAATCAATGCCCCACTATTCAAAAATTTATTTAGCTAACAAAGGATGAAAAGGCATTTCAACCTTCTAGTGTGGCTTACCCATTTATTGACATATGTCACACTGTTTTGATACTCTATGGGCATCCTAAAAAAGGTTTGGCTACCATAATACACTCTTAAATAGTTTATGTGTAGTGGTTTCTCTAGCAAAATAACCTCCTACTATTCATTAGTGTGCTTCTTATAAGAGCTATGGGTGTTCATTTTCTAAAATTACTCTGTGTAATACTTCATCCATCTAAAAGTGATAGGAGATCCCATTTATAATATTATATGGAAAGGATCTAGTGATAAATTGCTTCTTGTCTCTTTCTTGATAGTATAAAGGGAATACCCCTTGTTTCAAGAAATTGGCAATTGCTTCAAAATGATCAAGTATTGTAGAAACTTGAAATAGATGGGCATCAAAAGAATATTCTTGTAGTTCTTCTAGATCTTCCCCATTCATTATGTAATTGATATGATTCATCCAAAAAAATTATTGGCATAGCTTGATGTTAATGTGAAATCTAAATTCTTATAATATTATCAACCATATTGAAATTCATCCTCTGAGAATAGGATTATTAATGAGGTAGAGCTTGATGATACATGAAAGCTTCAAATGGTGTTGAAACAAAATAATGTTGGAGTTTTTTTAGTGAAAACCCTATAGGTAGTGCTTCCCTTTAAATTTCCATGTAATTCTTTTCTTGTTAGACAAATTTCAACTTGTAAAATGTATGGGGTGGTCTAGTCCACCCTCTCTTAGTTACACAAGCACAACACTATCTACAATACCGTAAACATCAAAATGCACATGAAAGGGCTTTCTCTAATTTGGAAAGATGAGAATAGGTACAATGACAAATCACTAATTCAGTTCTATGAAATTTTTACAGTCAAAAGTCTATACAAACTTCATACCTTTGCATGAAAAATACTCCAATGGTAAAAAATGGTTACATATCCCTTGATGAACTTCTGATAGCAACTTGTTTGGCCAAGAAAGGATCGAACTTACATTGAGATAACTATTAGGGGCATACTAAGAATGATAGTAATTTTGGCTTGGTTCACCAAAATCCCTTCACTGCACATAAGATGACCTAGTACGACACTAAAAGATGTAAAAAAATAAACATTTTTTCAAATTTAGGGCATTGCATAGAGCTTGGCAGTGTTCTATCATGAGGTGAAACATGGAAAATAACTCTTTAAACAAAGAGAAGACTATCCAATCATCTAGATATAATTTTAGGAATTCATGAATGAAATCATGAAAGGTAGTTACCACTTCTCTAGAAAAAATTGTAGGTGCATTCTTGAGGCCAAAAGGCATTACCCTGTATGTAAAGGATCCCCATTACATGGAATTTGTTTTTTAGCTTTATCTTATTTTACAATAGTTATTTTATGATAGCCACTAAAACAATCTATGAAAAAGAAAACTTCATAACCTACGACAGATTCTAAAACTTCATTTTTGAAGGTAATTGGAAATGGATCATTCACACATGCATCATTCAAAATTTGATAGTCACCAAATACTATTATCTCACATATTTTATTAGGATGTACTACTATGGTAATAACCAAATATACCTTCTTCACATGATATATTATACTTGATTCTTGCATATTATCCATTCAATCTTTCACATTCAACTTCATTTTTGGCTTCAACTTATATAGATTTTTCTTGATGGGTCATGCACACTCCTTGAGTTTGATATACATTTCACCTAGGGAAAGATATGCTCCTCTAAATTCTAAAAATATTATGGAAAACACATCTTTATAATCCTATAATAGTTTCATACCTTTTAAAACTTTGAATTTAGTCCAATAGTCACCTAGATGTGTCAATTTAGGGATCTCTTAGCTTCAAATGTTTTCCACAAGATTTTTAATAGGTTTCTAATAAATATTGAATTTCTTATTAGTAATTGATTTTCATAAAATTATTTGACCTTATTATTCTATAATTTTTATGTTTTATAACTTGTCTTGATCATTAGGTCCTACAAATATATATTTTAATGGTTGTATTAGCCATTCAAGTTTAAACAAATTTATTAGATGGATATCACCATCAGTATCTAGATCTTTTGTTTCCTCATCTTCATCTATTATTTGGTGGCATGGATGCATAAGAGATTTTTCTTCCATATTGGTAGATTTATATCATTATAGTGCTATATTTAGATCATAGGATGCATTCTTCTACACATTATACTCCATCATGGTGACTAAATACCATATGAACCCATGGCATAGGAACTATTTGATCTTGAGCAATGCATTACAAACTATAGGATTCTCATCTTCAAACACAAAATTTTGTATGAAGTTAAACTACATGTGCACCCAATTATTTGTCTCCTTCCAATATTCTTGATGCATATACCAAGATGATGGTAAAGGGGAAAGTGTGTAATGAGAGATATGAACCTAACACTTAAGTAACACAAATTATTTAGTCTAAACCTCAACACATTTGTGGATATGGATTTTAGTGCACTCACCTTCCTAAGAGTAACGTCAATTACTTCTAATTACATGTGGTATTTGAAATTTACTAATCATAAATTTGCATGCATCATCCCAATCAAATTGATTATATCCATAAATTATACACCATATCACTACAACTCCCTTTAAAGCATAATTCAAGGCACTAACCTATTGACTAATCATAGGAACATGATATTGTAGGTGCATAATTAATTGATTGATATCCTTAATTACATAGTATAAAATAAGTTTTATTTTTATGGTAAAGACCTTTTTCATATGTAAGAGTCCATAATCACATGATCCCAATTTGTTAGATACATATCCAAGTCTCCACTTATAAACATATCTATTTCTAAAGGTAAGCTACCTTCTCTAGTTAACTCTATATAATACTTCATATGATCATTTTCTTGATAGAGAAAATCAATTTTTGAATGAGTAGGCAATTTAACAGAGATGGATGAACAATCTTCTATGAAAAATTGAGGTGTCAATGGATGAGTAACTATTGGTTTTGGTTGCCATTATTTAGATATCTTGAAATCTTGAGAGACTAAAGACTACACTTGAGTTTTATTATTCTCATACAAGATATTTGACTCAGTTACAAGTAGATATTTTGAGTTCTCCTTAGATTTTAACTTCATCTAATTAGTTTCTTGTGCAATGTAAGATAGTGTGTTTCAACCAGAATATTATAGGATTTGTGTACTGTTATAAAGGAATGACTACAATATTAGCTCCTTGATGTACCTCTAACTTGTTTTTCATAGTATTGACAGTCATTTGACCATCATATGCCCATTTCTTAACAATTAGCATAGGGTAATGAGCTATTGTTGTCTTCATATTGATTACTTGAAATTCACCTTGTAGGCTTAGTTCTATGACTTTAATCTTAATGTATTCTAATCATATAATGGGTTCAAATATTCCATAGTCTCCTAAAATCATAGGCACTATGATGTAACAAAGAACTAGACATCCAATAACCTCTCATGTAGATCTAGGGATCATGTTAACCATACTGCTAAAATCAAAGATAACATTTAGAATTTCATATCTTGTAAATTTAATGTCGATTAACACATCTACATCCCATGACTTCCTTGTTTTTACATACCAAAAAAAAATTATATCTTCTATTTCCCTCATTGTACACACTCCAATAAATTATGTAGTATGTTTTTAATGTTCTTAAAAATGATTTCATTGTGTAGTGTACTTAGCAACTTCAATAAATATGTTTGTGTAGTAACAAATCCATCTTGGCACATAATGTGCACAATATGACACTACAATTAAGCATTTCTTTCTATATCATCTCATTCAGTAGTGACTTGGTGTTGAATATTCTTAAACATCTATGTAGATTCATACATCATCCCTTTTTCTATAGATGGGTCTGAGTATTTATTTTATTTCACTTTATAGATTCTTTGGTCCTAAGGTACTTTAAGAGGAGACATTCCTCTCTCTACATGTTGGTGTCTTGTAACAACATTTAGAAATGCATCCTCATTAGGCTATTCATTCACAATGTTAACATTCCTAATGGCCGTTTCCTTTCATCACTTTTCCAAAATAAGATAGTCTTCTATCTTGTACTACTCATATACATTGTAATATAAATAGTAAGACTGTCTTTAGGGCTTTAAAGGATAATTGCATTTTACATGGTTAAATTCTCCATGTAAGTAATATTAAAAAGGAGGGCATTGATAATTATTTCCTCTACCACCTTGATAACCCCCTCTATATTTTCCCCTAGATATTTCTCTATTTGATTGATAACCTCCTTTATAACTTCCATATTGTTACATTATATTTCATTGATGATGTCGATGGGTATTATCTATAATACCAAATTATTGTTGCATAACTAGTAGAGTCCAACTAGTTTGTTGGTGAAGCATCATTTTTAGACTCTAAGGGGATTAGTACTAGTAATGTGGTGATGGTGGTGTCTAACCTGATGAAGGTAGGGTTTATTTGACTAGAATTTGAGGCTAATATTGAGGAAAACTATCAATCCATTGTAGACCTACTTGGTTTTCACAACCCTTATCTACTTCTAGGCTTAGAATTATATGCTTTTATGAGATTGTTACACAATGATGGAAAATACATTATTAGTAACATCTTATTTGAGTTATTACAAGTACTTATAATTATTTTCATCATGATATGTAATTTTAAAAAATTGTAATACAAAATCTGTAGGCTTTTTACATACTATTTGTAGAGATGGCACTACATTATTATCTTCCATACTACTCTATAGATTTCATAGAACTATATCTTGATCTTAAGAAAATTGTTCTTGTGATGTCCTTCTTTCCCAAATTACATGCATTATAGATTTAGCTTAGGTTTATCTACTTCATGATATTGTTCCATCCTCTTCATAAAAGCTTGGAATATATTTTCAATATTGAAACTCATTATGGAATCTTCCCCATAATATTTAATTTTCTCCACATGAAGAGCAGCATCTCTAGCATATGCCTTCATAGTTTATTGATTGTATGCTATAGCAAACTAGATCTTAGAGTGCAGTCCTTCGACAAACCATGCATCTTTATCTTTATCTTATAGGACAAACTCCACCTTATTCATAACATCTAAGAACTTTCAATCATAAGCATAGACTGATTTTATTGACTTAAACCTAATTTATTTTGTCTTCAATAGTCTAATCTTTACATTTCTTTATTTTAATTTTTTTGTTAAGCCACTTCTTAACCTATTGTAGAGTTTCCTATGTGATATCCCTATGTTATATAAATTTAAGAGCTCTTCCATTTAGTTCCCTTATTAATTTACACATCTTTATAGCCTCTTTTATAATAAAGTTAGCTTTATATCTTATCTCACATGTTAATAAGTAGTGCTCAAGGTCCACATACCCATCATATGTTGTCAGGTTGATAAATGCTCTTAAAGGACCCATATTATAAACTAGTGTCAAGGATATATGTTGCGCAACTATTGTAATGTGAGACTACATTCTATGTGATCTTATCTATGTACTAAAAATATTGACCTATGTACTAAGAGAGTTTGTCTATGCACTTTGGTTTTTTGTAGTTACTACTTTTATTTGCTTAGTTTCAATGAACCCTATGGCCTTCAAATCTTAACAAATTGAGACTTTTTAAATTTTAATACCCCATCAATGCACTTGATTTTAAAATATACCTTCCCAAATACTATATGCTTGTCCTTCTAGTTTAAATTATTTACTATAATATAATAAATGTGTCTTTAGGGATTTATACTCTTCTGGTGAATGATTATTTCCTATGACTTCTTCTCTTTCCAATCTTGAACCTATGAATACTTTGTGACTTTATCCTACTTATTTTCTAAATAATTCATGTCCTTCTTATATTAACACTCATTATTGTATCAATTCACTACATATATCATCTAACTCATCTACTTCTACATTGTTATCATAGTCATGTTCAAACATATCTTCTTCCTCTTACTCTTAGTCACTTCTTTCTTTCTCTAGGCATTCATATTTTTCTTTCATTTCATATTTATCCACCCTTCATTATTAGTATCTTCCTTATCATTCATCATTTATTCTTACTCATTCTTCATCTATTTTACTACTACTCTAAACTCTACTAATAGCTACCTAGTTATTTTTCTGATAACTCCATCTATTATGTTGTCACATCTCACATCTAAATCTAGACTCTTCTTTTAACTCTTCTTCTCTCATGTATCCATTCTAGATTTAGGTTCAACCCTTATTTACTTATCTAATCATCATTCACTATCATGTTTTACACAAACCCAAT
>JARHVA010002557.1:1735000-1785000 GCA_037957365.1 Torreya grandis | reverse complement strand
ATAAATTAAATCGAATTCTAAGAGAATTTTCAAAATAAGACTAAAAAAACCTAAGTGAGAAAGAAACTAATAAACTCATATAAATAACTAACTCAAAAAATGACTACAATACCTATAAAATAATCAACTTAAAATTTAAAAATGAGTGATTTATTGACAAATATTCATAATAAACTGATTACAAACAAATATTTCAATAAATGACATTATACAATCAAAAGTCCAAGAATCTATCTCAAAATACAATGTTTTCATCATTATTCAAAAAAAATACATCGATTTCTAGGTATATGACTACATATCTATAATAATCAAATATATTAATACTTGATCATCGTTAGATAATCAGTTATAAATAAATCAATGAACATATACATATATATATATATATATATATATATATATATATATATATATATATATATATATGTATGTATGTATGTATGTATGTATGTATGTATGTATGGTGAAGATATTGTTTATTCTATTTTTAATTGATTACTCAATCTCAGATATGATTACATGAAAGATTAAATATATCTAGGATTGAAAATCAAAGATATATTAATACCTTAATGTATATATATATATATATATATATATATATATATATATATTACTTCACCATTGGAGAAGATATTGTTTATTCTATTTTCAATTGATTACTCAATCTCATATATGATTACATGAAAGATTAAATATATATAAGCTTGAAAATCAAAGATCTATTAATACCTTAATGTTTTCTCCATTGTTATATGTATTTAATATTTTTATAAAGCAATATTCATTTAATATGGTTGTATTTGAAGTTACAAATGACTTTAGTTAGTTATATTTATTAATTTAGTTAAATTTTAAATTTTGATTAATTTATAATTAATTTATTTATAAGTTATAAATTTTATGATTTGAATTTATGTTTAGAACTTTCTAATAAAGTTCACGAGATTAAAAATAATAATATATACCAACTTAATATTTTGTAATGGGTGGGGGAATTTTGACTTATTAATGTCCCTAAAAACTATTTATATGGACATATCAATATATGATTAATGAATTCTTATGTTTAGTTATATAAACATTAAATAACATCATAAAAAATAAAAAATAAAGAGTGAGATGAGTAGGAATAGGAGTGGGGATAGCAATTTGAAATTGTGTGTTGGGAGGGATGAAGAGGAGAGTGGTGATGATGATCCAAACACAAATATTGATATTATTTTTCCATTTTTCAATGTGAAAGAGGATTTTATATTTGTTTTTCATTTAATTTTGAGTTTTAGGGGAGGTTATAAAGGTATTAGAGTGCTCGTTATGAAGGATATCGATGAAGATATGCCAAATATCCTAGTGGGTGACCCATGTTAGCTATAATACTAGGTCTATATTCTATTATGTGGATCCTATGAATTTTCATGAAAATGGAGTTTCCTATTTTTAATCTCAAAGATTATATCCTATATTTTTGTGGAGGTAGGGTTTTCCCTACACTTATTTTCCCTAGTTTGGCCTGACAACTACAACTTTATTTCTGATAGTTCCTTCCTCAACATGTGGAAGTACTTTTTTTCATAGTTAAAACTTTCTATGAAATAAATGTAGATATGGTTTTTATAGTACCTCATTTGATATATTTTTGGGAGGTTGAGGTAGTTTTACGGAGATACCTTTCCACTTTGTGGTGTGTCACCTTTAGGGGACCTACCCTATCATAGGATTGGGTAATTATATATAGTTATATCTTATTTTTCCTCTAATAAGGATGGTTATTTGTATGCATCTAATTTTACTGATTTTAGTATGATTTGAATGGAGGTCTTGGGTTATTGGCTTACCCTCTACATGAATTTACAATGTTTGGCTCTCTGTAGTTATGGGAACTAGTTTCATGATATTAGTTTTTAAGGTTATTCTATCCTAGGTATTACTCTCAAAATCCCAAGCTCTTAAAGTTATTTCTTAGGTTCAAGATTTATATGGCACAAAAGGCATTTCTTCAAGTTTTTGGTTAGGTTTTGGAAAGAAAGAATATGTTATTTAAATATTTTTCAAGAAGAGGGATTTGTAGGATGAATCCAAAATTATTTTATCTTTGAGAAGATGGAAGCCTTGATTCTCATCAATGGAATTAACGATTCATTTGAAATTCAGTCATTATCTAGTTTTTGCCTTAGGGTTCTTGTTAGAATCTTAGGTATTTCATGTTTATTGAAGTTTTATCCCATTGAGCACTTTGGATTAGTTCTAAGATCCTAGGAACCCAACTACACCATGGGGTGTTATCTCCGTTTTTTAACTTAGGATGGAATTTAGTGTTTATTAATCCCCCATAGTATTTTATTTTGAATAGTTTTAGGGGTCAAACCAAAATCCCTAGTTGTAAGCTTAGATGTAATGTCTTTTCTCTTGATGAGCTTTGAACAGTTTGAGTTATGTTTGGTACCTTTATAGTTTCTTTTTCTAGCTTGGTTCTATTTTATTCGGTTCCTAATATAGTCAAAATAATTTTTGGTAGGTGTGGACCTCTTTCTTCATGAGCCAAGATTAGTTTTTGATGTAGATAAAATCAGTTGGTTCCCACATCAATTAAAAACAAAAGTTGCCATTTTATTTTTTATTGTTCCTTCGATTTGGGCCTTTTTTTCCTAGTGAGTTATTCCTTCTTTTCTCTTTTAGATGTAGGGGGGGATCTATAATTCCTTCTATGTCGAGAGATTGATTCCACACCATTTTTTAATGTTGGGTTTATCATAAACTAAACATTAAATAACATTGTAAATCCAAAATAAAATATCATTCACAACAAAGCATAATATAATAAAATTTATAGAAATTAAATTATCAAATCAAGTATCATTGAATAAACAAATTGAACTCATCATCAAAATTAAACATGATCATTAAAGTCACCAAACAAAACATGAGCATCTATCCATATTATCAAAATAAAAAAAATTCTCAAAAATACAATTGTCTTGGGTAATAAATCCATTAAAAATGTTTATAGATTAAAGTATGAAAAACATAAAAAATTTCTCTAAAAATAATATAACAACTTATCCATTAAGAAGAAAATTTAAAAAATTTATCATAATCCAAAAACTCATGAATCTAAATCACTTATAGATATTAAATCATTCAGAGGAGCTCCCTTATTTTTTTGGTACTCAGTGTAATCCAATGCCACAATAGGAATATCAAACAAGTTTTTACCTCCAGTATCATTAACAATCTCAAGTTTCACCTTCCTAATCACATGCATCACCAAGGGTGGGGACATAGGGATACCAACATATTTCTTGCTTGATGGTGAAGGGTCATAATGTAGAATCGTAACAAGTCAAATTACAATTTATAGAGGTAGGTTTGAACTTTATAGGTTGGGGTTGAATTTATAAAATAATTCATCATGGTTAAAAATATGAGGGGCATTGGTTAAAGCATTTTTTTCCATGTGTAAATAAAATTCACTTTACGTACCTCATCCATATGAATGTGATGTCCAAATATATCATCTTTGGCCTCTACTTAAAATGACTCAACAAAAATTTAAGGATGAAGATGGGATATTATCAAATATTATCTGATAAATAGGATTAATTTTGTTTGTGTGGTTTGAGACACTAGTTCCATGATGAAATTATCTAACCAAAACACCTAAATGTTATTTCATGGTGACTACCTTGCGAATGGGCCACATTGGTTTATTGTATGCTATCTCTTCCCCAAAAATTATTATCAAAATATTTATAATCCAAAGTCCACCATAAATATTTTATAAATTTTAAGGATTTCAAAAAATAAATGATAAAATTAAGGAGACATTATCAATAAAAAAGATAAGTGAATTTCAATAATAAATGTCAGATATATTGTACATAACTGGCTCTTTTTGAGAACAACATAAATAAATGTCAAACAAGCTTACACATAGTGCATAATAAAAGAAACCAAATAAAATATATATTTTTATATTATGTGTATTCAAATAAACTAATTGTACATTAATATGATTTCACATTCTTCCCAATCCAATCTAGGTAGAAAACCTTTCAAGAACAATTTATAGACAAGAATAATCGATCATGTATTAGTTTAACATTATAATCTACCAATGAAAACAACTAAAAATATTACCACATTCAATTAAAATTCTTATAATTATTGTAGATATATTGGAATTGGATCAATAAATTTGAAATGACATTCAACCTTAGATAATAAAAAAAATGTATACATGTGTGTTTTATGAAAGCATTATCATTCAAAAACTCAAACACTTCATTAAGGGCTTATGCAAAATGCAATATAAAAATTATATTTTGAGTTTAAAGGCCACTTAGTGTATTACATGAAATTATAATTTTTTTGAAAATGAAATGTGTCTAGAAACTATTTAACCTTCCATACTTAAAAACACCAAAAATGTTAGTTTGCATATATAATTTGGCAAATAAAATAGGATCAAATATAAATTAAAATTATTCATGAACCAATAAAAATACTATATTAATGTGATATATCATATTATGAATAATTTTAAAACCATAAAAACCCCTTTATGCACAGATTCATCTTGCACAAAAACTGATGAATAAAATGAAATAAAAAATATATATGCACACAACTATTAGTCATAAATGGAGGGTTTAAAATTAAAAAAATAAGAATACCAACTTATATGAACATGAGAGAGAGATACATATGAATGAAAATATCAACTAAAATAGATCCCATGCATAAATTTAATTATTAATTCTTTGAAAATAAAATATGGTTTTCACAACTCATAGCCTAATGGCCTAGAAACCATGTATTTAACCATACATGACCTTTGATAAAAACACACAACTAAAGAAATAAAATATGATCCCAAATATTACTAATGCATGAAATCTATTAGTATTAATACGGATCCATTTTTTTTGAGAACCTAAAACATGTAAAAAAGGGAAACAATTTTGGTGTAAACTAAAAATAATTATCACTCAATACATGAAAATCCATTGTAAAAAAACTTTATTCCTATCACATATGGTGAATTGTTCCACAAAAATATATAAAATAAAATAAATTTTGCCTTTTCTATAATAAACAAAAAATACATGCTTAAACATCTCTCTTCAGTATATATTTTCATGCATTAATATTATATAGTGCATAAAGGGCAGTCGAAAGTGATAGGCAATGATATTTTCATCCAAATAAATAATTTTGTTTACCAAATGACAAATAATTAAGCTTCTCACTAAAATGACACTAACTATTTACAAAAAGAGAGAGGGTGTTAATTTAATTTCTTTGACCTCTAAAAACCAAAAATACCGAGAGTTATCTTTCTATAGACAAATTAAAAAAAATGATATTGAATGAAAAAAACTAATCATCTTATGGTTTCCTCGAAACATTCAGTTTTGCTAGGGAGACCATGTCCACCAGTTTAGTGGATGGTGATATTGCCAAAACACCTACTAAACAAACTACCAAATTAACTTTATAAATCATTTAATAACAATAGTAATAGCCTTATAAAATTCCCACAACATTCTTCCTAAAACCCACTATAAATTTCATAAATTTTAATATTAATTCCATAGATTACAATGTACATGAGCCATTCCTCGATAACTTGGGCCTTTAATTCCAAATAAAACATTAAATTTTCCTTTATATATCCAAGTATCTTGACATTTAACCAAAATGTGGAGATGAAACTTTTATTTCAAAATTTATGATCTGATAACATATCAAAAAACCACCCTAAATGCCAATAGATGAACATTGAAATTCTAAACAAACTAATTTCAATATCAATGAATAATGGTAACAATAAAACAAATGTAATGTTTAATTTAATATTTTATTTTATTTTAATGTCATATAAGCCTAAATCACCATTTCACCTTTTCATGAAATAAAAGTATTAACAATCAAAGGACTATACACTTAATATCCTTGGAATTGACATCAATTAGCAATAAAACATAAGTAAAAGGTTTGAACCATGCTATGAAGTTATGTTCATTTAGTGTAAATTTTAATCATTTTAAGCATGTGACATTATATTTATAACATGATTAATTAATAAAATTTAAACCAAAGTATGAATATGTGACATATCATTAAACAAAATTCCAAAACAAACATGCTTGAAAGAAAGAAATGACAATCATAGTGAAACCCAACACCACTGATTTAAAATTATACATTTCTTATAAATATATAAAAATAACCAAAAAAACATTGTAATTTTTAATGCATGAAACATATTTTTATGATAACTTAATCAAATTTTGTTGTGTATAATTCTATCATAATGTTTTTAATAATTACTTATATGAATGAAAACAAGTTATTCCATACCAACTATTTTAAACTCCATGGCTCATGCCATTATATGCAATAATTGAATGATTTTATGTTTTATAATGGGGATAAAAATGTTTGGCATCCTTGCTAGTTAGTTTCACTTGTGAAAGTAGATTATAATCAAAATTATGAATTTTAGATACAAAAGAGTAATATCTAAGATAATTATTTCCTAATTACCTATTTATAAATTCCTTAAAATATATTTCAAATAAAAGATGATTTGTTTTACTTAAATGGCATAAAGAATATGAATTAATAAATGAGGCATTGCATGTCTATCCAACTACAAATTGAAATAATTAACTCATGATCCATGACACTTCCAAAATAAAATCATGTGACTACATATCACACATTGAGCAGTCCTTGCATGATAACTTGAGGTTTTACTATCAAGGGATTGGGGTAGGTTGGAGTTAGTTTTGTTTAATAATTAGAAACATCAAGGAACAAAACCAAAGGAGAAATGATATTTGAGGTGTGTACAGTTTTTAGACAATTTTGGCCCACATACCAAGCTTTTACCTAGACAAATCAGCCAAGCAGAGTTCCTATT
Organism: Torreya grandis; assembly: GCA_037957365.1. Lineage (NCBI taxonomy): Eukaryota > Viridiplantae > Streptophyta > Pinopsida > Cupressales > Taxaceae > Torreya > Torreya grandis. The sequence goes on along the minus strand of JARHVA010002557.1, from coordinate 1,778,066 downwards.
TGAGCAAGTGATGTAGGTATAAGATTGTAAGTTGAAAAGGATTAGTAGGTTATCATGGTGATCATCACCTTAATGGACATAAATAACGTTTCATAGATCTTATAAACTCATCTAGAACCTTGAAATGATTTTCACAAGCTTAGAAGAGCTAAACTATCATCACACATCTTGCAAGAATAAATAGATTAGTCTAGTTGCACATTTGACATATTTACTTGGGAGGTCAACCAAAGGTAAATGAATGAATGGACATGATGTTTTTGGTCCCATAAATATTCTCTACAAATTTCATATCTTGATGAGCTTTCTATCTCAAGATATAAGTGTATAAAGTTGAACTTACAAAGTGTAAAGTGCTCAGGGATGTCAAATTTAAGTTATGACAAATAACTATTTGGATTCAAATGTTCTGAAGTGTGAAAACATGGTTAACAAATTTCAATATCTCAGGAGCTCATGTAGAGGATATATGTCATGTGTAAGGTCAAAGAGTCAAAAAGTGCCTAGAATAAGATCAACAACTTACATGCAATCATATTAAAAGATGCAATGGTGAGTGTGCAAGGACAATGTCAGTGGGTCCCAAAGATCCAATGGAGATCATTTGATCATACACCTAATATCTAATGGTGAGCATGATGTCAAAATGTTAGAGGAACTAGAGATCTAGTGAAGGTTTTATAAGTGGCACAATCATGATGAATCAAAGGATTAATGGTGCACATTTGATGAAGAAGACTAAAGATCAATGGCATTAATTCACCAACCTTAATAGATCAACTATGCAAGTGAGGTTAAAAATTTAAGGACCTTAGATCAAATGCAAGGCTGACACATGGTATAAAAACATTAAATCATGGATCTGATAGAAAGATTCCATTAAAGAATAGAGAGTTGACAAATGTCATAATTTGGAAGGCCTGATTCAAGATCAATGGCTGACATTAAAAGTCTAAATCTAAGAGACTTCAATGGAGAATAATTACAACCTAGGATTAAATAGAAGTAAGTCCTACAATGATCATCCCTTCACCATTAGAGCTTGGTTAAATACCATAAAGTAAATGTAGCCATACAGTCAAGGTTGTTAATTATGAAGCACTATTTCCATTAATGATGAGATGCATGATAGGTTTCTTTAAACCTAGTATAGTCCTAAACAAGCTAGGTAACTTGTAGATCTGCATCGATATAATATCTATATGAAAACTAATAAATTGGATTCATTTCCAATCTATAATATAGACCTATGTTCAAGTATTAAATTAGGGGTAGATATGTGATTATGGAAGAGGTGTCTCATCCTATAAAATATTCATATCCTTTACAAGAAGGTACTTGCATCCACATAAAAAATATATACTCATGAATTTGTCAGGGTAAATGACACGAGGGATTTACCCTTATAATGAATCCAAGTAGAAGGTGGCATAGAAGTTTAAGGAGTAATTTTGGGGATTAGAGAAAGTAATCAGAGCATTCATTTCTATTTTAGAGGCTTTAAAGATTTTCTCTAATAGTAATCCCATGACTCAGCATTCAAAATAGATTCTTGTCTTCTAGTGCATCTCTTAGCCTATAATAAAACATGAATATTATTAGAACCCAATACAAGTTAACTTATTGATGAGGATCAGTCCTGGTTGGATTAAAATTTGGTAGAGATTTTAGGAAAGGTGGTGATAACTCATTGTTTTATTTTTGTACACATGTTCCCCCCTCTTCTCTCTTCCCCTCTTCTATATATCACCCATTCTTTTTCATTTGTAAGGATGCTCATTTTTAGGAGCATCATGCGATTCTTTGAGATATTGTGAGATATGATCATTTTGATAAGGATAAACCCTATCAAAAATTTGTATTTACTACCTCTTAATGCAATAAAAGACTTTACTTACCTATCTCTTGCCTTTGATTAGTTTTTAGTAAGATTGTGCATGATGGTCTTATGAAGAAGATTATTCCATATCCGATTTCATTCATGCTTACCTCATTTACGGTGTTTTCAAGTTAGTTGAAAGTCTAAATTAGTGTTATTTTTATCATTGATGCAAGCTCTCAGTGAGTCTTATAAATCCTCTTTGCTTTCATTCATTGCTTCCTGAACCTATTTTATGAAACACTTATGCACGTAGCTTGATTTTGATGTTGTACAAGCTATTATTATCTTGTGATAATATAGTATGGGTTCAAGATTATGGGAGTATTCTTTTTTTATTTGTTGCATCACCATATTATGTTTATTAGGAGATCATTCCCCATTTATAACCCTATTCTTAGTAGTAACATTAGTTAAGGTGATTCATTAGAAGGAAACTGGCCTTATCTGGAGGTTCAACCCCATCATAGGTTACCAATAGCTTAGGGTTTTTCCCATAGTGTAGATCAATTAGAGAGATCCTAAAAAACCCTCTCTAAGGGTGAAAATTGATGCTATACTAGTTTTTGGAATGCCTAGTGTGACTTTACTATGTTTTGCATCCCATTAAAAGGTTTTTGGTGTTTCTTTTTAGTGCAGTTAGCCTTTGGAGGCACATTTGTAAACACTAGTGGTGACTCCACTATGAACATCAATTGGTATAAGAATCTTAAGTTCTTAATGACCATTCTTTGGTGTGTATCATACCCCATTTTATCCAAATGTATGTTCTTTCATTCCTTATCCTTCATATCAAGTTAGAAATGCTCATGGATTCACCCAAGTGGCCCTCGTGATTCAATGTATTAGCCTTTTTTGAATTTGCTTCTATATAGTCAACCAAAAAATATCCTTAAGGAGATATGAATTTATATTGAAAAATAATTAAGATAGGTTGATAGGGAAGAAGATTACTATAAGAAACAACATAATTTTTAACTCTAAGCTTATGTTTAGGAGTAGGAGTTGAGGTTTTAAAAAGATTACTTGGTTAGGCAAGACTAATCCAAGAGGGAAAATGACTATCAGTTATTATTGAGATGGAGAGTAGACAACCATAGACCCTAACTATCCTCTCCTAATATTTTTCATGCTCAAACCTAGACCCTTATACCACCTTATCAAAGCTCATCTTTATCAAGAGTTGGGAAAATCATTAAGGGCCATTCAACTAAAGAATATTAGGCCATCCCAGCTTGGATATTCTCTTATTCTAATTACCTTGACTATGTCATACTCTCTATTGTGTAGCTACCATCTCCCACACCCATTTAGGAAAAGGAGAAGGTGGCTAAGCTTTATGATTTCCCCTCATAGAAATAAATCAAGGAGGGCACAATGAAGAGAGAGGAAGTGTTAGCTAAGGTAGTACAAGAACCAGTTCATGAAAAAGAGGTGTTATCTTAGCTTAATTAGCTTACCATACAAAAATTCCATGACTCTATCTCCCTTCTCCAAGAGCTCCAAAAGAGAGCCTTCAATGTCCATAGCTATAAGGATACTCTCCTAAACTATAAGTAAGGTGAAATTATTCATCCCCCCACCATCTCCTAGTTAGATAAAGATACTATTTGAAAATAATAAAATAGGAGTTTGTAAGCATAGGTGAACCTAAATAAGATAACACAAGTGTCTATGATGAGGAGATCATGATAGGTAGCTCAATCCATTTAGAGGAGGAGAAATAAGTTTTGGACTATCTATTGTGGCATGGCTTTGACACTAATGAATTAGAGTCTAAAGGTAGTACTAATGCCATCGTTTATGAAGGGAGGTGTATTAAAGATGTAAATGAATTAAAATGATATTTTTTATTTATTAAAAGAGATTTTATTTATTTGGGCTGAGGATGAGAAAAACACATAAATTTATGTGCTTACAATAGTCAACTAGTTAGCTGATCAAGTTGAAGAGGCCATAAATGAACAAGAGAAAGAAATGGAAGAGAAAGAAAATTAGAATGAAGTATGAAAAAAATTATACCATGACTTCATGGAGTAGTTAGAGGTTCTAAACCAGTCTATGCCTCCTCCAAAGCGTGAGAATGAACTTTAAAATAAAGTTGAATAATGTAACTAGTCTCAAGATGAATTTTCTATTAAAGGAAGTACTGATGTTTATAATAATGAAAGAGAATGGTCATATCTAGAGCCACAAAAACATGACATTTTATATCTTAAATTAATTAATGAGATATGATATGGCTCCATTCAAAGTAAGCAAAGCAAGGATGGTGTTAAAGTTAGTATTTTCTTCGATGACCAAGAGTAAGTTTCCTTTTGCAATGACTTAGAGCTTTTTTGCCTAAGACTAGATAATCAACCTTCATATTCAAAGGAGCCATCAGATGAAGAAGTTGTATGTGATCCTATAGTATATTTTGGAGAAAGAATTGAATAAATGGACAAATATGTGTACACTAGAAACATGTTTGTTCCATTTCATCCATTGGAGATCAAGCCAAAAGATTCAGCAGTCAAACATCTTAGCTTACCTATCATAAGATCTCAAAAGCAAGGTGTTTTCCATCCTGGTTCACCACAAATGAGTGATGTTAGATATTTTCCATTTCATCTAAGATGAATATACTTGTAAGTTACATCCCTATACATATTATAATAGTTTTTTTAATCCTCTAAGTGCCTTGTGCACATTCTTTTCCTATTGTATGTTTCCTTTTCGAAAGTGCCTTGGGTACTTTATTTTTTTTGTTTATTATTATTCCTATTTCCTCAAGAAGAAGTTATCCAAAGGGGAAACCTTACATCATGTCATGAAAGATAAGAGAAAATAATTATGACTCCATGCCTAATGGATCAGACAAGGTAAATGGTATGGGTTCTCAAGAATAGCAGGCATGCTTCCCTATGAGTCCACAAATATGTTGCCCAATTTTGGACCACATACCAAGATTTTTCTTAGATATATCAGATGAGTAGAGTTCTTATTTGAGAATGTGATCAAATGGATTGGAAATAGGTCTAAGATTGTAAGGTGAAAAGGATTAGTAGGTTATCATGACCCTCAAGAAATGACTTGCACAAGCCTAGAAGAGCCAGACCATCATCACACATCTTATAATAATTAATATATTATTCTTGCTTCACATTTGATAAATGACCTTGGGAAGTTGACCAAAGCCAAAAGAATGCATGGACATGATGTTTTTGGTGCCATAAACATGCTCTATTAATTTTGTATCATGATGAGCTTGATATCCCAAGATAGAGGTCATTAAATTTTAACTTGTAGAGTGGGATGTGTGTGGTGATGTTGAATTGAATCTATGCAAAACAATCATTTGGTTCAAATGTTCCTAAAGATGAATATGAGACTGACTAGTGTCAAGATATTTTGAGCTTGGGTAGAAGATCTATGGCATGTACAAGGTTAAAGAGTCAAAAAGTTCCTAAAACAAGATCAATAATCTACATTAAATCATATCAAATGATTCGATGATGAGTGGGATAGGATGATGTCAATGGGTCTTGATTATTCAATGGAGTGCATTTGATCATACACCTAAGATTTAATGATAAGGATTAAGTCAAAAATATATAGGATCTTGAGATCAAGTAAAGGATTCACAAATAACATGATCATGATGAATCAAATGATCAAAAATATGTGTTCAATCAAGCATACTAAAGATCAATGGCACATATTCACTGAGCTTACCAGATCAATGGTGTAAAAAAGGTCAGAAATTTAAGGTTATTAGATCAAATGTAAGGCCACCACATGGCATAATCACATTAAATCATGGATTTTACAATAGTATCCCATAAAATAACATGGAGTTAACAAATTTCATAATTTGGAAGGCCCAATTCAAGATCAATGGTTGACATTAAAAGTCAGAAGCTAGGGGACTCTAATAAAGAACAATTGTGACCTAGGACAAAATAGAATCAAGTCCTACAAGGATCATCTCATCTCAATTATATCTTGGTTGAACATGATAAAGAAAATGTAGCCATACGGTCAAGGTTGTTAATCATGAAGTTATTTTGTCATTAAACATCATAATCGTGATAGGTTTGTTTAAACTTAGTATAGTCCAAAACAAGCTATGTAACCTATAGATTTGTATCAATATAATGGCTATATTAAAACCAATAAATTGGATTGGTTTTAAATATATAATATAGACCTATACTCAAATATTAAAGTAGATTTAGATGGAAGAGGTGTTTCATCCTCCAAAATAGTCATATCCTCAACATGTAGGTACTTGTAGTTGCTTAAAATAGATATAGTTATGAATTTGTCAGGCCCAAGAACTTAATTACTTTATCTTTATAATGAATCCAAGTGGAAGGTGGCATTAATGTTCAAGGAGTAGTTTTGGGGTAGAGAAAGCAATTGGAGCATTATTTTCTATTTTAGAGACTTTAAATATTTTCTTTAACAAGAAGCCCATGACTCATCATTAAAAATATATTTTTGTCTTATAGTGGATATCTCAACCTATAAGAAAGCTTGAATATTATTGGAACCAAATACAAGTTAACTTGTTGATGAGGATCAATCCTGATTGAATAAAAATTTGGTAGAGATTTTAAGAAAGGTGGTGACAACTCATCGATTGAATTTTTTACACATGCTACCCCTTCTTCTATCTTCCTCTCCTATATATATCACCCATTCTTTCTCATTTACAAGGGTGGTGATTTTTATGAGTATCATGGGACTCTTTGAGATATTTCTAGATATTCTTATTTTCATAAGGATAAACCCTATTAATTTTTTTAAAGAACTACCTCTTGATTCAATAAAAGATTTTCTTTACCTATCTCTTGACTTTGATTAGTGTTTAGTAAACTTGTGCATGATGGCCTTGAGAAGGAGATTATTCAATATCTATTTTCCTTCTTAATTACCTCTTTTAAGGTGTTTTCAAGTTAGTTACAAGTCTAAATTAGTTTTATTTCTATCATTGATACAAGCTCTTAGTGAGTCTGAAAAATCCTCTTTGCTTTCATTAATTGCTTCTTGAACCTAGTTTTTGAAACACTTATACACTTAGCTTGATTTCAAGGATGTGTGAGCTAGCATTGTGTTGTGCTTATCTAGTGTAGGTTTAACTCATGGGAGTCTTCCTTTTTTGTTTGGTGCATCACCTTATTATATTTATTAGGTTTCATTTCCCCCTTTCTAACCCTTTTCTCAGTAGTAACATTAGTTTAGGTGATTCATCTGAAGGAAGTTGGCCTTATCCAGAGGTTCACCCCCATCAAAGGTTACCCATAGCCTGGGGTTATTCCCATAGTGTATTTCAATTGGAAAAAGTTTTAATATCCCTCTGTAGGGGTGGAAATTAATGATACAACAAAACCCAAGATCTAGGCATTTAAGAAGATGCATTTGGGCCATAATATTTCTCACTAGTGTATTCAAGCATAGTTATACATTTAAAATCTGGGATCATATATGATCATTCAATCAATAAATAACACTCTCTTTCCCCACTTTAATATTACGTTAGAATATATATTCTACAAATTTAGATGATTATAATGTTATGCACTCAAGATAATTTTTAATACCACTCTTCATAATATTACAGTCTCTAATTAGGTTCCCCTTAGATTAGAGGTCTATTAGATCTTCCCCTCTTGGGTATCTATTCTTCTCCATGCTCTATATTTGTTTTCTTTTGGGGATCTCTCCCTATATCCTTCTTTGATGGAAATACTCTAGTGTAACTCCCCATAGTTAATGTGTTTTCCACCCTTTCCTTATTTTAATGCTATTTTACCCAAGGATAGCTACCTTTCCATCCACTACCATTTATTAATAAATCATTGTCAATATCTTTCATCAACCAAAAATCTAATGATTTTCCCTTGTAATTCTGATTGTGGTTATTGGGTCCACATGGTTATTTTTCAAGATCATGTCATTTTGTCATGTTTCACATATCAACATGGTTATATAAATCTATGTTTATCTCTAGTGAATTTCATCCTAATCACATGTGATGGTTATGAATTTTTATTGACTAATCTAATTATTATTTGTCTACATTGATCTCACTTGTTATGCTCTTTCACATGTTAGTCTTAGACTTAGTTGATTTCATGGGGTCAAAATAACCAGCACTAAACCAATTGTCTATCCTCAAATAATGATTCTATATATTTTTTTATTTCATTTTTCATCCCAGTTATCTTTTAATATTTTCTATAGAAAGCTAATCCATCTGTAATACACTTTTATAAAATCATTTTTATGTATATCTCCTCAGGAGATGCTCAGTAGTATTTTTGGTGGAAAGTGAAACCTTGGGTACCCTAATAAGGTTACTCCCAACATATACCCTAAGTGGTTCACTCTTTTGTCTCTCACAAACATCTTTATTAGTATTGAGGACCTTGGGGTGGGTGTACTAGCTCAATCCCTTCTCACTAGTGACACATTTTGTCAAGGTAACCAACTCTACCTTGTCTTCTACATTATAAATAACATACTATATATTTTTATCTATTATTTTTTTAACTAATAAAACACCATATTATTATGACTAAGAACATGGTCAATGTATGAAATTCCCATTATCCATAAATATCCTCTTACCATCTTTTATGGGGAACCCATGTTCCCTTATTCTAATTTCCTTCATTCTCTTTGTAGGACCTTTCAAACTAGCATTCATAACTCAATAGCTTCTTTGTAGAAAAAAAATCCATGCTCTTTGGATATGACTGATTTAAATTTATCTATTTTTTTATTATTTTTGGTTAGTCCCATTAATTTTTAGGTGAAAGTAAGAAGTTTTAGGATAGATCCCAAGTTTTCCCACCTTGATGGGCATGGTCACAACATCCTATAAATTGTAGTCAAGCCTAACAAAATACTACCATATATTGTAGTGTGGGGTAATTATATCCCATTGATTTGTCTCTTTGACATATATACTCTTTGAATTACTTCCATCCTCTAGGTCCACTTCTCCATCATAATTTTATAAAGTTTCCAAGATTACCAATTTTCATTATCATAGAAGTTCAGTCACTGATATCCAATTTCCTTATTTTCTTATCAAGGGTGTATTATGAGAAAGTATTCATTGAGATACCTATCAATTATCTTATGTTTCTTTGCCTCTACCCATCCACTTGTGATGAATGCCCATGACTCCTATATTCATCTTCCATGTGGATACCTCAATTAGCTGATGGTATACTTTGCTCAACTACTATTGCCTAAAGGTCCCATATCTTCCTTAAATCCCCAAAAATAAATATAATTCACCTTAGTACAACCTTCATGATTAAATTTGACCCAAAAAAATTAATTCTTGGTGTCTTCACATCTCATGATCTATTTTATTCCACCCCAAATGTTTACAGCCCAACCTCTTGGTTTTATTTCTTCCTCCAAACTTATTGGATTCTTATAATATATCCTCAGTAGAATGCATCGTAATTATACCTTTGTTTTATCATCCTTATCTATCACTTTCAATCCTATATTTTGTAGTTTTATCATTGGCCATCAAATCTACTTTTAAGTGTTAAATGGTCATGTTCATCTGATCAATATGTTGACAACTATATATTATACAATGACACTACCTATTTACAACTATGTTTAATATGGTAGCCTAACAAATTCATGACTTGAGTTTAAAAATTATGAGGTGTGGGATATATTCTACATTATTTGATCCCTCCAATGCTTGTATTTTCTTGGCTGAGTTACTTCTCACACCACTGAGTTTTGACAACGATTATTGTGGATCAAGCCTAAGATATTTTATCATTTCTTGTACATTGATTTATTATTTTCCTTTATATTCATATAAAATGAAAAATTTGGTAACTTGAATATGACTAATAACACCCAATCCATAGGTCCATTTTTCTTGTTCTCTTAACTCTCTTATGTATGTTTTCATAGTCTACTAGTCATCTATAGCCTTCCAAACTGAACCCTTGTTGAACCAAGTTGATATTCCCATGAAAAATCCATCCACTTAGGTCTCTTTCCCTCAAGACAAAAACATCTAAACTTAGACTATAACTCTAAACCTAGGGTGTCCTATTTCTGGTGATGTTGTCCAAGTGCAATTTTGGCTCAAATGGTCATATTCTCCTCGATCCTTATCTTAATTCATGCTGGCCTAATGGGAATTCATTTAACCCATGACCATTAAATCACCTATAAAAGGAAATTCAAAGTATATTGAGAGGGATTGACACTAATTTACAATAGGGAATAAAGAATACAAGAAATACTACTCAAGCACTCTTCCCTATTCTCTACATATATCCATCTAACAATATTTCAAGCTTATTCAAACCTTTACACTAGTCCATAGTCATTTCAATTGCACCAAGTTTTGCATTTAATTGTATTTTCATCACACTATTGTACTAAGAACTTCAATGGGAGAATTAAATATAGCATGATCCCTCATTAGAGTATTGGTATGTAGGTAGCATGCCCACACAGGGGGTGTGAAGTGCATCCAACATATCCTTTACACACTAACCCCCTTTCCCTATTTTCCAAAGTTCTATTTAAATGGATAAAAGACGCAAAAACATAAATAATCAGATCTACAAGGATTTTTTTTGACAATGAGGATATAAAATTTGGTATAAAGTCTCACACATATGTTATGAGCAAAACCCAAAAAAATCATATCTCTGTGAGTAGTTTAGACAATAGTAGCAAGATTAGGACTACAATACCAGATAGAAGGGTGTCATATTTTCGATGGTCCTACCTAATCAAGAAAAAAACTTAAGATCTTAATTTTTGATAGTGTCTTAGTCTTATTTCTCCAGTATTATACTCTGTCTCATTCATAATAGACTAAAATAATCTAAGTCATATTTTCTCTCACTCATTACTATATTTAGAAAAGGCAAACATATAACTTATTTAAATAAATTAGTGGCTTAATTATTACATATTATTTACCAATTTTATCTAGTCATTCCTATTTATTATTTAGTAATTAAACATCTAATTTCCAAAAAATAATAAATCACTTGGTGAACCTAACTTCAAATTTTGCATAAAAATCCTAGAAACCCTAGGGTAAATTCCTAGCTAATTTTTCCAATTAATTTTTGAAATTTTTTCTTGAATATTAAAATAAAAAATTCCTCTAAAATATTAAAAAAAATTAGTAAATTTTAAAATAAATTTATTTCAAACCCCAGTTGCATCAATTAGCTCCCAATAATTTTCTATTCATTTTTTGAATTTATACTCACATATTTAAATCAAAAAATCAGTTCAAATTTAAAAAATTCATAGTATTTTTGAAAAATTTATTTATTTATAAAACCCTAGTTGCATATACTATGTCTATTTAAATCACTAATTTTCTAATAAATTTATTATTTTTCACTTGCATATCCAACTCAAAAACTCACTTCAAATTTCAAAAATTCATAGTAGTTTTCAAATAATTATGTTTCAAAAACTTAGTTGCATATACTAGGTCCTTATGATTTTTGAGGTATCACCTTACATTTATAATCAGATTAAAAAAATGGATCTCACTTATTTTCACATATTTATTGCATATATAGCAAATAATGAGGCCTTACTTGATCCTATCATGTACATGAATGATGAGGTATACCGTATGTCAGTACAAAGTTTCATCCTTTACATTTCATGTTTAATTTTCATAATAAGGGATGATTTCAAAAATATTATTGCTAAAAATGCATAATATTTCAATATTTCTTTTCCATACTCTCTCTCTATCATGCAGAATAATTTACAACTTTACTTTGCTAAACACATTAGACATATCATTGTCAAAATTGTTTATGCATTAATGCACAATGTCATGCTCCTTATCCATTAATTCCTATACATCATATGAAAAAACATTCAATTTTATCATGATAAACACATTAGACATATCAAAACACATTTAATTTTTTTTGTATGCATTAGTGCACAAATCCATGCTCTGTATCCCTTGTTTGTTATCTCGCATATGGAATGTTATTTATAATCATATTGTTATAGAACCTATAACTTTAATTACATGTATTTCATCTAATATACATGGTTTATACCTATATATATATATCTAAATCTTTGGCTACATACTTATATTATACATTACATAAGCCAACAAGCACTTGTCAAGTTTCAATGTCATATCTTATTCTAAAAAAATATTTTCCTTCTCCTCCTCTCCCCTAAGAGGGTCATAGTTAATTTCCCTCTAACCAGGTCCATGATATCAACCCTCCAAAAGGTGAGGAAACCTATTATATTATTCTTAATGTATACATTTATCTTATAAATTATTTACACCCTCTTTAACATATGTGCTTGCATGTTCAATTAAAGGTAACAAAGGTTTGCATTTGTGAGACTCTAAGGGATCAAATCACTAGTATGAGCAAGTTAATTTCAGATTTAAAAATGTAGAATCATTTATTACATGACAAGATCACCATATTTAAAAATCATATTATAACATATAAGCCTCAAAGGTTCCCTAGTGTCGATCATGTATATACACTTTCACCTAGTCAATTGGTTGCAAGCAATGTTACATATCTAAACAAGAAATCACAACAAAGTAACATTACAACTAGTGATTCAAAAAACATTCAAAGATTAATTAAGATTTCAAGTGAGGTACTAAGGGAGATGATTACATCTAAGTTGATCAAACTACCTCCTCTAAATCCAGTGTAAAGATCTAGATATTATTGTGCATATCATAGAATGCATTGTCATCACACAAAATCATGTTTGGCATTGATAAAACATATACAATAGATAATTGCTCATGAAGACCCTATACAAGAACAATCACTCAAGAAATCCATGATGATATAAGAACACATTCACAAAGGTTAAAATTCATAAACAATATAGAAGTGGTTACCAAAGCATAACCTAAAATAACAAAAGGATCGAAAAGCAAAATTATAGAAACAAACAATACCACAAGCATAGGTAAAACATGAAAAAGATGCAAAACTACCTCTTTAAAATGAGGCTCAAATTTCAAATCAGTATGTGTTTCGTCAAAAATATCTATAATAATTTAATTTTCAAGGTCAAGGGTTGGGAAAGCATGCTCAAGGCTTCACTACTCTTATTCTAACAATTGATAATGTTTGTCAGTAAGGTTTGGGATTTATTGAACATCCTAAGGCAAATCATTCACATATACAATTTATCAAAGAAAAATATCTAGACACAACAAAATTTAACACTAGCACTCCATTGGTTCAAATTCAAGATAATAATGATGAGTGGAACAACACATGTTACTATGATTTCCAAGATACAAATAATACATTCAAATATTCAGAGTCATATTCTCAACCATTCCATTGTGCTTCATAATCATACATGATTTTATTATTTGGTACAAGACAACATGATAGGGAGTTTCACATGAGACTCATCATTTAGTATTATTTCTTTATAGTATTAATTATACATAGCTTTTTTTTAATTCCTTGTACATAGTTGCTTTACATTGATTGTACATAATCTCTTCTGCTTGATTTACATAGTTCAAATATTCCAAAATACAAAAATAATATAATGTTTCAAAATTCCAAAAAGCATTCAAGTATTACAAAACACCAAAAAAAATTTGATTTTATACATCATCCATGCTTTAGATTTATACTATTATGCTAGACTTATATTTTATGTTTCATGCTATTTCATATCAATTTATCTCCATTAACATGTTTCACTTGATGTTCTTTGAGTTTGTGCAGTGACATCCACATCCTTGACTGCTTCACTCTACCCATTTTGGGGTCACCCTACATTTCAGACACACATCAATATACATACCCATTGGTGGCATATTCTACATGAGTACACCATCCAAGTTATATCATTACTACACTACACACTCCAAGTTATCATGTTGATGTACATTTCTTACTAGCTTACATAGATTCCTATATCAACATTTCACTAGTATCTAGCACTTGTGTATCTCTTGTAATTTACCTAGTCTTGTACTAACATGTCTTTCATAATCTCACTCTTGCTTTGATTTGTTAGATATGATTCTATCTTTCTTATTATTACATTCTTTCTCTTCTTGCTTAGCATAACTTGTTTTATTGCATTTTTAGTTCTTTCTTGTCTCCTATATGTGCCTTAGGAAATTTGCTAATGTCCTTTTCTTCTATTCATATGTGTGTACCTTTGGACATTTTCCAATGTGGCCTTGCTCATACTCTTCTATGTGCCTATGGACCTCATGCCAAAATTCTTGTTATATGTTATGTGTATGCGGCATTTGAACATGCCTTGTACGTTTGCTTTGTAATATGAGTGACATGTGCCCATGTCCCTTATTTTCTTGGCCCCTTGGCCACACTTGTATGCTTCTTACTTATTTCTTTGTATTATTGTTACTTGATTATTTATCTTGTTTCTAAATGCCATAATCCATGTCATGCATTTCTTTACTTTCTTAGATGCCATGATGGACATCATGCTCCATCCCTCCGCGATAATAACTAACAACTAACACTTTTGATTCTAGTTCAATACATTACACATGTTTTTTCATTGTTATATCTATCTAGCCATGCCCCTATTGATCTAAAAATCTCTCAATACAAATATTGTTATATCTTGAGATATCTTGTCAATTATCATTACTATATCATGTATCTATGCAACATAACACACTTATAGGGATATCTCTTCTAAGGGAAGTCATTGTAGGGTATTCATTCCTATCTGTTGTTCCCAAAATATATCACTTGCTTTTGTGGACAACATGTCAACCATTTTGGTCCTACAGGCCAAAATGGTCTCTTTCTTTGTTTCAAAATGTTTTGAGCAGTTAAATTTTTCAAATATTCAAACCTTTTCAGCTAAGGAAGCTGCAGGTTCAATAGGTGGGCTTTCTTAAATGGAACTTCAAAACACTTAAGGCATTTACTTAGTGTTTTAAAGATGGTTCAACACAAAGGTTCAATAAAAATACTTAATGGCAGGCTTCAAACAATTAGAATGAACCACTTTGAACCATTGAACCATTGAACCCTACCTCCATAAGGTTCAAAGTTTCAATGAGTTTAAAGGTTCAACGACTTCAGTAGACTTAGAGAATAAAAAGATTCAAAGAGATAAGATTGAACCATTAAACTGTTAAACCTTAAACCAAAATGGTTCAAAGGTTTAATGAGTTCAATGAGTTTAACAGACTTAGAGAATAAAAGGATTCAAAGAAATAGAATGAACCATTGAACCATTGAACCTTGAACCGAAATGCTTCAAAGGTTCAAAGGGTTTAAAATGTTTGAGTGGAAGATTCAAGCGAATGGAGGAAGAAAAATATTCTAGAAAGAAGTTCAACCAAATGGTTTAATGAAATGGTTCAACTGAAGAAGAAAAAGAGAGTGAACGTGGCCCTTTACAAAACATTCAATTGCCAAAACGTTGAACCTTTGAACCGAAAAAGTTCAAGGTTCAAGGTTTAAAGAGGTTTAAAGTGACTAGTGATGTCCCTATGGATGTCAATTTTAGGGTAATGTAATAACCATTGATTTTCAAAAGACATGAGAATAGACTCAGTGACCAGCCAAGGAAGGAGCTGAAGGAGCCAGCTAAAAGTGAGAAGATAGCCCCAAGAGCTCAGATTTCCAAGAAAATAAAAAACATGGAAAGGAAAGAGGGAATGACTATAGAAAATCTAGAAGTATCTACAAAAGAGTTAATCCAATAAGTGGAATAGTACACCAAGTGGACATCAGAGAGCATAAACATTCAATAGCACGACTTGTTTTTCTGCATTAAGTAAAGGTGAATGGATAGCTGTGTAAGCATCATAAAGAAGACCAAGAAACCCATGCTTAGGAGTAGACATTTGAGATGATTCAGAATGTCAAAGTCAAGGTTGATGACCTATTCCAGCATGGCTCTTTAACAGATATTTAATGAATTCAATTTGGCATGGGTCATTTTCATGAAAACAAGTGCCGAAGTCTTTCTTGTGATGCTATATATTGTAATTTATCATTTTGTATAGGGGAGATCTCTCTATTATTAGATGTGAGGCTATGCCCAAATTGAAAGGCATTTTTAATACTTTGAGCTTAGACTGTTAATCATATTTTGTTAAGTGAATGAGAAAGCAAGTGACCTTTTAGTGTTTGTGTTGAAATAACTTGTGTCATTTAGGAAATTGTTCTTAAGTTTTTTTCCTAAATACAATCTTGTCCATTTAATTAAATAAGTAGGAAACGTGGAAATAAGCTGGAAGATGTCCTGAAGCTGACTGTGGGAGACTTTATGTTGCCACAATTGTCTTCAGTCTATGTTTTCTGTAAAGGATAATAGAGAGACTTTGAGATCTCTTTATCCTTTGTAATCTTTCACTCTGTTGTAGTATGCAGTGGAGACTTTGGGCTAAACTTCATTATACTATGTTACTTTATCGTAAGATAGTGAGAGAATCAATGAAGGAATTTGTGCTTCTATGGGTATTTTGTGGTTACAGTTACTACCTAGGAAGTCTTCCTCAGGTTTTCTAAACATCATTTCTAAAAGAAGAGAAATGCCTTCAGAAATTAGCCAAGAATTCTCCTCTATTTTGTGAACATCATCTCTGTAAAAAGATAGATGGATGGTATGACTTCACCCCAGTGTGTATTTTCAGCTTACATATATATATATATATATATATATATATATATATATATATATATATATATATATATATATATATATATATATATATATATATATATATATATATATATATATATATATATATATATATATATATATATATATAATAGTGAACCTCCCCTTACTAAGAGGAGAGATTTATCTCATTTTGGCTATGGTCACCACACCCATTTTGCTACATAAATCTCCTTATGTTGTGGTTGATGTAACCATTTTGCCGTCAATCTGCTGGTGACAAAATATTCACCCAATAGTTTTTGGTGACTCCACTGGGGATGAATGACTAATTTTGATCTTTATCCAGTAGCTTCATGACAACAATTTTTGGTGACTCTACTGGGAAAGAATGAAATATTTAGTTATTTTCCATTAACATTTCATATCTACTAGGGATAGAACACAAATAGATCCATGCCAGTAGTTTTTAGCAATTTCACTGGGGATGAATGAGTAATTTTGATCTTTTTCCACTAGCTCCACATCAATAGTTTTTGGTGACTCCACTTGGGAAGAGAAAGTAGCTTGAAGCCTCAAGCTTCAAATTGAATTAGTTCCAATTCTTTTCCATTTTCATTTTACACTCTAGTGGATCCATCTTACACATGAAGCCAGAGAGCTCAAGGTATTGTTGACCCTATATTTGAGTTGGTGTAGCTAAGTAATTTTGATCGTTTTCCTCCACCATCTCACCTTTAGTGAACCAGGAGTTTTCCTCCTATAAACATCTGGTCCCCAGTACTAGGCAAATCTTCTCTTTCCTCTGATAGTAGATCTTTGTCTATACATATCCCACAGAGATTTATTATCCCTCCCTTCAATAGCCACATCATGGAAGCTCAAGGCCCCTGGGGTACTACTTTTGGTCCTCTGAATCTAATCCCACCTATACATGAACTACCCCATAGCTCAAGAAAGAATTTTCCCAAGTTCTATGGTGATGGGAAGGTTCATCCCAATGAACAAATTACAGCCTTTTGCATAGCATGTGGTGTGATAGGCATTGAATATGAAGACATTGCAGTCAGACTGTTTGTGGAAACATTGCAAGGCACTACTGTAGACTAGTTTTATAATCTATAAGAACAAACAATGACTAACTAGAACATTTTCAAGGCCAAATTTGAGGTTAGATTCAAACCTGCAGAAGATGTACACACCTTGTTAGCCTAGCTTACACAAATGAAGAAGGATCCTCATGTACCCATGAGAGAATTCATTACTAAATTTGATAAGTTGAGGAATATGATTCCCATAATTTCTTAGTTGACACTTAAGAATCTTAAATGCTTCTTCATCAATTCTTAGCTTCTTGAAGTGAGTTTCCTGTTGAGGCAGGCTAGCCACATAGATCTTGCTACAACTCAATTTTTTTCCACTGAGGTTAAAGATGAACTTATCTTGGTAAAAAGGATAAGAAGAGATCCTAACAGAAGTAAATCTTTTTCATCTTCTAAATATTCTTTTACAAGAGCCACTGATCCTATGGTGCAAAAGCTAGCAAATGAATTGTTATCTCTAAAATAGCAAATGGTACAACGGATGTCTACTCCTTCTTATCAAGATATACCAAGGAGGAAATTTCTAAACTAGTCATATTAGGGTAATGCTACAAGAAATCAAAGGCAACCCAATCACCTTCCTCCCCCACCAGGGAAGCTTTCCATTGAAACAACACCAGCTAACTCATCAGTTGATTATCTTGAAACTAAATCTAATTTTTCTTTCGAACCTAAGTTGAACTAAGAAGATGATACTGATATCTTTGCAGATGGCCAAGAAGAATAAGCTGGTGACTCCAGCATTGATTTCCTGAATTACCAAGATGAAGTGAAAAGTAAAGGAGAAGTGTTTGATAAATCATATGATGTATTTACCAGGTCTTAGAACTAGTTAACTCAACAAGATGATAAGGGGAAAATAGGGGAAGAATTGATCAAAAATTTCAATTGCTAAATGAAGGGCTTCTCTGCCTTTCCAATCAAAGGACCCGGTGAGCAATAAAAATGTAAGTACCTCAAATAATCATGCACCTTCTACTTCAATCTCATAGACCAATCCCACACCCAATAAAACCTAGATTAATGGACTGCCTTCCTTTATTTATATTTCGTTTTAGTTATTTGATATAATTGACCATGCTGAGAAGACTAAAATTCAAATGTTTGAGTTTGAATTCTTACAATCCAACCCTAAGTAGTTGGATAGGTTACTTCAATGCATCAAAAATAAAACCATCCTTGTAGGACAAGAAATTTAAGTAACTCATGGTCCCCCAAAGAACACATCCACCCAAAATAATCTTGTCATCACTCCTCCATCTACCCCTGGGAGGACAAAACCATTTTATGTTTCCCTACTTATAAATGGTCATCAGCTGAATAATTCCATTATAGATTATGGCACCTCTTACAATGTAATGCCCACCAAAGTGATAGAATCTCTTTGTCTCACACTAACTAAAAACTTTGGGAGATGTTTCTCCATGGAAAACAAATAACTGCCACTTTTGAGATAAATCAAAGATGCCTAATTTGAATTTGTGGCCTTCCCATATAAGAGAATTACAATGACAATCCTGGTGGTTGATGTTCAAGCTTCATACGACATTCTTTTTGGGCAAAATTTTTACAAGGATGTTGGTGGAGAATTGAGCATGAACCTGTCTAAGATAGGGATCCCTATCAAGGGCATCATGCAAAAGCTACTTCCTGAGAAGGAGGCAAAGTACATTATCACTCAAACTTTAGCCCCTAAAGCTCAAATTCTATTTGAGTCTTCAGTTATGGGTAATTACTTTTTGTCTACTGAAGATGTTCCTATTTTAGTAGATTAAATTTTACTAAGTGACAATCCAAAAAATTTGGATAAGACATTAAAAGAATTGGTAGGGTGAAATACACATGAAAAAGGATCTTCCCTTCATGATGAAGAAAAATCTAAAAGAAGATCATATTCTAATGATGTTTGGATTCTAGAATTTGATGGTAGCAATTCTTCTACCAGTTCTAGAGCTAGAGTTGTTTTGATATCTCCTCAAGGAGATATTTTCTCCTATGCATATAAGTTGCAGTTCAACAACACTGACAACACTGCTAAGTATGAATCACTACTACTTAGATTAAAGGCTGCTCAAGATAAAGGTGTTAAACTTCTTCATTCCAAAGGAGACACTGAACTACTGGTTTGTTAGGTGAAGAACCTATATCAAACCAAGAATGAGAGATTGTAACATTATCATGATCTGGTGTGGGACTGCATTGAAAGATTTGATGCTTTCATTATTTCTTCCATGCTCAGAGAATTTAACAATCATGTAGATTCATTGGCCATCTTTGCAACTCTCTTGGTCCCTCACCATGATTTCAAAGAAGACAGGTACACTATCGAGTCGGTATTTTGACCAAGTATACCTGATAATGTTAACCATTGGTAGGTGTTCAATGGAGACAACTAAATCATTGATTTTCTAGAATAAATAGATAGCTTTGAGAAGCTTCATTTTGAAGGTAGTGAATCTCCACCATGGGAATCTACTCCTGAAACAAATTTTAAAGCTGATGAAGAGTTCCTTCAACTCAAAGGGAATAAAATTTCCAAAGGATTAGTTTCTCTTTAGAAACGTTTCAACAAGCATGATAGATTTATCAAGGAACAACAAATGCATTCAAAATCTTCCAAGGATTTTGATTAAATAAATTTGAGTACATAAGACAATCCAAAAATGATCAACATTGTGAATTGTTGTACCCCTGATGAAAAAATAAAATTTATCACTCTACTTCACCATTACATTGATGTTTTGGCATACTCTTATGATGATCTAAAACCTCTCATACCTAAATAAATACAGCATGAAATTCTTCTCAAGATTGGGTTGTTGCCTCACAAGCAGAAACAAAGGCAATACAACCCTAGGATATCAGGCACTATTCTTTCTAAGATATAGAAAATATTGAATGCAAGAATTATTTTCCCAAACCATCATTCCACCTAAATTGTGAACATAGTCCTTGTGAGAAAGAAGAATAGAGAAATTTTCATGTATGTTGATTTTAAAAATATGAATCAGTCATCTTTATAAGACAACTATCCCCTACCCATCATGGATCAGCTACTATAGACAATGACTGGTGCTAAGATGTTATCAATGCTAGATGGGTTTTTGGGATATAATCAAGTGGAAGTTGGTAAAGCAGACCAACATAAGACCACTTTCAAAATACCTTGGGGCACTTTTGCATATTATAGAGTGCCTTTTGGCTTGATCAATGCTGGTGCCACCTTCTAAAGAGTGATGGATCTTGCTTTTAGAAATGAAATGGGGAAATTCATTATGGTATACCTTGATGACTTGACAGTCTTTTTTAAGCATCGTCCTGATCATGCACATCATCTATAACAAGTGCTAGAAAGATGTCGACAAAATGGTATTTATCTTAATCCCAAGAAATCAATTTTTGGGGTCATAGAAGGTAAACTTCTCAGTCACATTGTATCCCGATAAGGAATAAAGATCAATTGAGAAAGGGTCAAATCCATCCAAGAGCTTGCTCTTCTAGCTAGTAAGACAGTAGTCCACTCTTTCTTTTGAAAGGTGAATTTTCTGTGAAGGTTCATTCCTAAATTTGTAGAGAAGACTCATTAGATTGTCAACATGATGAAAGGTAAAGTTGCTTTCAACTAGACTGAAGAAGTCAAATCAACATTTCAAGACATCAAGGAAGCTATCACCCACAGCCCAATTCTGGTTTGAACTAATTATACTAAAGACTTCATGATGTATAGCTATGCTTTTGAACACACACTTCAACCATTTTGGTTTAGTAGAACAAAGAAAGGGTGGAATTTCCCATATCCTTTATGAGTTGTCCTATTAAAGCTCATGAGATAAAGTATTCAAACATGGAAAATCATGCTTATGCTATGGTAAAAGTGGTAAAGCACTTCTATTTTTACATCCTAAACTCACACATTGTTGATTTGGTTCCTGATACAATAGTAAAGTCTATCCTGTCTCAGCAAGAGTTGGAAATAAAAGGGGTAATTGGATTGCCAAAATCTAGGAGTTTGATCTTGTTATCAAACTAATGGATCTTGTGTGGGGAAGGGATCTTTGCTAATTAATTGTTGATAACATACCAAAAGAAGTACGTCATGAAGAAATAGAAGTTAAAGACATGTTAATAGTTCTCTTTGTCACCACTATGAATGAGTGGAATTTGAATATTACTCATTTCCTTACCTATGGTGAGTGTTCTTCTCACCTATCTCATAAAGAAAAGAGGACTATTAAGTTGAAAGATGCTAACTTTGTCCTGTGGGACAATCATTTGTACAAGAGGAGCCTTAATTGGGTGTTTCTTCATTGCGTAGATAAAGTACAATAGAACAAACTTTTGGAGTCTTTCCACAATTTGGCTTGTGGAGGACATTTTTTTGCACCTGTGACTACCCATAAGATTCTGTGAGCCAGGTACTATTGGCCTAATTTGTTTCAAGATTCATACGTTTGGGTACATAGATGCGAGCTATGTCAAAAGTTCATTGGCAAACCCAAGTTGGGGGCATTACCTATCAAGCTTGTGGTGATAGAAGAGCCGTTTTAGCAATGGGGAATTGATTTCATTGGCACTATAAATCCATCCTTGAGTACTAGACATGATTATGTCCTCACATCCATAGACTACTTTACCAAGTGGGTGGAAGTCATTCTAGTCAAGCATGCTACTTCACAAGTAGTATAAAATTTCTTCAAGGAAAACATCATTTCCAAGATTGGGGTCCCAACCAATATTGTAACAGATAATGCAACCTATTTCTCTTCTCATGAGATTGCCTAGTTTTGCTACTATTACAGGATTATCCTCTCACACTCTTCTGACTATTATTCACAAGGAAATGGTCAAGCATAATCAAGTAACAAGAACCTGGTGACCATTATCAGAAAGCTAGTAGATGACAATCAAAGAACCTAACATAAAACATTGCTTGACGCTTTATGGGAAAATATAATTACACCCAAGAGGGTGATAGGTATGTCCCCATTTCTACTTCTCTATGGTCTCAATGCAGAGATACCAATCACCCTACAATTACTAGCATTGAAGTTGGCAAAGGAAGTAGAAGATTCAACTTGTGAAAGTTCCATCAACAAGAGGATCATGTGCTTGACTAAACTTAATGAGAAATGAACTATGGTGCTGGACCGAATTGCTATGCATCAAAGTCTAGTGAAGAGACTCTTTGACCAGAAAGCAAGGATCCATGATTTTTAGGTTGGATATCAAGTCTTATTGTGGGACAAGAAGGGATAACCAAAAGGAATTTATGGAAAATTGGATTCCCTAGAAAGACCCATTTTCCATTCATCATTTAAATGATGAAAATAGTTTCTTTCTAAAATATCAAGATGGAATACAGTTTTCTCTGCCTCATAGTGGGCAGCATCTGAAGCACTTCAATCCTTGAAGTATCAAATAAGTCTAGTTATACATTTGTATATATGTATAGTCTTTCTTTGTTTTATGTTTTTCATTTGTTTTTGGAACCATTTGGTTTTTGGCACCTTTTTTTTTAGGTAAGCATGACTCTGTATCCCAATGGCATAGATGAAGGCACTGATATTCTAGTTTCTACTCCCTTCAATTGCTTCAGTTTTCAATCAATGGAAGTTCCCCAACTAGAGCCAACTATTGTTCCCAAAATCCATCACATGCTTTATGGAAAACATGTCGACCATTTTGGTCCTATAGGCCAAAATGGTCTCTTTCTTTCTTTCAAAATGTTTTGAGTATTTAAGTTTTTCAAATATTCAAACCTTTTCAGCTAAGGAAGTCACAAGTTTAATAGGCAGGCTTTCTTAAAGGGAAGTTCAAAACACTTAAGGAATTTCTTTAGTGTTTTAAATATGGTTCAATGCAAAGGTTTAATCAAAAGACATAACGATGGGCTTGAAACAATCAGAATGAACCACTTTGAACCATTAAACCCCACCTCCGCAAGGTTCAAAGGTTCAACGACTTCAGTGGACTTAGAGAATAAAAGGATTTGAAGAGATAATATTGAACCATCAAACTATTGAACCTTGAACTAAAATGGTTCAAAGGTTCAAAGGTTCAACAAGTTCAATGAGTTTGACAAACTTAGAGAATAAAAGGATTCAAAGAAATAGAATGAACCGTTGAACCATCGAACCTTGAACCAAAATGGTTCAAAGGATTAAAGGGTTTAAAGAGTTCAAATTTTGAGTGGAAGCTTCAAGTGAATGGAGGAAGCAAAAGATTCTAGAAAGAAATTTAACCTAATGGCTCAAATAAATGGTTCAATCAAAGGGAAAAAAAGAGAGTGAATGCAGCCCTTTAAAAAACATTCAATCACCGAACCATTGAACCTTTGAACCAAAAGAGTTCAAGGTTCAAGGTTTAAAGAGGTTCAAAGAAACTAGTGACATCCTCATGGATGTCAATTTTAAGGTAATGGAATAACTATTGATTTTGAAAAGACCTGAGAACAAACTCAGTGACCAACCAAGGAAGGAACTGAAGGATCTAGCTGAAAGTGAAAAGATAGCCCCAAGAGCTTAGATTGCTAGGAAAAGACAATACATGGCAAGGAAAGAGGGAAAGACTATAGAAAATCTATAAATATCTATAGAAGAGTTATTCTAGTAGGTGGAACAGTCCACCAGGTGGACATTAGAGAGCACAATATTCAATGGCACAGCCTATTTTTCAACATTGAGTAAAGGTGAACAGACAACCATGTAAGTGTCATAAATAAGATCAGGAAAATTATGCTTAGGAGTAGAAATTTTGAGATGATTTAGAATGCCAAAGTCAAGGCTGATGACCTATTCCAGGATGGCTCTTTCACAAATATTCAATGCATTCAATACAGAATGGGTCATTTTCATCAAAATAAATGCCCAAGTCTTTCTTGTGATGCTATATATTGTAATTTATCATTTTGTATAGGGGAGATCTCTTTGTTATCAGAATTGAAGATATGCCCAAATTGAAATGCATTCCTAATACTTTGAGCTCAGACTGTTAATCATATTTTGTTAAGTGAATGAGAAAGCAAGTGACCTTTTAGCCTTTGTGTTGAAATAAATTGTGTCATTTAAGAAATTGTTCTTATGTATTTTTCTTAAATACAATATTGTCCATTTAATTAAATAAGTATAATAAGTGGAAATAAGCTGGAAAATGTCCTGAAGATAACTATGGGAGACTTTGTGCTACCATAATTATCTTCAGTCTATGTTTTGTGTAAAAGATACAAGAGAGACTTTGAGATCTCTTTATCCTTCATAATCTTTCACTCTATTGTAGTATGCAGTGGAGACTTTGGGATACACTTCATTCTACTATGTTACTTTATCCTAAAATAGTGAAAGAATTAATGAAAGACTTTGTGCTTCTATGGTTTTCTTGTGGTTATAGTTACTACCTAGGAAGTCTTCCTCTGGTTTTCTAAAAATCATTTCTGAAAGAAGAGAAATGCCTTCAGTAATTACCCAGGAATTCTCATCTATGTTGTGAACATCATCTCTAAAAAAAGATAGATGGATGGTATGATTTCACCCTTGTGTGTATTTTCAAATTTTATATATATTACATATATATATATATATACGTACATACATACATATACATATACATACCATAATTTATATGGAACCTCCCCTTACTGAGAGGAGAGATTTATCCCATTCTGGTTGTGGTCACCACACCCATTTTGCCGCATAAATCTCCTTATGATGTGGTTGATGTAACCATTTTGCTGATAGTTAGCTGGTGATAAAATATTCACCCAACACTACCCTCAAAAGAGGGGAAATAAATAATGGTTTTGTCATAGAGTTTAGAGCTCCTAATGGTCAAAATAGTAGTTTTTAGAACACTTAGAATAAAATCTAGACATTAGACCAAGTAGAACAGACTAGGCAGACAACAAAGAATCCAAAACAATCATCATATTTAGCCTTGGAAAATAGTGCCAAAGTTGAACTATAGAGTTATAAAATAGGGTGTCCTATTTTTGGCTCTCCTATCTAGATAATATAAAAATTACTTTTTCTAGAAATAGATAAAATAATGAGTTTAGTCACAAGATTGTCAGTATAACATAGCCTAGATTCAACATGTTTCAGTATAGTTTTTCTTTAAAGAATCTAGATATAAGGGGAATCATGAATGGAATGATAGATATCACTTCTAGTTTCAAGTTAGGTGGTTGGTATAACTTCCAGATCAAAATCCATGTGATAGACACTAGTTATTTGGGGAAATGTGCATGGCACATTGGTCTTCCTCTCTTTTTAATTTTAGTTTATTTTCCCTAAGCATTCTCAGTAATTGCATGCCTTACTCCATCTACAAGTGGTTAGAATCTTTTTTAAGTTTGGATTTCATACAATCTTATCTTATCGAGTATTCAAGTTATCAAGTTGGCTTCCACATAAGCCTATTTCACTATTTAAGAGTTGATTTCATACAATCCTAATCTCCATCTTTCAAAATGGCTAAGAGTGACCTAGTTTCTAGTATAAATTTGACTATAAATGCAAACATTATCATATTATAGTATATTAATAGGCTTTATGAGCCATCTCATATGACATCCATTCCATAACAACATTACTTATTAGATTCACTTCATGGGGAAATGATGGAGCCAAATGACTAGCTAACCTTTGTATTCTTCAGCCACCTATTCAGAGTGATTGAACACATAGTGTAAACATCAATTGACACACACATGATTCATTATCTTCACTTATTAGGTGATGATGGATCCAAAGGGCATACCTTTGTATTCTTGAGCCAATTTTAGGGAATTGACCACTTAGCTCCATTTATGATATTACTTTTGGTATAGAACACACCCAACACAATCCAACATTATAATAGGTGTTATATTAGTTTGCATACCCAATAAGGTGTATTCATTCTTTTCTTTTCCTCTCTCTTTTACATAGCTTTTATACATTATTATTTTAGATATAGTGTATCTAGTAAGGACTAATCTACTCTATGTTTTTCATTGAAGATTCACACTTTACACTGTGCTCTCTCTACACACATCCAACATCACACAACTTCATGAGTTTCACCTTATAGTTAATTTTAGGTAAAATTTCTATTTTTACTTTATCATAGTATTTATCTTTACTAGATCCAAGGAATAAAGAGGGGCGAAATGTAGTCATATAAAATGAAAAATTTGGTAACTTGACTATGACTAATAACACCCAATCTATAGGTCTATTTTTCTTGCTCTCTTTACTCTCTTAATCATGTTCATATTTTCCCAATCATCTATAGCCTTCCAAAAAAAACCTTTACCGACCTAAACTAATACTCCCATGACAATTGCACCCTCCTTAGTCTCCTACCCTCAAGATAATAACACTAAAAATCCATGTGTCCTATTTTTACTGCTATTGTCTAAGTGCAATTTTGGTTCAAATGATCATAATCTCTCAGATCCTTATCTTAATTCATGTCAGCGTAATGCAAATTCATTTAACCCATGATCATTAAATCCCATATACAAGGCCATTCAATGTCCATTTAGAGGGTTTGACACTCATTTAAAAGAGAGAAGCAAAAATACAAGAAAAACTACTCAAGCAGTCTTCCCTATTATCTACATATAGCCATCTAATATTATTTCAAGCTTATTCAAATCTTTACACCAGTCCCTAGTCATTCCAAGTACATAGAGTTTTGAATTTATTTGAATTTTCATCACATTATTATACTAAACACTTCAATGGGAGAAGTACATATATCCTGATCTCTCAGAGTATTGGTATGTAAGCAGTGTGCCCACACATACGGTGTGAAGTGCATCCAACATATGCTTTACACATTAACCCCTTTTCCCTATTTTTCAAAGTTCTATTTAGTTGCATAAAAGACATAATAACACAAATAATTATCTATATATGGAGTTACATTAACAATGGGGAAATAAAACTTGGTACACAAGCTCATGCAAATGCTATGAGTAAAACCCAAAAAAAACATATCTCTGTGAGTAGTTTGGACAATAGTGGTAAGACCAGGACTACAAGACCAGACTATAGGGTGTCCTTTTTTTGGTGGTCCTATTCAATCAAGAAATGAACACAATACTATTTTGTGATAGTTTCCTAGTCACGTTCCTTCAGTATCAGACTCTAACTCAATTGTAATAGCCTAGAATAAGCTAAGTCATTTTTTCTCTCTGATTACTATTTTAAAAAAAAGGGCAAAGATATAACTTGTTTAAATAAATCAGTGGCTTAATTGTTTCATACTATTTATTGATTTTATATATTTAGACCTATTTATTATTTAGTAATTAAACATATAATATCCCAAAAATAATAAATCACCTTTCTTCACTTTACACAACTAGAAAATTGAATGTTCTTCATTTTATATACATATGTCTCTTTCTTCCCTACTTTTGACTTGGTCAACATGTCATATTTTATTTCATGTTATTATTATCTCTTTACATAATGCTTACCATAGTCTCATCCAATGCACTTATTTACTTATCCTTATGTATTTTAGAAGATTCTATACTTTTTAATATTATAAACATCATCTGCTATTTCATATTGAAATATATATCTAGTCCTCTAGTTTAGGGTTACTTTGAAATCCTCATTTCAAGTGGCTATCCAAGTTGCCTATTTTTAATCCAATAATAACACATTTTATAATTTTACATAAATATTAAACTCACAAAAGATACTTATATGTATGGTGGTTATAAATTTCTAAATAAATTCCCCACTTGACTCACTTGACTAGTGCCTCTTATTACCTCCTATACACAACTACCACACATAAATATTACTCTATTATACTAAGAAAAACAAAATAAGATAAATAAGGCAAAGATATTAAAAATTGAATATAAATTTATTATTTTTCCAATATCTTAATATGTTACTCGATGAAATTATGATGTGGGAGCATATTAGTACCACTATGTGATTCATCATCTAGTCATCTTAAGGACTGATGGTTCTCACTCATGGGATAAAGGGAGTAGATTTAGATATGAAGGTGGACTTCCTTCTTACCATAATAAAATTCTTTGCATGAAATCCACACCATCATTTATTGATAAGTCTAACCAATTTTGTAATGTTGTATAGGTCTCTTCTTAATACATTTAATAGGTGTTAGTCCTAGCATGGTGCATAGGCTTTGAATGACTAGTGTAAGGGGTGATATAGTAAAATAGGAAGACCTCCTTAAATAATACAATAACATGTATCACAATATGGATAGATTACAAGAATTTTTATTTTATATTATGCATCGATCACCATGTGTGAGTTCATATAGGTGGTTTAATTGTAATTTCCTACTTCTCCACTAGTTAGTCTCATAGGTTTCCTACACCCATTGGTCATTATTTTTATTTGAGTGGATGGTTAACACTTTATATTTGTCCCATGCCTATTTATCCTCCTCATTTTTCCCTTATCACACATTTATGACATTAAATTTTTTGTGGGTGTTATTTGTAGTTACAAGCTTGACATTCATAGTTTTTTGAACAATAGTGAACATGATCACCATGTATTTAATTCCATTCTCAAAGATAATGTACTTTATTTAATTGAATATCACATTATTATTTTAACACAATTCGTTTACCAATAATTTAATGTCGTTTCCTTTCTCAATAATATATTCACCTCAAAGCTAGTATTGAACATGAATTTTAAGATCTCGATGCCATCATTATATAAAATACCAATGTGTTTCAATTTGTACTTTCTTGGAATGGTGTGGATGTTAGGTGAAGATTTTTTTATGGTATTTCCATTATAAAACCATGAATCCAATATGAAGACATTAATTTCCCCCCAATATCCATAAAATTGTCATAGATAGACTAGTTATTGATTTTAACATTGATAAGTAACTCTTGATTATGGATTATAAATTGGTCAACATGTATATTATGTCCTTAGACTAAGTCAAGAATCCAAAAATATTATGGATACTCATGATCATTCAAATATATAAGGTTCTTCACCATGGGGATCATCTTATGTGTTGTACTAAGTCAAGAATCCAAAAATATTATGGATACTCATGATCATTCAAATATATAAGGTTCTTCACCATGGGGATCATCTCATGTGTTGTAGAAGGGACACCAACTCTATAATTTTCCCATCTTATATCTCTCACGCATAGAGTTTTTATTAGGGGTCTCTCTCCATCTCTTAGTGGGATTATTTTATGCTTGTATCCTTTAGATCACATGTAACACTTGGTGAAAAATCTATGCATCAAACATCATCATCTCAAGGGGGAAGATGTAGAGTGAATGACATCAAATCCCCATTCTGCAAGATCACATATTGGCCTAGTTTCACTTTGATGTATCAAAACATCAACTAATGTCAACATTTCAAAATGGAAGCTCTATCCCTATTCCTCCTCTTCTTATGTGAAAATTATTTTTTTCACATCAGATCATAGCAACATCATTATTTATTTTTTCCTTACATGTGATTCTATCATATAATTCTAAGAAATCCTCTACATTTTATGTAATAAAGTAATATGTATAATAAGGATTATGAGGGAAATCATGTTTTACATCGTCTAGTAAACCACACTATTAATATTAAAGTAGTGGAAATATACCCCCACCACATCCTCTAGCTAGACCTCTATTTTCATGATATTATGTGAGATAGTCATATCCAAGGTTCTCTGGCCCATATATTGATGGTCCTCTAATAGCCTATTGTTCATACTATTTATGTGCCTCATGGTATTATTTAATAACCTAAGAGTTAATTTTTTATGGGTTTAAGAATCATAATACTTATTGTTGACCAATCTTTTCCCCCTGGCAAAATTGTGGTCAACTTCTTCCCTGGCTTTTCGAAGCTAGTCAATTTTGGGTTGCAAGTCCATCTTCAAGTTCATGCTCAGTTTGGGCCTGGTTCATGATTTGTTTAGCTTTGGTTCAACATCTCATTTTAAAAAGTGTTGAACCATTGAACTATTAAACCAATCTTTGGTTTAATGGATTTGGTTCAAAGGAAAAGGTTCAACACTTTGGTTCAAGTGGGCTTGGTTCAACGCTTGGGTTCAACGGCAAAGTTCAAGTTAACGGTTCAATGGGTCCAGTTCAATATTGGTTCATCAAATTTTATGCCTTATTTGTTCATCAACATGCTTAGTTAAACTGTTGAACCTTTTTGGTTCAATGGGTTTAGTTCAATGGCTTGGTTCAAAGCGTCGGGCTTGGCCTTGGAATTTGGCGCGCTTGGTTGAACCTTTGAACCATTGAACCTTTTGGTTCAATGGCCCAGTTCAAAGGTATGCCCCAAGCCAGAAGGGCAGTCAAAAGTCAAAAACTCCTTTCAAAGGGTAGATGTAAAACAAAGGAATTTGAACGCACTTCTAAGTCAAAGCAAAGGCCAGGCAAGAGAGTTTCTACAAACTTTTTGTTCATGGAAATACAAAGCAAGCCATAGTCAAAGCCCAGGGAAATTTAACCCAGGGAAATTGTCCATGGACAAATTTGCCTGTGGGAGCCCAAGAATAGTCTAAGGTAAATAGGGACCTGCCCAAAGCAAAGTAAGATGCCCATAGAGAAATAAGAAGTGCCCAGATGCCACGTGGTGATGGACCTGATGACATCCTAGTGGATGTCAAATTTAGTAGAACAATTTAGCCATTGGATCTCAAGTGATGATGCTCAAAAAGCCATCAATTTCAAGAAGATGAAAGAGTCATTGGTGTTCAGAGTAGTGATGGCCATATGCATGTCAAATTTAGCAAAATAGAATAACCATTTGTTTTCAAATGAAGGAAGTGCTAGCCATGGAAGGGAGCTCAAAATGCAGTGATCCGCTAAGTGTTCACCCCTGGGGGCTGACAAACCAAAAGAGACAAAGAAGACAAAGGGAAAATCAACAAAGTGGCAGATAAGGAGAATGGCATGGTGCAAAAGTGATAAGGTGGTCTAAGTGGCAGGAGAAGGTGATTTATTACCTGTTAATCCCCAAATGGCATAATAACAAGTAGCATGGTTCGTGCATTTAAAAAAGGGGGGGAAATTTTAATCTATTGGTAGAAAAGAGGTGTAACCCATGCTTCCACATTAAATCTTGAATGCCAAAGTCAAATTTGGCAATTATACAACATGGTTCCAACAGGCTTCTTCTAGGATGATGACAACACAATAGTCTTTTCCTCTTTCTAATGGGGTGCGATAGGCCAACTTGTCAAAGAAGCACCAAGTTTCTTTCTCCTTTGTTCTATATATTGTAACTTCTTATTTTTGAAAAGAATCAGTTCTTCCACTTTTTCAAAGGCACAACCCTGGCAAAATTTCACCTGAATCAAATAAAATGTAGTCTATTACCTCCATTTGGATAGATGTTTCAGAGTATGCCTTGAGTGTTTGTTTGTGTCTAGTCATTGTTTCTTGATTCTCTCATAGGTTCAACACTAGAAAACCTGTCATCTACAAGGTGCCATTCCTATAGCTAAAAGGAGAAGAGCTGACATTTGAGAAGACTAGAATAAGATTCACTTATAGTGTGTATTCCACAGCACCTCAGTGATTTTCTATCTCTTGTGTTTTCATGAAAGCCTCCCTACTAGTCTTTTTTAGCCTGGTCCTTTTTGCCAAATGTGTAGAGTATGTACGTATTTGTTTGGTTCTGAGAGTGGATGTGTGAAGGTTGACCTATTTTGGTGCATCACCTCTTTAGAGTAGGTTTGTTTTCTTACATCTTTCTACCTTCCCCCCCTTTTTATCTATATATGTGTGTGTGTGTGTGTGTGTGTGTGTGTGTGTGTGTGTGTGTTTTGCACTTGCTGGAAACAACATGATGCATCAAAGGGAGCTAAACCTTATCTAGAGATGCTCTTCTCTAGCTTCACTAGTCCCACAGGTGAGAAGAGAGTTTCCATGTTGCGAGGAGAAGGTAGGATCCTATTTTCCTGCCACTGGGTGCACTTTCCTATGTCAATAGTTTTGGCACACCCGATGGGACCAAATGGGACAGGTTTTGTCTAAAGAATTGAAGAATTTTAGTGTGTTCTTCAACTAACCAGCCTTTAGAGGATTTTGCATCAAACACCAATGATGACTCCAAGTTAAATCAATTGGTTAAGCAGTTCCTATACCATACCATCAAGAAACAACATTCTAGTATGTATAACCCCATCGTTTAAAGCCATGGACCTTGTTTTCCTTGGCCAGCATGGCTATAATCCTTACCAGCCTTATGTTGATCTTTATCAATTTCAATATGGCTAGTCCCAGCCCTTTCATGAGTTATATCAGCCTTATGCTTAGTTTTCTCATTACGTCACTGCTCCCACTTAACCTAGTCTGTTCACCAATCAACCCGTTTCTACCTTCAAGAGAGCACTGCTGGGATACGAAAAATATGTGGTAGATCTTGACACTAGAAGGGGATGTGGCCAAGAAGTTCCTGATTATGTCATCCATCAAGTGAGAAATGCACTGAATTAGGTTAAGAAGGAAAGGACTCCCATTGAAAGAGCTAATTGGCATAGGATTAAAGGTGGGATGCTAGATGTGGGTGGTTAGATTGCATCTTTGGAGGAGAAGTTGAGTATTCATGAGAGGCAGCCTTACCAAGTCTATCAACCTACATACTCACTACCCCAAGCATCATATTATTCATATACAATGCCTACTTATAAGCCAAATCAAGCCTATCAAAGTCCTTTCCCCAATCATGTTGAGGAAAGTTTTGAAATGGCAAATATTGTGTTTAAGGCTAATCTTGATAGATAGATCAAATTGGAAAACCTTCAGATGTAGTAGTCCATTTTGGCATCAAGGGAAGTGGAATCTAAGCCTGCACTACCCTCACACATTATGGCCTCATTAACTGCAAAGGAGATGCCCAGTCTAAATTTCTTGAGTTGGAATCAAGTCGTTGAGTCATGGAATAGCAAGGGGGTGAAAAACGTTGTCCAAGAGTGTGAGGTACAAGATCAGGTTAGTCCTTTTCAAGTTCCCCCCACCCTTCTTCAGGAACCTCCTTGCATTTCAAGGCAATTTTCATGCACTCCGCATCCATATGGTGTTTCCCACGAGCTCCAAGAAGTGTAAAATGAGGATTATCTAGCTAAGCAGGCTGAGGATTTAGAAAGAAAGATAAGATTGATTAGAGAGAGGGAGATGGAGTTTTTAGACCTTGTAGAGGAGTCGACACCAAAAGGCACCCCTTCCACCAATCCACAAGCTAATTTCAATATTATTAAAGTATTGGTAAAGTGGAGGGATGAAAATCAAGAAAATTTTCCCTAAGGTCTGCCCCCTCCTATTCTAGAGAAAACTCCCTCTTGTATGCCAAATCCTTTCTATCAGATGGCACTTGCTCATTCTGACTCATCAGATGCATCAATTGATCCTACCTTCAATCCTTTTCACCTAGCTTTTTAGCATGCCTCTTTTTAGATAGCTCTTTTTGTACATGAGCAGACCCTCCCAAATTCTCCCCAACCTCCTCAAGTCTTTCAACATGATCTCCATATTCCAAGCTAGAAGAAGGAACATCATGAACCAGCATAGGACCTAGAAAATGATAAAGTTGCTACCTATTTATAGAAACAAGATTCCAATCCCAAGATCATGAGTTGGAAGCAAACAGTGGAATCTTGGGGTGGAAAGGAGGAAGGAGGGAAAGGTTTTGCTTAAAACCTTGAAGAAGATGGGGCTGTTCCTTCTCTTGATGATGATTGTGACTTCCAAGAAAGGCTTTTCTAGGAAGATATGGATAGGTGGATTACAAAACCAGATTCCAGGGTAGGTCTCCTCAGCCAGTGTGTGATGGACAGTTCAGACCCAATAGCACATTCCATGTCTAAACACACCCTGCCTACACATCCCCAAGAGAACTATCAGGCCATGCCTAATATAGGTGAAGTGTTGACCAAATGGAAGGAGGAGAATCATTCAATTCTAGTTCAAGGACTACCTCCTCTTCCACGTGAGTTCATCCGTCAGCCTTCCACTACACCCCTTCTCGAGGAGGAACCTGTCTTGAGGGAAGCAAGTGAAGAGGAGTATGCTCAGTTCATAACTGATTAGGGAGACTTCATGAGTGTGAATGAGGAGGAGATCACCTTAGGTGACATGGAGGAGCATGGATAGCCTCTTGTTCATATTTTAAATGATTCATTTGAAGCCATTGAGGTAGGCTACATTGTTCTTCAAGGAGGCTATGAGCTACATAAGAGCAGAGAAGGCAGCATTGGGGTTCTAACAAACATGTAAAGAGGCTATAGTTTTTCAAATTTACCCCTTTAGGGGGTTAGTGAATATAAAGATATCTTTTTTGAAATCATCAAGGAAGATGGCCATATCATGGAACCCGAGCATGAGGTAGAGGAGAGCAAGCCAGTCAAGGGTGGGTATTAAGGAGCTTATGGTGATGAGTTGGTAGTAAGCGATTTCTTGACGGGAAACACCAGCTTGAAGAACTAATAGGAGGCAAGTTTCCAAGAAAAAATAGAGTATGTATACATTGGGAGCATGTTTGAATCTCCACTTGATTACCAGCCAATGTAGGTGATAGGCAAGAAGATCAAGTCACCATTTCTCTTTTTCATTCAGCTACTTTCCTGGTACCATAAGTCTTCTTGCTAGGAAGGGGACTTAAGATTTTTTCCTTTTGATCTAGGAGGGGGGTGAGAATTCTTGGTTAGCTATATATAGTAGTTTGTTTTTTAGTTGTTTCTTTTCTTGCTTTCCCTAACTGCAATTTGCACAAGTAGTATTTTTTAGCCTTGTGTGTTTCCCTTTACATATGGGTAAAACTTCATGTTTGATTCTCATATATTTTTGGTTATTGTTAATTCTTTCATCGCTACATCTAACTCTGTGCCCAATGGATTTTAAGGCAACTAAGTTTTAAGCATGGTAGGCATGCTTCCCTTATGAGTTGCCATCTGTTGACCAATCTTTACCCCCTGGAAAAATTGTGGTCAACTTCTTCCTTGGCTTTTCGAAGCCAGTCAATTTCAGGTTGCAAGTCCATCTTCAAGTTCATGCTTAATTCAGGCTTAGTTCATGATTGGTTTGACTTTGGTTTAACATCTCATTTCAACAAGTGTTGAACCATTGAACCATTGAACCAATCTTTAGTTCAATGGCTTTGGTTCAAAGGAAAAGGTTCAATGCTTGGTTCAATGCATGGGTTCAATGGCAAAGTTCAAGCAGCCTAAGTTTAAGTCAATGGTTCAATAGGTCTGGTTCAATATTGGTTCATCAGCTTTTATGCCTTATTTGTTCATCAACATGCTTAGTTGAACCGTTGAACCTTTTTGTTTCAACGGGTTCAGTTTAGTGGCTTGGTTCAAAGCATTAGGCTTAGCCTTGGAATTTGGCACACTTGGTTGAACCTTTAAACCATTGAACCTTTTGGTTCAATGGCCTAGTTCAAAGGTATGCCCTAAGCTGAAAGGGAAGTCCAAAGTCAAAAATCCCTTTCGAAGGGCAGGCGTAAAACAAAGGAATTTGGATGCACTTCTAAGTCAAAGCAAAGGCTAGGCAAGAGAATTTTCGTGGACTTTTTATTCACAAAAATACAAAGCAAGCCATAGATAAAGCCCAAGGAAATTTAACTTGGGTAAATTGTTCACAGACAAATTTGCCCGCGAGAGCCTGGGAACAGTCTAAGGCAAATAGGGACCGACCCAAAGCAAAGTAAGATGCCTATAGAGAAATAAGAAGTGCCCAAATGCCACATGGTGATGGACCTGATGACATCCCAGTGGACATCAAATTTAGCAGAATGGTTTAGCCATTAGATCTCAAGTGATGACACTCGAGAAGCTGTCAATTTCAAGAGGATGAAAGAGCCGTTGGTGTTCAAAGCGGTGATGGCCATATGCATGTCAAATTTAGAAAAATAGAATAACCATTTGTTTTCAAATGAAGGAATCACTAGCCATGGAAGGGAGCTCAAAATGTAGCGATCCACTAAGTGTTTTCCCTTAGGGGCTGACAAACCAGAAGAGACAAAGAAGACAAAGGGAAAATCGACAAAGTGGCAAATAAGGAGAATGACATGGTGCAGAAGTGACAAGGTGGTCCAAGTGGTAGGAGAAGGTGATTTATTACCTGTTAATCCCCAAATGGCACAACATCAAGTAGTATGGTCCGTGCATTTTAAAAAGGGGGGACAAATTTCATTTGTTGGTAGAAAAGAGGTGCAACCCATGCTTCCACATTAAAGCTCGAATGCCAAAGTCAAATTTGGCAATTATACAACATGGTTCTAGCAAGCTTCTTCTAGGATGATGACAACACAATAGTGTTTTCCTCTTTTCAATGGGGTGCGACAGGCCAACTTGTCAAAGAAGTGCCAAGTTTCTTTCTCCTTTCTTCTATATATTATAACTTCTCATTTTTTAGAAGAATCGGTTCTTCAACTTTTGTAAAGGTGCATCCCTAGCAAAATTTCACCTGAATCAAATAAAATGTAGTCTGTTACCTCCATTTGGATAGATGTTTCAAAGTATGAATTGAATGTTTATCTGTGTCCAGTCATTATTTCTTGATGCTCTCACAGGTTCAACACTAACAGACCTGTCATCTACAAGGTGCCATTTTTGTAGTTGAAAGGAGAAGATCTGACGTTTGAGAAGACTAGAATAGGAGTCACTTACAGTGTGTATTCCATAGCACCTCAATGATTTTCTATCTCTTGTGTTTTCATGAAAGCCTCTCTGCCAGTCTTTTGCAGCCTGGTCCTTTTTGCCAAATGTGTAGAGTATATACGTATTTGTCTAGTTCTAAGAGTGGATGTGTGAAGGTTGACCTATTTTGGTGCATCACCTCTTTAGAGTAGGTTTGTTTTCCTACATCTTTCTCCCTTTTCACACCCCCTTTTTTTTATCTGTGTGTGTGTGTGTGTGTGTGTGTGTGTGTGTGTGTGTGTGTGTGTGTGTGTGTGTGTGTGTGTGTGTTTTGCACTTTTTGGAAACAACACGATGTATCAAAGGGAGCTAGCCCTTATCTAGAGACTCTCTCCTCCAGCTTCACTGGTCCCACAGGTGAGAGGAGAGTTTCCATGTTGCGAGGAGAAGGTAGGAACCTATTTTCCTACCACTGGGTGCAATTTCCTTCGTCAACACTTATAATATAGATTCTCTCTAGTATCATTCAGAAATTTTAGAAGAGAGTAATAATTAATCTCATGGTCCTCATGTAAAACATCATAGGATATATAAATGGCACAAGTATATCTCTTCAGGAAAATATTTTTTTGTCCTTCCACTTTACAGTTGAAACACCAAGAACTAGAACACATGTTGCATGATGCTTGTAATAGGATTTGATGCAACAATGAATCCATTATCGTGACAAGAGACTATTTATTTGCATTGACTCCCATATCTTGAGTACTATAAATATATAATTAAAATGTATTATCTAGTTCTTCACATGGCTCAATGAATTGTCAGGATCTTGCTCCACCAATAGAGCACATATGATTACTTCTTGTATTAGCAACTAAACATGGAATTTAAATAGAATGATAAGTAACTAGAAATATGAAACAACATAGGAATATGAGAGACAATACACAATTGTATTAATAATCACTCAGAATAAAATACAATAAAGAAGATGCCACTTCTTCTTCCACCTCAAAGGCTCGCCACACCTCAAGAACTTCTTCCCTCTCTCTCTCGGTCCCAACAATAAACTCCAATATAGAATTGATGTTCACCTCCACCAGTCAGAAACAACGTTGCCAGTACACCAAGCACACAACTGTACTCCAAGTAGATCTCCCACTCTCTGTTGCTACCTGCAAATCACTAGACCTTACTCACCATTTTAGATCTCCAAAAGAAGCTATGCACACCTGCTGACCAAGATCATACAAATATGAAGAACCCTTATGATTCTCCAAACCAGCACCCACCCTTGGTACTGTGGCACTAAGAGGAACACACCATTGCTCTCTTCTCTTAGAAGGAGCTTATTTAGCTCTCTTACTCTCTAGCACTAACTTACAATACAGCCCATGAGTCTATATATAGATCTCATGCTTACAATAATTAGATTATCTTAATTACAATAATTAGATGCACAACTCAATACTACAACTAGCCTTTAACATGTAAACTGACAGTCCAAAAATAGACTCTCTGGAATCAACATGCAAACTACATGTTCACATACAGGCTATCGACGTTGGCACCTCCTTGACCGATGTCGGCCGACTAGTAACCGACGTCAGTTGTTTCTTCACTACTGTCTGACTGACGTCGATTGATTAGACTGACGTTGATTACCCTACAACTCATTCTGCAACTCTCTGCAACCTCCGTAACCTCCGTAACTTCTCCTGTTTGCATTTTGGTGAAGCTTTTAGTTCCACAACCTAACATGAATGTCCACATCTCAAGGGAACACCAAATTGGTCAAATTAGTATGCCAAAAAGCCATTGATAATGTTTCAAAGTATGAAACACATAAGATAACTTAGATATTAGGATTTTAAACTTGAAATCACATGTGTGAACACTTTCACCTAGTTATTATTATTATCTTTAAGTGTATAAATTATCTACTAATTAAATTTTGGGAATATAAATTATTTTAGGAACACATCCTTTAATAAATTATAATCCATAATGGTTTTTGTAGGGTCTAACTATATATAGTAGGAATGTAGTTAGTCTAGTAGTGTGTTAGATAACTACACTACCTTTTTATTAGGTGAGGTAATTGTATTCACTCAATAAATAATCTCACATTTTTTCACATGTTCTATTGTCCTCTTGACTTTATGATACTCACATAAGCTCATGACCATCCTATATTATATTTCAATGATAAATATGGGTCAAACTAATGACCATGATAGTAATATTATTGGTATGTTACTTTAAGTTAGACATAGACTTAATATTATGCACTTTAGTGTGACTCCCCTACTAGTTATCATAAATGGTTTTGTAGTGATTACTTTGAGTGCTTATTAGGACACCAATGGTCTATTATCTCTTGAAACTTCATTTAAAGTTAAACCATTCATACAGGGGCCTATGGCCCCTCCCATAGGTAGCATACCAATATACATAGTATCCACTGGTGTAAGAGATTCATATCCACTAGTTTGAGTAATGAATACAAGACTTACTCTAATGATGACACTTCCTATAACCTTTTTACAAATATTGTTATGTCACCTACCTCTTTAATGTCTTGGTACTTTTACTATGATTTAAGGTGATGTGCATGAGCACGGATACTAGGTTGAGGTCTTCTCAGAATTCCCATGTTATCTT
The DNA here is from genome assembly GCA_037957365.1 of Torreya grandis. Classification (NCBI taxonomy): domain Eukaryota; kingdom Viridiplantae; phylum Streptophyta; class Pinopsida; order Cupressales; family Taxaceae; genus Torreya; species Torreya grandis. The sequence goes on along the minus strand of JARHVA010002557.1, from coordinate 1,738,130 downwards.
ATTCATATTGATTCCCATATTATGATCTCTCAACCTCTTCTTATAAGTCTAATTATTCCTTTTTTCACTCATTTCCCCATCACTAGAGTGTAATCACTTAACATGAGAGTCTTCATCATGCCTTCATCATTCACAATGCATCCTCAAAAAATCTCTAGAGTCTAAATATCTCCTTTATGATCTATATTAATCATTACCCTCTACCTATTCTCATCATGTCTTTTCCTTCTAAGATCATGATCACTTGGTATTTTATTGAAAATATGTCTCTTTATTATTTCATTGGTTAAGTCATTCTCACCACCAACCTTCCACTCAACTCACTCATTTGAGATGGAGTAGGTTATCATCTTCATATTCCTATAAAGTAACTCTCCTAATCGCTACAAAAATAGAATGCAAACCTTCCTAGAAATGAAACCAAAAATGTTACATATCTAGTGTATCTTAGAGTGTAATAGTTTATCCATACTATGTGACATTGCCATATATAGATAATACATTGTCATATCACATGATGAGGAGGTCCTTGAATTCTTACCAAAGGGAAAGAGATAAATAAGGAATGGTAATTTGGGGTTAGTTACATACAATGATGTGAAATATTAGGGGATATTTTTTTAGGAGCATGGAGCTTTAAGGTTTATATGCCTAGGATCTAAGAATTTGAGGGGAGGTATTTAGGATAGAATATTTCAAACCAAATAATTAAAATATAATTAAATAATTTAACCTTAGGATTTTCATAATCAATAAATAAATAAATAACACTTTATTTACTAGATTAAATATTAATATGAATCTATAATTTACAAAACTAGATGAATAAAACATTATGTACTTGAGATCATTTATAAAAGTTCTCTTCCTAACATTATAGTCTCTAATCTGGTTCCCCTTGGATGGATGATTTGTTAGTTCTTACCCTCTTGGTTATTTATTCCACTTCATACTCTATCTTTATCTCTTTCTGGATCTCTCTCCCTCTCTCTTTCCCTAGTGGGAAATCTCCACTACAAATCCTTGAAGTTGATGCATTTATCACCTTTTCCTTGTTTGAATTACAAATTTTCATGAGGTTAGTTTCCTATCCATCCATCACTAATAATTAATAAATCCTTGTTAGGATCTTTGTCTGTCAAAACTCTTGTCATTTTCCTTGTAATTCTTACTATGCTTTCTAGGTCCCTATGGATTATTATCTAGACCTTATCATTATGTTATGTTATACACATCAACATCATTCTGGATACCTTCATTTGTATTATTGTAATTTTATTATGATTTTTTACACTAGTTATGGGGTTTTTTTAATTTCATGTTCCACTTCTCAACTATTGATAATTATCTCTCTTGTTTCACACTTGTAAGCATTAGTCTTGGACTTAACCAATTTTGGTGGTCAATAACATGAAATTTTAAGTTGGATGAAAATGAAGGAACTAGCCTAAAATATCAACTCTCAAATCAAGTAATGTTTATAATATCAAAATATTTAATAATTATTCCTATATAGATAATTTTTTAATTTTTAACAAAGTGTTCAAATGTTTGATAAATAAATACTAACAAAAATATGGTAAAAATTTCTTGTCTTCTCTTTCATAACAAAGGGTATGCTTTAATTAGTGACAAATGAGGTGTATACAAAATAAATAATAGAAAACAACAAAATAAAAAGAGTATGAAAGAAGAAATAAACAAAATCAAATCAAATATATAAAAAATGAAAAGAGAAGCAAAATAATTTAACAAATATAATAAATATCACACTACGAGATAGAAGGAATGCTAAACCAATGTTAAGAGATAATAAACTAAAAATAAGACTTAATCTATGAAAATAGTATAATAATAACTAACATGTGACCTTATATAGTATAATTATAATTTAAGAGATCACTTTTGGCATACATATATTCATCATGCATCAGACTATAAGATTTAAAGGCAACAATAAATCATGACAAACACATATTATATCCTTCAAAAAACATAACAAAACCATTTGAATCATCACTAGACATAATTTTACTAAATTCAGCCATTTACATTATGGACGAAAGACTATTATTTCAATTCAAGAGGAGATGGATATTTTTAAAATTAGGATAGTGATAGTTTAAATCAATAAAATGATTTGTTTTCCTGAAATTATATTCCATATTAGTTTATAATAAATAATTTTGAGTATTCTTAGGTTTCATATATTTAATCAAGAATATTGTTTCAAACTCAATAACATTGAAATAATTTAAACATTCAAAATAAAAACTATTTACTATGTCATTTGATTTTGATGTAGAAATAGAATAATAATTAAAAGTATCATACTCACCTATCAATATCACATCATAAACTTGAAAATATGGAAACTCAAATATTTTAGATTTGATTTCTATCAATTGATTTATCATTCAAGTCTCCATAACATCAAGGACTTCAAAGTATTATTATATTGTTATGATACTTGTTCTAACATTGTAAAGATCAAAATATTCATCCCAACTATGATTATTTGGATCCAAAGTCACATGATAATTATCATAAGGATTTTAATTATATTTTAGATTATTATAAATAGAGATAAAATCATAAGGATAAGAATATTTTTTATTGAGAAAGCAAGCATATTATAACTCCCAATAAATTTTATTATCTCAATTTCAATTTTCTAGTTTAGAAATCCTAAAAACATCATTACTTTATCTATTATACATATCAAGAATAATTATGTTTGAAAAATGGTTATTATTACAAAAATAATAATAATTAAATTATTGATTAGTCATATAAAATGAATCATATTTTTCTAATTCTAAATATGATGAAAAATTAGGATTCGGATCTAAATTTAAATATTCTGATGAAGAATAAAAACTAATTCCAATTTTTGAGAGCCATTTTCAGTATTCAATGCTATGATTTTATCATACACAATAAATATTGAATATTATTTAGGAATTTTATATTCAAAATATAACATTAAAGTAGAGATTATTTTTGATTTGAGCATATCATGACCAACTGAGTAAATATTACAAATAAATTAATTTTCTCTTTGAATGTGAAATAATGTCAAGGTTAAGATAAAGTCAATAATACCATTTTTTTGAATAATTTTAATTCA
>JARHVA010002557.1:1570000-1730000 GCA_037957365.1 Torreya grandis | reverse complement strand
ACTCGTGTATTTTTGTGTCTTTAAGGGGTGGGGTGGTTTCCTTTCTCTTTTATTTTCCATGAATTATTAAAAACATTTTTTTTCCCATATTAATTAAACATTCCTTGAGTTTTTTAGGTGTCAATCTTCCATTTTCAAATATTAGACTTACAATTTTAGTCATGGTGCTAAAAAATGATCAAGTTAAGAAAAGAGATGTTATTGGGTTTTTTCTATTACACACAAATAACTTATAAATATTTTGGGCCTTGTCAAAAAATAATTCAATAATTACACCTTATATCTACTTTTACACCCTTATATATCCTTTTCATTTAATTATTTTTACACGAAATATGTCAAAGAATAAATTTGACTTGGGAGTGTTTTGAACCCTAGATCTCTCCTTCACAAAATACTAAAAAATATAACTAACCAACTTGCCTTTAATCTATTTTAATATGAAAAGGATAGATATTTAATATATCCTTGACTTTCTATATGTAATAATTTAAAAAAAAAAATACATGCATGGAAATATTTCACATAATATATTCACCTTGCATGTGAAAAAGTATGGTGTTATATTCTCACTTGGTGGGATCCACAAAATAAATATTTAAAACATTAGATTTATATCAAATAAAGTTTATTAACATTACACCATTGTTTGGTTGTTGTTTGCCTTTGTTCTAAATTGCCATATAGAATGGATTTTAGTGTAATAAAGAGTAGAGTTTTAAATTATTCTAAGCCTTAAAAATGTCATGGTATAATTCTATCTCATATACCTACCTCTATAGGCATTCTACATTTAGGATCTCATTTGATTAAAAAATCAACATGATTTTCCACATTGAATGTTTGCCTACCTCCATACAAAAACTAGCTCTATAAACCAACATGAGATATCTCATCTTATACACATCCAATATTTACAACTTTGTAAAAGGGGATGAATCTTCTAAGATGATGAAAGGATTTATACTTATTCCAAAGTAAAATATTTCACTGACATTATTATATATGCATTTATAGTATTCCATACATGTTCCCTTTAGGTTGCTCCATACTTTGGAAGTTGTGTGTTTTACAATAGCTACTTTAATTACTCAATATGACTCTCATCACTCTATAAATTTATTAAATCCTCCTACATAGGTTATTTCATGTGGGATTTAATACTAATGATAAACCCATGATGAGGAGAAAAAAAATGACAAAATTTATTCATTGTAAAATTTTATTTTCTTTATTGTGCACAATGTCAGATTTAAAGAGCTTATGGGAGTTGGTTATATAAAACCAACTAATGGGTTACCTAGCCCAAAAAAATTAAAGTATATTAATTTAATAAATACAATAAATAAATAAATAAACTAGCTAATTAATAAAATAGTAATGTGGATCATAAATGACCCATCAATAAATGCATAATAACATAACATTTCTATGGAAACATCATATGATAAAATGTCCATCAGATCAATTATCACTATATAAAAAAAAAATTGTAACAAATGAACATGATCATCAAAGTCACTAAAAAATATGAGCATCTATCTATGCTATCAAAACTGAAAATGTTCTCAAAATTGCAACTGTTTAGAATATTGAATACACTAAAAATGTTCAAAACTTAAATTATGAACAAAATATAAGTTTTATAAAAACATAGTATAAAATATAAGCCAATATAAAAATAATCATCACCATACTATAGTAACTCATGAATATGAATGAATCCTATAAACTAAATCAATAAGAGGAGATCCCTTATCATTTTGGTACTTAGTGTACTCCAATTACACATGAAACTCAATTGTTTTACCTAAAGCAATATTATCATATTTAAACCTATTTTTCACATGGGTCATATATATTTAGGACATAGGGCTATTAAAATTTTCTTTCTTGAGGATGAAGGGTCACCAATTATAAGTGTAACAATTCTAGGTACAATTGCCAAAGGTAGGTTTGGATTTGTTAGGTCGGGGTTAAGTTTAGGAAATAATTTTGTATGGTTAAAAATATGAGGGGCATAAATAAAATCATGTCATGTTGCATATAATTAATATTCACTTGACATACATCATCCATAAATATGAGATCCATAAATATGCCACCTTTGATTTCTATTAAAAAAATTACAAATAAGTTTAATGGAAAAGTTGGGATATTCTCAAGGATGGTCTAAAACATTGGGTCATTTTCATCAACATGGATTGAGACACAATTTTGATGATGAATGCTCTATATAAATCATTGGCATCCCTAATTTCCCTAAGGGATATTTAATTGTGACTATCTTGTAAATGGGCCCAATTAGTTTTCTATATAGTACCTCTTCCCCAAACATTCCTATAAAAATACATAGAATATGCAATCCACTCAGATATATTTATAAATATTATATGATTCAAATTAAAAACCATTAAACTAAGTAGTAAATTTCAATCAAAACACAATTTCCTTTCAATATTAAATGTCATAAAGTTTACACATAACACATTCTAAACAAAATCAAATAGAATGAAATTATTTTACTTGTGTGAAATCAAATAAATGAATTTTATTCTTATATGATATCATATTCTTCCCAAAGCATTGTAGGCATAAAACCTTTCAATAAAATTTCATAGTCAAGAATAATTGATCACATTTATGTCTAATAACACAATCTTTCAATGAAAATAACTACAACTGGCATTGTGAGATGATAAATTTGATTAAGGGGATTTGATTGTGCAAGTTATATTAAAAATTTCCAAATCTACAATTTACCCTTAAAATTAAGAACCATTAGATCAAAATTATATAAAATAAACATTTAAAATAACATTATATTCTAAAATGATTATGCCAGAGACTCGGGACAAAGAATAAATTTCTAGAAAAGCAATGTGTACTTCTTCAACACTCGCAATGAACACACACATAGAATCATTGATATCTTAGATTATGTTGAGGCTACCCTACCAGCTACCTACCTAGGTCTCCCACTCTTGGTCAAAGAGGTATCTTTAGGTTTTTGGAATGGTATTGTGGAAGGTACACAGAGGAAACTTCTTGGGTGGAAGGGGAAACTACTCAGTAGTGCGGGTAAGCTGTAACTTCTTCGGACATCCTTGCAAGGTATTCCTACTTACTTCATGTCTCTTTTTAAAATTCCTATGTATTTTGCTAAAAAGCTAGAAGATATCCAAAGGAAATTTTTATGGACAGGAGTGGAAGACAAATAGAGAATGTCTTTAGTTAGATGGGAAAAAGTGTGTCTCCCAAAATCTCATGGTGGACTTAATATAAGATCCATCAGGAAAATGTATAAAGCCCTCCTCTCAAAAGTTTGTTGGAATCTAATTCACAACAATAGTGAGTAGGGGAAATAATGTATGCCAAATACATGCATAGCATTGATGATTCCAACTTTCTTCAACATGCGGGATTACCCTAGGGGTCTGTGATATGGGATAAAATGCTAAAAAGTAGAAGTCTTCTCAAATAGGGAATTAGGTGGAAGCTTAGAAATGGCCAAAAAATTAAATTCTGGGAGGATAATTAGTTAAGGTACAAGCCTCTCATCTCCCATGGAAACTATGGAGAAATTATAGGCCTGACTACTTAGCTCTTTGGTGATAGGGTTAGTGATTATATGGAAAATAACAATGGGATAAGGAGCTAGAAAAACCTTTTGAATTGTTGTGTGCACAGGCCTGATCTTATCCCAAGAATTTGGTAGATCTAGCAATGTGTTTAGGAGATTAGAATCTTGCTCTTCCCTCAGGAGGATGAACAATACTGGTGGCTGGATAAGAATGGATCATTCTCTATCAAATTTGCCTATCATCTGCTTACAACTAAAGCTTAGAATAAGGAGGTATGGAAAAAGGTTTGGAATCATAAACTCATTCCAAAGATTAACTTGTTTTGGTGGGTTGCTACCCATAACAAAATCCTTACTCAGTATAACCTTCAAAAGAGGGGGTTTACTTTGGTCAACAGATGTTTTCTATGTGGTTCTAGAGAGGAATCAGTTTCACACCTATTCATACACTGTGAGTTTACCTAGGATTTATGGGGATAAATACATAACAACTTTGGCATTAAATGGGTTTGAAATTTGGACCTTAAAGAAGTAATTCTTAGTTAGAACTCTACCTTCTCACATCTCTAGATTAAGGAACTATGGAAGCAAGCTTTACCATGCTTGAGCTAGACTTTGCAGAAAGAGCAAAATCACAGAATTTTTAGGGACACTACTAGAAATGCTGCTCAGGTGTTTGACTCCTTTACTAGGAACATCTTGGAAAGTGTTACAACAACTCATATTAGTGTTGTAGAGAAACCCCTATCTAAATTTGAAAGTCAAATTTCTACCAAATGGAAGGTTTTAAACCTTATCCTTGGGCATGATAATTCCAAAATTCTTCAGAGACATCATACTAAATGGATACCACCTAAACCCAATTAGATGAAACTCAATTTTGATGGGGCATCCAAGTTGAGTGGTAAAGCAAGTGGAGGAGGAATAATAAGAAATGAAAAAGGAGGGATGTCTTCTATCTATGCTGGTGGCATGGGTTGCCAGAGCAATAACTATGCTAAAGCTATGGCCTTAGTTTGGGGATTAAAGTTAGCTATATCCCTAGGAATCATAAATCTGAATATTCAGGGAGATTTTAAGTTTATCATAGATGCCATTAATAAAGAATCTAACATTGGTATCCATCTAAAAGACATCATTATAGACATCCAGTTTCTTTTACAAAAGTTTTCCAAAGTTGAGATTACCCACACCTACAGAGAAGGTAACAGGGTTGTTTATGCTTGTTCCAAGCTTGGTCAGCAATTTTCAGGATGGAGGGTATGGTGACAAGGGGCTCATATACCCCAAAACATTAGAGAGATCATTCAGAAGGAGATGATAAATCATGAATGATGCACATTGATGATGAAGATAGCTTTCGAAGGCAGTCCACGTGGAGAAGGCCATTGTGGATCATGGAGCAGTGGGTAATCCAGGGAATGCTGACAATGCAGACAATGAGAATCTTAAGGATCTTGTTAATTCTATAGTTATGTAGTTTCATCCTTTCTAACTCTAGTCTTTCTAGTGTTTTGTTTTGCTTTGGACTTTGTTTCTCAGTTGTGCCATTGGTTCGGTGCTGGCATCTTTTGTTTGCCAGCCTTCATGTCTTTTTTGACTGTATAGGGTTCGGCCCCTAGTTTGCCACCTTAATTAATCAAAAACATTATATTCTAAAACTAAGTGTTCCCAATCAAGATTGAAACTAAAATAAGACTTAATATTATAGATTGAAATTAGATTTCTTAAAATAGGTTCAAATTGTAGACAACGTGATGTTAACTTAATTAAGAGAGTTGGAATGTATTGATTCATGGATTCATGGATTTTTGATTGATTTTATCTTTTTATTAAAAATGGAGAGTGGATGTGTTTATATATAAGGAAGGAGGGAAGATCAATGGTCAATATTCAAAGTTGGGTTTAGGAAGATCAATGGTAGAGGATTATTCAAGGAATTCAAAATTCCTAGGATGATTCTAGAGGAGGGAATGTTCTAGAGGTAGAATTCTCTAAAATCTATTTTTAAGTATAATCTTAATTAGTGGTGCGTTAATTATGTCATTATGTGTTTCTAGGGGAGTAGGAGAAGCTACTCATAGTCTAGGATAGGTGGAAGGGAATTTTAAATTCCAAAATATTAGATAAATGGGGTTAGCTAGTGCATAATGTGGATTAGGTGGACTAATTGATTTTTGGGGTAGGGATAAGGTTAATGGATGAATAATAATGAAGGGATATGTTATAAAAATGACTATTAGGGGTGATATTTGGATGAAATTAGAAGAGATAAATGAGATTAGATGAAATAGGTGAAATTCATTTCGACTAATGGTAATATTAGTGATGATAAATGAAGTGATAAAATTTAGATTCATATAGTTTTTCCCTCTTTTAAAGGGCATTGTAAGTGGATTAATTGGAATAAGTAATGTATTTTCAAATAATAAAGATACTCATGGATGAAGGTTAGTAAATGATGTTAGTGAACATGATGTCCCCTTGAGGGGACATGTGGAGAATAAAGAGATGGATTGGAACTCAAAAGAGGAAATAAGGGGAAGGATGTGATGAATATACAAGGGAATGGGATGTGATAAGTGAGATATATGATGAATAATATGATCTTGACTTGAGTAATGAGATTATAAAGTGATGATTCCACTAGCAAAGACATATGTATAGGGAGTGGAAATGACTATGTTACAGTTATTGACCCATCCCAAGGCAAAAAAAACTATAACATGATAATAAAAGAGGAATAAAAAAATTAAACATATAAAAATAAAGGACACATACATGGAAGAGAATTAGGAAAAAATAAGATAATTATTTGATAAAATTAATGGTGAGTGTAGCTCAAAGATGAAGTTGTGCAATATGATGAAAGAGATTAGGGATAAAGGTGATATGATCAAGTGACCAAAAGATGAAAGGGAAGAATTAGAATACATTGTATCAAATAAATGAGCCATAATGTGATTAATAGTGATGATGATCCTTAAAAGGACACATGAAAGGGAGTAAGAGATGATAATAATGTTACATTCCTAGCCATGCCCTAATAAAGGGAGGAAACTATAAAATTTAAGTTATAAATTGAAGAATTAGTGATAATGGATAAATGATGGAAGAAAAGATGGATATTGTGATTTTTTAGGCCCAATCAATAGGTGTATGTGATTGATGAAAGGATTAGGGAGATGATTATGAGGATGGTGATTAATGAATAGACTGATTAATGAGTGATTGATTTTATAAATCAAATATTTTACCAATCCAAGACTTATACATGATGATTTAGAAAGAGGTGAGAGTGGTTGAGCTGACCTCAAGCACACCATGTGACTGAGCACTACCTACATAGTCTATAAATACCTTATGACAATGTAGTTTAGACTAGATGATAGATGGAAAGATAGTATCAAAGAGAATGATGATGATGGATGTTAGGCATGTTAGTTTTTAGATAGAGTATGCATCTTTGACGTTAGACATGAAGATAAAAGGACTAAGATAAATGATTTAATATGAGATGTTAGATATTACTTATATTTGTGTAAGTAGAGTACAAGAGAGTGTGTTTATTATCAAGCCATAATTATTTTAATATGTTTCATCATAGTCTAATAAATTTGATATAAATATATCACTAGGTAGTATGCCCCATGATATAAGTATCACTAATAGGATATTATACAAAGTGCATGATTATAAAAGTTGAAAATAGTGAAATTTGCATCATTGAGGGCACAAAAACTAATTATTATATGTTTTCTAGCTCCATTATAGCATCCTCATTCATTTCTTAAAAAAAAGGATGCATGATGCAAATAATAAAAATAGAACACAATCAGATATATACATGATAAAATACATGACAAGAAGTCAAATAATAGACAAGTAACACACACAATTATCTACATGAAATATCATTGTGTCTTGTCTAATGGTTCGAATGAGAATCGATGGGAAGATTTATCAGGTGATGAGTTGGACTAAGTTGGGCATGATGATGTCATGTGAATTTAGATTAATGATAGATTATAGGTAGACTAAAGTTTTGGATTAAGATAATATTATGAATAAATATTTGTAAATAATGACAAAATGATGAGACCAATAGGATATAATAGCATGTATTATTACAAGTTGAGATTTATGACATAGGACATAAGACAAGATGATCAACACACAAGATAAGACAACATATATGTTTTTGGATTTTATGGATTTTATGATTTTTTGGGCCTTTGGAATATGTATGTACACTATGAAAATGGGTTTAATAGTAAAGAGAATACCAAGATGAGAAACTATGATAAGGATGGATTAAATTATGGATGGGATAACAAAAGCTTGGGGATAAGGCTAAAAACTGGATGAGGACCAAAGAATAAATGAACTAAGGATAGACAATGACCACATCATGAAGGAACCAAATATCTAGTTACCTAAGTGTTCATTGGAGGATATACCATCATGATTCTAAAGCATTTCTCAAGACATCTTCCACTTATTTACAAATTTTAAGACTAGAAGAAAGGAGGGACATAATAGGATGTGTGATATGATGGTAGATGATGTGTAGGAACAATGAATAGAGAGATATGACATGGATGGGATTTACAAGGGATAGATTTTACCCCCAAGTGTTGAGGTAAAATGTTGAAAATAGATTATTTTACCATGATGCCAAATATTATTTTTCATCATGGTACTTTCCCAAGGTGCCAGAATACTAGTTTTCACCATTAGATAAATGAATTTTTTTACTTCTTTGATTTTTTGACTTTTTAATGTCATATTTATTTATTAGAGGTGGGAGAGATGTAGGTTTATAGATGCTTTCTTGATATTTAGAGAATATCTATTCTAGAGAGACATGATGTAAAGACCATGTTATTGATGTTAGATGTATTGATGTCCTTGTTACCTTTGATTATTCTTGATTAAGACCCCTCAAGACATCTAGACCTAGTGTCATTTTCACCCCTATAATAGACAATGCTACCTAGGTCTGTAAGGTGTGGGATGGATCTTTTTAGGGTTTAGATTTGATGGTGGAGTATAGGACTTTACTAGATGATAAGATCATAGTGGGGAGGTGTGATTTGTGTTTGGGAAATGGAAATAGAATTAACACACATCGTTGGACATGTTAGGTGCTCCAAGATTGATTGGTGACATTTGACAAAAGACTTTAATTGATCCAAGACACTTTGAATTTATAGTTTATTTTTTTATCTAATTATTTGAATGATTATCAACCATGATGATAGTGCCTTTGATATTATTCTAATTTTTAGACTTGATTATTTCTCAACATCCCCTTGGTGTCTAACTTTGGGATTTACCAGAGAATAATGATCTTGGACTTGATAAATGATGATGATTTTGAATTTAGTGGTCCCCTAGTACCTCAAAAGGGGTTTTACTAAGGGAATACATTTTATTTATTAATAAGATGATTTGACTTTTCTTGATTTTGATTGGCTAGATAAAAGGTGATTTGATCAACATTTATGACTTTATGATAATGGTCTTGGGTATTTGTATTTGTGGTAGATATTATATTTCTCAAGGAATGGTCAAATTATGTATGTTTCTATTCATCCATATGGAGGGAGTTGATTAAATGATCATTGATAGGAAGAAAGGGGTCTATAATATATGAATTTGGGGGAGATGGTATGATGTGGTCAATGAGTGGTGGTTAGGTCACATGGTCCTCATAGGGGTTCTTAGGAGACCTAATTTCATCATTGGATAAAATATTCTGAAGATTAGAAAAATGACCATTAAGACTACATGCATTTGATATAGGATCAGATCCACTATGATTATCTTTAATAGATAAAGCTTGTAATAAATATTATGAAATAATCATATTGATTGGGAGTGAAAGATATACCTAATGATTTATTGTCATATAGATTGGAGGTATCTTGAAAAGGGCAGGGATAATTATCATTTATTGTAATACCTATGGGGGATGATGTTTCTAATGAGAGGTTTCATTAAGATACTAGTTTTAAACATGATATTGATGTAAATAACACTTATATTGACTCAAATGTTGACTTTGGTAAGGGTGCATACGACATCATTGAGGCAATGCTAATAATATAGTATTCTTTGTTCATATGTAGCCTCACAACATGGGGTATTTGAAATTATGGGTGAGAGGAAGATGATGGAGGGACAATGAATTTTACAAATATATGTCCATGGAAGAAGGAATAATTAGATAAGGCATGACTACATTTATGGGGAATATATTTATCTTCAATGGAATATTTTTCAAAGATGGGGGGACAAGGAAACATGGATGTATTGTCTTGACCTTGGTTTTGAAATGGAAGGGATTGATCATGATAAAGAATAGAATATTTTCATTCCCCTTATTATTGACCCTTGGATGTAAAAAAATTTGATTTATTCTCAATTTCAATGTCACCATGGTTTATGAAGTCTTGGACTTAGTTTTATAAATTGAGATGTCGATTAATGATATGCCCCTAGGCTCAGTGATATACATAGTATTGGTTATATTTATACCAAGAGGACTTAGGATTCATGGAATTAAGATGTAATATGGGTGGGTGTACCATCATGTTAGTAGAAAAATTTTTATGGAGGATGGCTTATAGGGATATAAAAATAGGATTATAGGGGATCTCTTCACTTTATGCTTTAGATGTGGATGCCTTGGTCTTTAGATCATATGGGTGTTGACATGACTGGGTGGGTGGAATATTAGTAGATGTGTTTGCCAAGATCATATTCCATTTGATAGTATAAAATGGGTTAAATGAACAACTATGACTGATGGATGGAGGATTTGAATGGAAATAGGTGGTGTGAATACTAGGAGTTATCAAACATGGATGTGTGTGGACTATAGGTAATGTAGGGTGGATGGGGTCAAACTCTATAGTATGTTGAGCACTCATTTCAAGGAGATGAGAAAGGAGTACATCCCTATAAGCATTGGGTAATTTCTCAATTAAGTTTTTAACTAAATTTGTTTTAGATGTCATAGATCGATATAAGAGAAAGTATAGATGACGTGGTTTACTAACCCCAATTGATAGGTGTATGCGATTAATTAGAAAGATTGAGGGATAAATCTAGGATGTGTGGAAAAAATTTGAATAAAGTAATACTATAGTCTGATTTCAAATTTTACTAGATGTTATGTGAATCTCAACAAAGTAAGACAAGATCAAGTAGATCAAATTAGCATGCAAGCTAGACTGCAATGATTTTGACTAGATTCAACTAGGTGAGCTATGAAAAGCTCTAATATTCTATAGGATGATAGATAGGTCAAATGGACTAATTTTTACTATGGATTAATTATATTAATAATATCTCAAGGATAATATGCTCAACTTAAGTTGATTGAGATGACATGATTGATAGGATTGGATGGAGTGTAGTATGTCTCAAACTTGAATAGACACAAGCAAGTTTACAGTCAGGACCCTAATGAAAAGATTTGTTTGAAAAAATAGATGAGGGCCAAAGTATGAATAAATACTTGATGGGATGACTATTGGATGATATAATCTACTATGATTGGCTAAGTTGATGATATCGTGGATAATGTGAGTAGGTAAGACAAGGTCAAAATAGTTGACTATTTTGGACTAGGGGGACTGAGTAAGTCAGAGTGATGCATCATTGGTTATGGATAAGGTGGAATTATGATGTGACATATATGATAAGGATTGATTAAGATATGTAGTTTATGGGGGTATGACTAGTGATGATATCGGATTAGGATGTGACCAATATGAGACATATGACAAGATGCAAGATGAGATAATGTTTGAAAGAATGTAAAAATAGATACTTACAAGAGGTTGATTAATAAGTCAAGGATATACAAGATGATATGTGAAATAAAACTAGATATGTACTTATATTTTTAGGTAAAAGGTTGGCTAAACTAAGTACTTGTCTAGCACAACACTCAACAAATCAAGTAAACCACAAACATAGGATTAGAAATTTGATTATGCATGTAACTCAATGAATGCACTACCTAATAGATTCATAGGTGTTCTCATGAATCATATTAAATATTTATACACATGAATCTCACTTGAGAGTTGATATTGACTCTAATAATAAGTTTCATGTTATGGCCAAAAGGTCTTAAGCTAGGCTATACAAGCTCTCTATGGGAATCCTTAATATATGCTAGTTATAGTGGGGCCCAAGTCTATTTAGGGTGATATCTAATTCTTGGTTCATAAAATTAACTCTTTCCATTCATGAAGGATTTATATGGGGCCAACTGATTAGTGTAACAACAAATATACTTAATATTTATACTATACTAGAATATGGAGTGTGGATTAGTGCATGGTGGTGAAATCCACTATCACTATCCCCCTAAGACTATGGAAAGTGCATGGGTATGAATTCCATGTCACACTTACCTTGAGAATATAAAATTGGGAGGGGTTTTTAGTGGTTTTTATTCTTTGAGACTAATCGCTAAGGTGTAAGGAGGATATCATACACCAATGTAGCCCTCAGGTGACACACAAATAGATAAAAAAATTACTAACTGATTTAATTAAGTGTGATATATACAAATATAAATACAATATTATTGTCAAAATTCGAAAATATATTTGACATGTGACTTAAAAAGTAAGATATTAGTAGTTTTAAATAGAAATATTAAAGGGTAACCTATAAGATAAGACAAAATGTTTTATTAAGATAAAAACATGTCAAAATGTGACCTGTAAGTCAAGCAATTAGTAGTTTATGGTCAAAATCACCTTGGGTACCTTTAAAACTACAATTCCATATTGACATAGGATTATAATATCAATATCAATTATATAATATGATAAACCACATATGATAGTCAAATCCACTTCTACGAGATATGCGGTTTTGTAGAGGGTTAGGCTAATAGTGATCCTATAGTTAGACAAAACCTCTTGAGGCTAGTGCAATACCCCAACTATGAATTTCAATACCATAAATTTGAAATATGTGGTTTTTAATAGGGTATTATTAATGTGATTACATTATTAGTTTGAAAATTCCTTTGGTGTATGTAGATTGCCTATGCTTATCAATTACCACCTAGTTTGAAAATGTGGTTTTGTAGTCAATGGGTAAAAAACCAAATTTTAAAATAGGTTATAAAATATGTACTCATATAAAACGTCAATAGTGGTATATTTAGTGTTGCTTATGGCACCCAACCCATAGGTCCCTCTTGCATGCTCTGATGACCCTTTTAGACACCTTTTTGCTTATTCTTAGTAATATGTAGACTTTTGAGACCTTATTTTAGCTCAGCCAAGTTGTTTTTTCTCATGCTAATTTCATCCCCATAGGTCTCTTACCTATAATAAAATATCTCCTAACATGGACTATAGCATTAGACACTAGGGTGCCCCATTTCTAGTGCTCTTGTGCAATCACATTTCGTGCCCAGGTGACCATTTCCTTCCAATTCCTCTTCTTCATTATGTTGGCCTAGTGTGAATAAATTTAATCCATGACCATAGATCTCTATTAAATCCCATTCAAAGTTAATTTAGAAGGGGTTGGAAATTTACAAAGCAATAAAGAATACATTAAAATACCACTAACATAAATTTACCTATTCTCTACATATAGCCATTTAATACACCTACCCGCATATTCAAACCCTCACATCAGTCCCTAGCCACCTCAAACACTCTCAATTTGGCATTTTTATATTTGCATAAAAATATTACACAAAGCACATCAAGTCAGAGAACTACATATGGCTTGATCCCTCTTTAGAGTATTACTA
Source organism: Torreya grandis (assembly GCA_037957365.1). Classification (NCBI taxonomy): domain Eukaryota; kingdom Viridiplantae; phylum Streptophyta; class Pinopsida; order Cupressales; family Taxaceae; genus Torreya; species Torreya grandis. The sequence continues at coordinate 1,716,615 of JARHVA010002557.1, read as the reverse complement.
TGTAAGCAACATGCCCATACAATGGGTGTGAATACACATCTTGTGCATCTTACACACACTAACCCCCCTCTTTCTCATTGTTTTATATAAGCACAATGAAGGTCTAGAGTTGGATATTGAATTAGATCTACAAGGAGTTCCATCAACATTCAAAGTTCAAAACTTCATAGGTAGACTAATAGAGGGACCGTAAACAAAACCTAAAAAACTCAGATCTTTGTGATTACTTTGGTTAATAGAAATAGGACCTAGACTGTAACATCAAACCTTAAAGTATCCTATTTTTGGTAGTCTTTTCCTTTCACCAAAAAAAAATCAAGATCCTAGTTCACAACACTGTCCTAGTCATACATAGCTATTATTATCTTCTATCTTAGTTGTATTAGCCTAGTTTTAAGCTAAGTTACATTTATCCTCTTTTATTACTATTTTAAGAAAGCTATGAAAGTCAAATAATTATACAAATTAGTATGCTAATTATTGAAATATATTTTAATAATTTAGTAAACTCAAACCTTTAACTAAATTAAGAATAAGACTCCAATATTCCCAAAATAGTTAAATATTTTGGTGAACCTAACTTATTTTGTTTATGCACAAAATCGTAGAAACCCTATGGTAAATTCTTAGCTGAATTTTTTCCAATATTTTTTTAATTTTTCTTAAATATTTAAATCATAAATTTAAATTTAAATATTTTAATTTACCTTAGTAATTTTTAAAATAATTTAATTCAAACCCTAGTTGCCTATACTAGGTCTTGGTATTTTTCTAGTATTTTTCTAGCACTTTTAAATCATAAATTCACAGTTAATTTTTAAATTTACCTTAGTAATTTTTTAAAAATAATTTCATTTAAAGCCTGGTTTCACTATACTAAGACCTATTTATTTTGAGGTATCACCTTAAACATAAATCCAAATTTCCCATTCAATATTTAAAATTTACCATAGTAATTTTCAAAATTATTTTCTTTCAAACCCCAGTTATATATACTAGGTCCCATGTTTTTGTGGTATCACCTTACATGTTTTTGAGCTTCATATCCTTTTTATGCATATTCTAGTTTTTTATGTTTAAGACTTTACATTTCCTTTCTTCATTAATTTTTTTCCTTTCATTGCATTTTGCTTATTATAATTTATTGCAAAAAAATTCAATCCATTTTCAATTTGTTTTCCTACATTAATAATGGCCTAATATATCGATTTTGATGAAATTGATAAGAGGTAAGTTCAAGACCTTTTAACTAGAAATCCTGATATGCAAGATGATATGCTTAAAATAATATAAGAACAAAAAAAGGTGAACAATGATAAATCTTATCAAACCACTATGAAACCAATTGCAAATGACACTAGAAGAACAACTATGTCTTAACAACCCCCTAAAACATCCCAACCTTCTTGTAAGGCACCACTAGTTACAAATAGTATATCTTTGTCTCCTGATGTGGTTTCCCTTATGAAAGAGATAAAATATCTTCAATCTAATGTACTACATCTTGAACAAGGTGCCTCTACAAATACACAAGCCTTGGATTATTTTGCTTTACTTCATACACCATTGGCATGTCATATTGTTTTGAAAACCTTGACATAAGTTTTTTTTTAACCCACGATCACTTTATATGATGGAAAGGATGATCCAAAGACACACTTGAGATATTTTCACATAGCATGCTTGGATTATATGCCAAATTATTGGCTACTAACCAAGCTATTTCCATGGAGTCTAAAGTATTATGATTTATAATGGTTCTATAATATATTGAATCAATGGGTCAATGCATTCAATCCTTTAGCTCACATGTTCCTGGCTCATTTCAACATTAACATAGGTGACAAGGTTTCTTATGCCCAAGTTGCACAATATAAAAAAAGGTCAAAATGAGCATATCATAGATTATGTTCTTTGATATAAGACTATTTTGGCTAAAATTAATAGCCCCATGGTCGATCAAGAGTTATAATATCACTTCAAACAAAGACTTCTACTAGCCTTGCATGTGTACGCACCTAAAAATACTCACTCCATTATATTTGATTAATATTCCTATTATTTGACACTAATTTCACTTATCCTATTTTACCCTGCTAATTTATCCAATTCTTGTTCAAATAATCTAATATCCCCTTCCATTAATCTGAATTCACTAACCTTATTCATCCCATCTCTTTATTAATTTTCCCTAATCTCCCATTATCCTAATCTAATCCTATTTATCTATTATATGGTAATTTTAAACTCCCATAACCCTACATATTAGCCTACCCCTTATGTATTCCTACATCCCTAAGAATCCTAATCCTCATTTATCCCTAAATAAACCCCATTACCTACTAACCTACTCCCTAATCCCACTTGCCAATTTTCAATTCATGAAAATCCTAACTACCCACCCACTACCCACCACCCACCACCCTAGCCTTTCCTATGACCCTAATCTTATCCTAACCCCACCTAATCCTCCATTATCTCTAAGATAATGGAGAAGTATCTATAATTGGAGACTTCCCTCCAAGTCTCTAGAAACCTCTATTTTTAGAAGATTCTCAAGGAATTTAATATTCCTTAAATAATTTGCAACCATTGGATCTCACAATCCAAGTTTTAATCGTAGCCCTTGACCTTTCCTCCATTTATCTATTTACTTAACCTCTCCCTCCACTCTCAAAGAAACTCTTGAATCCATACCAAAAATATGCCAAAATCACTTTAGAAATCCTATTGCGTATCCATAATCAATCATCAAGCATACAACATCAAGCATCACTTTGTCAATCTGAGTCTAATCATATGCATTAAAATCCTAGAATGGAGGCATGAGAAGGTAAGGAGCATGGTAATAATGTTTTAATAGTTTTAATTTATCTTATCTATCCTTTCCTATTGGTGTTTATCAAGGTTTTGAATTTTATTATCATTTTGATAATATAGCTTGAATCCAAATTTTGGTGCACATTTTGGTGACCATGATGGGACCAACCTCCCTTATCTAAGATAACACTCTTACTGGAAGCATTTTAGGTGATTGTAAGACCAACTAGAAGTGAAAACAAGCCTAGATTTTGTGTTTTTCACATGTTTCAAGAAAGTCACAATATTGCTCTATATGTAGCAATATTGTAGTAGTGGTATTGTTAATTCAAGTCATAGTATTGTGAGTTAACTATTAGTGGTTAAGGATTTAGAAGGGATTAGAATTTAGACAATCCCACTATTATCTTAGTATCAATATTTCCTTGTTAATCATGGGATTATTAATCTTAGTTGTGATATTGTAAACTGCTAACAATTTATCTTGCAGGTTATTTTTGACAATCCTTCAACTTACCTAGTAGCAAGTTTACCATGAAAATAATGGTATTTTAATTTTTAATAGTGATATTATTAAAAATTAGTCTTTAGACTCAGACTATGACTCATTTTTTCTAACATTTTACTATTGTAGAAACATTGTGTGTTGTGGTTGATTATGTGTGCAGGCTAGAGAAAGAATCCTTCAGGAAATCAACCAGCCAAGCATTTTCAACAATCCCACCATTATCTAAATAATGAGATCATCCTAATAATAACAAGATTGTATTTCCTAGTTGTGGTATTATCCTTTCATTTTAGTCTGGAAAAACACTACCCTTGTTCTTTTTTTTCAATCAACATTCAAGTATTCCTAGGTCTTATTGAGAGGGTGCTAAGGGGTTGTAATTTTCAAACTAGAGGTTTTATACATTTGTTGAAAATTTTGAACATACCTCTATACAAACATTTCACCTTCCAATATCTAAAAATAAATTACTGATGGGGGGTGTTTTGTCTTGAAAGGTCCACTAGGTATGTAAGAGAAGGTAGATTCAGATGAAAACCATCATACCTACTACCTTATTACCATTTGACAATCCCATAACTTTTAGAATCATGGGTTTTCACTGTAAGTAGTGGGACTTTTAGTTCTAGTCATGGCATTGTAGTTTAGGCCAATTCAGATTAGTGATAGACTTTTCTAGGATTTTGTATCTTCAAATAATTATATTTAATATCAAATACATATAAATTATATTTATTTGATAAGTTTTTTACTTAGGACATAGATATTATTTTTTTTATAACTTAGAATATCACTATTTGATTTTTTCTACCAATCATGGGATTGTCATCCTAAGTTATGGTTTTGTGGTTCATGACAAAACTACCACTATCATTCTATATCGAATAGTGGGTTTGTCATTGTTATTATCAATATTTTTAGACTACCATATTTTAATAGCTAACTACCATGGTTAGCTAATATCTATAATATTTGAACTCTCCTAATCATGGGTTTGTCTTATAAGTCGTGGTTTTGCACTGTGTAATCATAGGATTGTAGCCATTTTTACATTTAATTTGGTCCTTTTTGAGTGCATTTTCAATGTCAATTTTTGTTAATTTTTCATCACTCTAAGCCTCCCATAAATCCCAAATTACCAAGATATAGCTCCAACCAAGATGAGCCTCACTATGAATTTTTATGAATTTTGAATGTTGGTCACGTTTGGTTGATCAATGTATCCAAGATGTAGCTCCAACTAAGATGACACTGAATATAATGTTCAAACCATTATGGAGTTAATGTAAAAGTAGATGTGATTATTAGAGCTAAAAATATATGATTATATGAGTGGTCAATTGGTGCTTAAGCATGCATATTATATTTTTATGTTGGTAAGTGTCCCCTGAGTAACGTAGGCTAAATAAAAAAAGGCTAAGGAACCTAGGTGCCATGATGAATGGGCAATATAGCCTCTATAGATGTAATTTTTCTAAAACAAAATGGATAAAACCCTATAATGTAAAATTATGGCATATAAAATAAATAGAGATACAAAAATATGAGCAATGGCTACAAGAATAGGCTTTGATACCATGTCAAAATTTAGAATATATTCATGAAACTATAGGATCTCTATTGCAAACCATTACTATAAAAAACCATCTCAGACATTATGCACATAGATAAGTCTCTTCATTATTTCTTAAAACAATAATAGAACCTACAAGTTTCTCTCTCTCCATTAGAATAGGATAATCATAAAGAGTGTCTAATAAATAGGCAAATAAGGTTTGTTATGTGCAACAAATAATTTACTGCACAAGCTAACAATATGTATAAATAAATACATTGCATAACCAAAATTGGTTTGTGTAAATATTTCTCACAACAAACCAAAATAACAAACTCCTAAAACAATCTTGACTCATAAGTGAGTGCGAACATGGCTAGAAATAAATCTATTTTGGTAAAATCCCAAACCACTAGCCAGTATGAACATGTCCATTCCAATACTTCCTTGAGTGTCTGGCCTTGATATTGTATCCCTTATTTGAGCATTTGAATATGATCTATTGGTTATGGACCCCATGCTTATTTATGCTTTATTTAACATTTTCATATGTCATTTTCTATTTTATGAACATTTGAATATGTCATTCTTACTTTTATGGATATTTGACTAAGTTATGTCCCTTTAATTTATTAGCATTTGAACATGCCCCTTGTTTGCATTCTCCTTAGACCATTGCCTTTTGACATGATTTTAAGTGTTCTTGTATGTATGATTATTTTATTTTTTGTCCTATAATCTTACTATATAGACATATACATGATAATTATCATGGATATTAGGCCTTCAAGTGATCACATTGGCCTTATGTGATTCAATGTTATATTTACCTAGACATGTTCCTTATATATACTACATGGTTATACTCATATATTATACAGTTGTATTTTCCTTTTGAGTTAGGTAATTAATATTTCCTATATTTACCTCACCTCAAATGTGTTAATATTAGTGGTGGCATGTCATAAATGCATGTTCTCCACACTTTGAACCATTTTTTAGATTCAATGGGGGAGTGCTTTGGAAGCATGTTCTTCACACTCATTTAGTATATGTTACTTATACCAGTTTTAAAATCATGTGGGGACATGTCATATGGTCATGGATTTCACACATTCAAAATTATCTTATTTATTGGGGTCATGTCATATGGGCATGGATTCCACACATTAATAGTTCCCAAATTTAATGGGGGGCATGCTTTGAAAGCATATTCTCCATAATTCTACTATATTAAACATATCTAGATTATAGTGGGGGTATGTTTTGGAAAAATGTGCTTATAATTGGTACTTATATCAGTGTTCATATTTTTCCATATATAGTGGGGTAATGCTTTGGAATCGTGTTCTCAATGTTACTCAATTTTATATATAATCCAAAACACATAGCTATCTAATTCAGATTCATAGTTGTCATAGAATTATACACATTAGTACTATTATTATAGTTTCAAAATGAGACATATAATATTAATATTCTATGCAACATGTACCTGACATTTAAAAATATAAATCAATTTTATATTTCAAAACTCTTTTATGGTTTATTACCATAACACAAACATTTTTGTATTGATACCCCACATGCTTTCACAATATTTATTGAGCCAATATATTGTAGTAATTAGTTGTAATTTTGGGTATGGTTGAGGTGATAAAATCACTCAATTTTTTCATGTTTTAGGTTAGATTTAACTGTATCATCCAACCTCACCAAGTTATAAGTAATATTGTGTTTAACGACTGAGTTAATCTCAACTTCCATGTGGAAAATTACCTTTACTCAAAGGTTAGGGGCATGTTACATCATATGTCTATCTCTATATATATCCTTAGATATATGCACTTTCAATATTTATATATATTTATCCTAATATCATTTTTATATCCTTATAATGATACATCTTTATTAAAATAACTTACCAATAGGCAAGGTGATTACATCGACACATAGGTTTACTCCTAAACCTTGCTCTTTCAATTTTGATTTATTTCAAGAACTTTCAAATTATAGATTATATGCACTGCTTATAAACTATAACATGTTCTTTCTTTTATTTTAGTCACCAAAAAATCACTCAAGTTATGTAGATGTAATGAAAAGGTGTGCATACACACCCACATATGTATTATTTCCCTTTAAACTAGTAATTTCATTACTAGATTTAAGGGGGAAATTTAGAATATATTTTATGATTTTAAGCACCTCAGTTTTGTACAGTTAGAAAACTTAGACCTTGGATATTCCTCTTAGTTATATACCTTTCTCACTTCTAAAAGTCTTGCATATACTCTATCTTGTGTTCCTTGGCTGACATATTACTCTTAATAGTCTTATGTTGATGACACATATCTTCTCTCTTACCCATAAAGTTTAAAATATACTTTTCTTACACATCTATATATTTTGAGCCTATACTTGTTTCCTTAATCCTTGGACACTAACATTTAGGATAGACACTAGCATCGACATTATTGTCAGGACCTAACATAAGTGTCTAGTGCACTAAAGTCATCCTATTTGCAAATAAAATGTATCATAATGGTTATCCTAAGTTATTTAATTTGAGTTATTAATCAAATAAATTGATATAAATACAAAATCAATCCTCATTATTTCCTCACCTAGCGAAAGACTAAAGAGATCAAGGAAACTTACCAAAAGAATTGTATAAAGAATTCAATTGAATAAAGCTTCCCTATTTCCATATCAATCATACGTACATCACATATATAGGTTTGAAGTAATAAAGGAGAAGATTAAGAACCTTATTTTCCAAGTTACAAGCTAGGTAACTAGTGAACGTACTTTCCACATTATACATGATTCACACACAGTCCAACATAAAGAGGATAGTTACATGATTCTTAGGCCATCTTATAAAGTGTTGGATATGTTGATAGTGACCACTAACATTAGGGAACTTAGGGCCAACTTGACACCATTTTACCACTAACCCATTTTTCCCTAAGGTCATTATAAATATGGAGAACTAGGGTTTTACGATTTTACAAGGACTAAAATTCCATGACCTAGATCTAAATGCACTAGAGTGAAGGTGAAGAAAAACCCATAAGCATCTAGGTTCTTCAATCCTTTTAGAACATGTATTTTATATATGATTCTTACATCGAACCTTTATAGTAGCATCAACACAACCATCTCAGACTAACATTAGTGTATAAAGCTAAAGAAGCATTAGATCTAGAATCTGACAACTATTATAGAACTATCTTCCAGTCTTCTTCATACCCATTATATATCCACACCTATCTCATCATCATAATCATATAAGTATAGTACTTGTCAATTCCATACATAATTTAGTTATACTTTCCATATTTAGACTATCTCATTTTTATGAATTCAACATATAAATATATCTAATTTTAGCATGTGATTGACATGCTATATATATGATTATCACCCTTATGCCATTTTATTTATGTATACCCATTTAGTCAAATCTAGGGATAGTAATAACATCACTTAGATCATTTTAGGATTAAACAACATCTTAAAACAAAAATAAAATTGAATACCTATATGAATGGTATCATTCAAGAGAGTTTTTTACATGGATCCATAACCTCAATAATAAAATTAATAAAAAATAGCTGAATTTTATTTCATTAAGGAAAATATAGAAACTGATGAACATCATTAAAATGTTAGTATTGGAATAAGTTATTTTTAGAATGATAAATAGAGATTATACAAATTGTTGGAATAATTAAATATGTGATTTCCTATACCTACGAAAACCTAAAATATTTGATCCTAGATCATCATGCATAATGTTTGATCCCAGAGTCATCATGCATCAACCTATTTAGTGTAGGATAAATTTTATAGTGTGTTAGATATTTCACCTTTAAAGGACTCATTGTAAAATGTATCATCATTTATATTGATGATCTCAATGTGTTTTCAAATAAAATAGTAGACCATGTAACTCATTTTATTAAAGTATTTGACATGTACCAAAGGTACGAAGTGTGACTAAACCTAAAGAAATGAATTTTCATAATGAAAGATCAAAAATAGGCCACATCATTACCAATTATGGGATTTACATTAATCTAAAATGAGTCTATGATAGTTCAAATATAACACATCCTAACATCAAAAAAGAGTTGAAATCTTTCTTTGGAAAAATAAACATTGTATGCAAGTTTAGTTTAAGATTTGCAAAAATTGTTAATACATTGAATGTTTTGTTAAAGTAGGATGATAAATTCAAATGTAAAATTGAATCTAAGAATTCATTTTAGGATATAAAAATTACAATCTCCCAAGCTCCAAATTTGATTATCCCTAACTTCACCAAATATTTATTCATTTGCATTATAACATACAATAGAAGTAGTGATAAAAAATAAAAGGGATGATAGAGAACACCAAATTGATTTTATGAGCACAAAATTAAAGGATTTATAACTTAATTATTATATTATATACAAGTAAAACTATAATTTGATCAAAGTAGTGAAAATATTTAGACACTACATCCTAAATAATAGAACCTATGTCATCTATTTGTCAAACTCATGTTTGGACAAAATGAGCTAGGTGAGAGAAGAGACAAATGGATAGATAAGTTATAATAATTTGATCTCAAATATATATTAATAATATCATAAGATGAAATGTATTATCTATATTATGACAAAAATTATATCAAGTCATCTCTATCAACTAAATCAATGAAGCACATATAGGTGGATGTGACTGATATGCCAGGATCATTCATTACATAATAATCAGTAGATACCCTCTAAAAATAAATATGAAGTATAGATGATCACTCAGGCTTAGATAAAATGAATACATGATAAGGAAATGGGTGATCTCTTATAATTTGTAGACATCCTAGATAATTTTCAATAAAAAGTTGTTAGTGGGCACCCCTTAGGTAATAATAATGTTCATAAAAATTTAAGGATGGGGTACTATTATCCCACCATTTTGAAGCATCCTCATAACCATGTAAGGACATTTCATAAATGACAATTATTTGATAAAATATAAACATAGGAGGCTATGCATTTGAAACCTATAATTTAATGACACTATTTTCCACAATGGGTCTTAGACTTTATGGGAGTAATCAATCCTAACTCTTAATTAGGGCATAAATTTGTATTTATAGACATTGATCATTATACTAGATATACTAAGGACATAGCTAGAAATAATTTTATAGATCATGTTTTGATTAAGTTTCTTGAATAAAATATAATAACGATATTTGAAACTCCAATTTTTTTTGGTGTGTGAAAATGGTCTTGCATTTTAATCTACATAGTTCAAAGAGTGGGTCTACAACAATTAGGTTATTTTTAATTTCTCTTCAAAATATTATCCACAATATAATGGGGTTACAAAATATAATAAAAAAATTATGGATGTCATTAATGAATCATCTAAAGATAAACCAAGATAATGGCATCTATTACTGAATTATGCACTATGAATAGACAAGACAAGACTCAAATAGGCCCTTAAAGCTTCTAATTTTATATTGATACATGGGAAATAATTTATGTTTCCTATTAATCTCAAGCAACCAAAATTTAAATTTATTAAATAATATATTAAGGAAGGTGAAATTTAGTCTAGATTGATAGACATTATTTGAATAGATGATGCATAAATAGAAGCACTATACAATTTTAGTAAGCACCAAGACAATGTAAAGAGATGGTTTGATAAAGGATATTAATTTAAAACTTTTAAAATTATATATTTAGTGAATTTATGTGTTAATTCACATGAAAATAAAGGGAAACATGATAAGGCAAATCCTATATGGATTGGGCCATACCAAATTTTTCAAATTTTGGGTAATAATGATTTTTTTCTTAAATGACCTATAATGTAATGATATTAATTTTTATAGAAAATGGTAAATTTTTGAAAATATATTTCATGGATTCTCTAGCTAGAGATTATTCTAAATGACTATGAGTTTGGCCATAAAAGTAGGAGTAAATTAGATTTATTACTTTCTAGAGTAGATTTACTACTTTCCACATTTATTTTCTTAGTTTTGTTGTCTGACTTTCCTAGATTAAATTCATTGTTTTCCTTAATTGTATTACCTAATTTTCACACTTATTTTTTTAGTTTAGTTTTTATGATTTTTAGATTAGTTTTCTTAGATTTTTATAATAATATAGTCCATTCTTCATGTTGAGGCTATCAAAATTATATTGGGAAAGGAGGACCAAATGCACATGAAAAAATATTCATTGAGGACATATCCAAAAGTAGTTATAGTTTCTAAATTATGGTATGTTCTATGACTAAAATTAAGGTATTACCTGAATAAGTTTATCAAGTCTTTGAAAGATGCTCTGATATTTTTATGAAAATTTTATAACTAATTATAATTTTCAAAAGATTAGTTTCCCCCATACACATTAAATATTTTAATTAGATATACTACACATTGAGATGGATGTATTTCAATAAGAATTATTTGATCAAAATAATATTTATTATATATATATCTAGCCAATGGTGTTTCCCAACCTTATTCCATCCATGTTTTGGAAAAACTCAAATAAAAATATGAAAGAAAGGTGATTCAAGTATTTCCATTAGGGCAATGGATATTTGCCTGATAGTGGAAAAATACATAGAGTGGAATCAAATTCATCTTTATTAGGGATATCAACATGTGGTTAGATATAGACTAATGCCCACCTTAATTTACTTTTGTTTAACAAATGGAAAGATCAAATGAATTTTTAATTTTGTATACGTACTTGTTTAAACTCTCATGTCAAAGGAAAAACAACCTCATGGGAACACACACAGATCCTAGAAATAAAAATGGTTGGTATGTTTCATAGAAATTTAGATTCCCTTTCAATTATTTAGTTTATTTATTTTTTATTTTAAAATATAAAGTCTTATCATACTACATGTACTATAAATTATGGGTTCTAAAATACTGAGTATTTCCCCACTGAGTCACCATTTGTTGTGTCTGAACGCACCCAATTTGAATTAATCAAATAGGGACCCACTTTTCCTAGAAAAAAAATTCAACATGAATTCCATGAATATAATATCCTTAGAAATCACAATTTTGGGCATACCAGTCACCTCCAACTATTTTTGCTTCATTAATTTAGTCCAGGCATTTATACTGACCAAATCAATGAAGAATAAATAGTTAGAGGTGATTAGTATGCCCAAATCATTTATTACCTACTCATAGGTAGATGTCATCTTGAACTAAATATAATGTAAAGATGATCACTTAGGCTCAGATCAATGTAATACATGATAATAAAATGGGTGATCTATAGAAAAAATATGAAGGCATCTATGCAAAATGCATTTTTATAAAAGAATTTGTAGACATCCTAGATAAGTTTCACCAAAAATTTGTTAGTTGACACCCTTTAGGTAATAATAATGCTCAAGAAATGTTAAGGATGGGGTACCACTAGCCTACCATTTTAAGGATGATCCCAAACATTTAAGGACATTCCATCAATGTTAATTATTTGATAAAATATAAACATATAGAGCTATGTTATGGAAACCTATAATTACATGATTCCATTTTCCATAATGGGTGTTATATTTTGTGGGAGTAACAAATCATAACTCTTAATGAGGGCATAAATTTGTATTAACAGACACTTATAATTATACTAGATAGACTGAGGCCATAGCCATACATAATTCAAGAACTCAAGATGTGATTAAGTTTCTTGAAAAAAATATACTAACAAGATTTGAAACTCCAATTTCTTTGGTGTGTGAAAATGGTCTAGAATTCCAATATACAAAGCTCAAATATTGGGTCTACAAAAATAATATTATTGTTAAGTTATCCTCAAACTATCATCCATAAGGGAATATAGTTATATAATATATTAATAATAACTTGATGGATGACATTAAAAAATAAAAAAATATGAACCAAGATAATGGCATTTGTTACTAAATTATATCTATGGACAAATAAGACAAGACACAAACATGTCCTTAAAACTTCACCTTTTTCTATAGGTATATGGATAACAACTTATGTTTCATGTTACTCACATGCTACCCAAATATCAATTTATGCAATAATATATTAGGGAAGGTGAAATAATTTAGTCTATATTGATATAAATCGTTCAAATGGAGGATGCACAAACATAAGCATTGTATAACTTTTGCAAGCATTAAGACATTGTCAAGAGATGGTTTGAGAAAAGATATTAAATTAATTTTTTTGTAATTTTAGTCTTAGTGATTTTTTGGGGTAAAGAACATGAAAATAAAATGAAACATGATAATTTTACGCATTTTTTAATTGAGCCCTACCAAATTTCTAAACTTTTGGGTAATAATGTTTTTTGCTTGAATGACCTTCGGAGTAATGATACTGATTTTATAGTAAATGGGAAGTTTTTGAAACACTATTTAATGGATTCTATACATAAAAATTACTCTAAATTATTATGAGTTTGGCCATAAAATTAGGATTAAAATATATTTATTACTTTCGAGAGTATATTTCCTAATTTACACATTTATTTTTTATGTTTAGTTATCCTACTTTCCTAAATTAAATTGGCCAATTTCCTTGAGTATATTACCTACTTTATGCATTTTTTTCTTATTTTGGTTTTTATACTTTACAAATTAGTTTTTTTTATAGCTATAAAACAATATAATCCATTACTTATACTAAGTCCATCAAAATTATTTTGTGAGAGGAGGACTAAATGCACATGAATTAATACTTAGTGAGGATTGATATAGAAGTAGCTATAGTTCCTGAAGTAAGGTATATTATATGACTAGAATTAAGTAGTACCTAAACTAAATAATTTTAAAAGGTCTTTCAAATATTCTCTAACATTTTTATTTAAATTTTATAACTAATTTTAATTTTCAAAAGACCAATTTCACTTTTACATGTTTTATATTTGCATGAGATATAATATACATTGAGATGGATATATTTTGACAAGAATTTTTTGATCAAATTAAGCTTTGTTATATATACATCCTTATAATGATGGTTCTCAGCCTTATTCCATCCATGTTTTGAAAAAAAATTGAACAAAATTATGGAATAAAGGCGATTCAAGTATCTCCATCAGCGCTATGGACATTTGGTTGGTAGTGGCAAAATACTTAGAGTGGAATCAAATGTATCTTTATCAGGGATATAGACACCTAGATAGAAGCAAATCAATGCTCACATTATATTAACTTTTTTAGCAAACAAAAATATATAATAAACATGTAGTTTATCCTAAATACTTATTAAAACTCTCGTGTCAAGGGTGAAATAACCTCATGGGATCAAACACAGATATGAAAAATAAAAAGGGATAGTACATTTCATGGAAAGTTTGATCCCCTTTTAGCTATTTGGTTTATTTGTTTATTTCTCTTAAAATATAAATTTTTATCATAGTACATGTACTATAAATTATGGGTTCTCAAATACTAAGGAGGATTTCCCCACCAAGTCATCATTTGGTGTGTCCCAACACACCCCATTTTAAATTATCAAGTAAGGACCCACTTTTCCTATAAAATTTTCTTCAAGATTAATTCTAAGGATTTGATAACTTCAGAAATAACAAATATATCTGCTTTATAACTTTGTATGGTTACCTTATTATCTAAGTTTGATGTTTTGTTTATTTATGAAAGTCAATGTTTGGGCATCAAATATAATATTTTACATTACTTTTGAAATTTATTTTTGATTCAATATTTTGATTGAAAGGACTAATGAAATTAACTATGTTATGTTTTTGTTTATTTTGGCTTATGGTCATACCTAGGGTTATTTTCATAGCTAAGTTTTTCTATTTGTATCCTAGAGCCTCCATAATTTTTTCAAGTGTCATCATTTCACTCATCCACTACTATTTACAAAAATGGTCAAATTATAAATGGTATTAGGAATCCAAAAAAGATACAACAACCCATTCATCTACAACCAAATAATATTGGCATAATTGAAAATTCTCCATGACCCTCTAGACAATGATAGGCATATAAATGGCATCATCTAATTCATATGTCACTACTATGTACTTATGCCAATATCCAAAACTGAGTGAGCATATATAAAATCAATATAAATTCATGTGAGAATATCACATTCATCAATAGATAAAGGTCCAAATACTATTTACACAATTAAAAATTCCACACAATCCTCTAGACAATTAACACCCATCCACATGTCATTATTCAGAGAAATTATACCTTGCCAAAGGATAGTATAGATTCAAAATGAAATACTCTCTATGAAAATGAGATCAGGCTAAGTGTCTCTATATCATTCAACATAGGTTGGAACACCATGTTAAATTATCAAAATATGGGAATGTGGACAAGCAACATAGTTCCACATGTCTCCCTCCAGGAATATCAAGTTCAAGACACAAAGGCAAGCCCCAAAATAACTATAAAGAAAAATTTATCAATTTAAGATTACTAATCATCTGAAAGTAGTGATAATATGGAAAGTGGAAAATAAACTCCCTAAATTTGACATGAAAAAATGAAAAATCAAATAAATGAGAAATATGTAGGTAACATAGAAAAAGGTCATTATTTGTAATTAATTTAAATTAATTGGAAAGTCAATTCATTAAAATTTCAAGACCAATTAAATATTTGACATATATTTAGATTTAAAATTAGAATTTTATTACACTTTTATCTTTTTATCCTCTAGAAATTATGAATTCAAGATCCAAATGAATTAAAATATCTTTACTTTCTATGTGCATCCATAAATACTTTCCAAATTTTCAATGGTGTCATTTTATCATGTTCCCTCTCCATATGCATATTAAATTTCTAGAAGGATGGAGTATATGGACATTATTTTTGATCTAGTGGATTTAGAAGACCAATTTATTCACTATCTAGACATTTGTAAAAAATGTTGATTCAATAGATCCATACATAACTAAAGACTAGTTATCCATATCTACCAAGAGATACATCAATGACATATTGGAAATCAAATGAAATATGATTACACAACACCATAGTGATACTATAGGTAATGCCTCATATCTAACTACTATATTATTTATTTACCCATGGACAAATTTATAGTAATATATTTTATTTTATATGTAACATGATCCTTGCAGCATACATCATAGGAAATACATTTGAAAAGTATTATAATCTCCCAATTATTAAGATGACCTATAAATAGCCTATAAAATATGAATGTTTAATAGTAAATAATGTCAAGATTAAATTGAAACAATGGACCATGAACTCAAACAAATTTATAAATTAGATCCCAATTTCATCCATTCCCATAGTTAAGTTCAAACTAGGGATAAAAGTAACTATGGGACTATTAAAAAGGTTATATAATTTCCCTTGTATATATTATGTCCATAAAATATGGGCCCCTTTCTTAGACATCATTTTAAGTTGTGAAAATAATATAATTCTTCTAGATATCATTAGTTGAAATTTTAAAATCTATATGTCTAACCTAGATAATTTTACAAATGATAATTTGTATATGATGTCCTATCTAGTAGATGATATATATGCCATAGTGACTATGCCATAGGATGAGAGATAGGAAACATTAGATGACTATCCCAAGAACATAATGTGTGATGAATTCAGCCTCACTCATATATATAGATTCGTAAAACATATTTACATAATTATAGATGTACTTTATCTAATGGTATATAGGGACATTTATGGGACCACCATGCCTATGTTGTCAAACGCAATTAAAAAAAGAATCATAAATATGGGAGACTACTGGTTCCATCTTGATGACATAATTATAAGGATAGAGGGAACTTACATCACCCCATTGTATATACCAAGGTATGTTTCAAACAAGTTAGCTGAGCAAGAGTTTGCTTTCTAATTGTTTGATAGTGTAGACACTAAGATCAAAGTTGTCATGAAGGGATTTATCCACAAAATTCCTTTTAGTATTAGCCACATGTAATATGAAAATTGGGATAAGTTTTATTTTTTTACAAGAATAGGATGAATTATGAATCGTTAAAAAAAATCATTTATGTATTAGGACCCAAGGTAGATCATTAGGGATGTTATTGAAAAGCTCAGAAATAAGGTTAAAATAGCACATAGACATTACTTTTTTATACATGATACCATATTTTTTAATTTATAGGATGATACTAATGTCATAATAAGAATATGAAAATAAAATATGTTAATGATAGTGGCTTGTAGGATGCATTATGATCATACTATAATAGATGAAGATGAAAAAACAATAGATAATGAGGAGATAGCTCGACCATAGTTTTAACTTATTCCTCCTCAATTAGGAGAAGGAAAATCCATGGAGATTAACCAAAATATTAGTTCTAATATCCTCAGGGGTCTTATAGGATCTACAAGAATTTTTTATTCACTACTTACCATAGGCATGGGAATTCCACTAGTTCTTAGTAGGATAATGGGGTCAAATTGATTCAAACATATGACTTCACCATAAAAAATTCAACAAGTTATTAAATTACATATCCATAACTTATAATTTACACCACATGTATCTAATTTTTTACCCACTACATCTTCACCAATACTGATTCTAGTAGTAATTTCACCATTGACCACCAGTACTACTAATAATTTACCACCTATACTCACTATGCCTCCACCATTATTCATTGTTCCATTTCAACCCACATGACCATATACTACCTATACCTATCCCCATTATTACATACAAAATAAATCCTATATATCCCTTAAAATCTCATCAAGTTCTCATACTTAGAAAATAAGGAGATATATTTGTGTAATACTCAAGTGTTACATTATGTCCCCTATATATATATAATAGAGAGAATATAAAATAAGTGACCAAGTGTGGGAAAAAATGGGATAACATGAACAAGAGGGTGAAGAACAAAGGGAAATAGAGGAGGTATTTGAATGATCGAATTAGGATGTCCTAATTTAGGGATATACTAACACACAAGTAACCACTTTTGAAATTTCTTTTCCTAATATTATAGTAAAATAATTAGAGTGTATGGACATAGATTATAACCTATTAAAAAGGAAAAAAAGGAAATAAAATAAAATACACAAGTCATAGTAACATTGACAATATAAAAAAATGTTGTTGTAGAGGAAAGTGAGTAGGTTCTATATAATGTAATTTATCCTATCATTACAACTAATACTCCCATTAATACTAGTGAAGTTTGCATACACATAATATATTTAAACTTTATCATCTAATGACACTTTCCCCCTTGCAAAAAACATGTTGATTTTAAACCTCTTTGACTGAAAACCATAAATGGTGCATTGGGAAAGGGTTGGATAGGCATTTATTGCTTTCCCTACTAATATGCAATCATAAACTAAAAATAACCCACCTATTTAAAACTATTTTAGCTTGGTTGATCCCATTGATTTTGTATGGTTATTTTTAACTAACTAATCATTAATACCCTAGACATAAATTTTACTCTAGTATGCTAATATATTTTTTTGTCATAATTCCTACTCTATCACAAAAATATTTGGGACAAATTTTTCTACATTGATTTTCCCTACCATTTAATTTTTGAAATATGATGCATTTAAAACTAAAAAAGATAAAAACATGTATGCAATACACCCCATACATGGAATAATCTATAAGAACATGAAATGTGTCCTCCTCTTCATGATTCTTGTATATATTTCATCATCTCTCTCATTAATCTTCTAGGTCACTCAAATATCTAGTTTCTTAAAATAGTAAATATGCAAATGAATAGTTAAAATTTTGTTATATATTGAAAATTTACAAATCCTTTATTTTATTATTATTTATTGAAAAATTATGTCTTTTTCATATAACTATGATTCTACAAGTTATTTTTAGAATTCTCATGAATTTCTAGAATCTTGAAAATATAATTTTTTTTGGTATTTCCCCATATTTTACAAAAATAATTGAATTATATCTTATTTTTTCAAGTCTACCCATCATTCCATACATTGGATGTATCTTCCACATGCTTCTCATATTGAACCTATTTGACAACAATATGGTAAGTAAAGGTATGCACTTTTATATTATTTACTTTCATTTATTTTCCAATTTTTACAAAAAAAATTTAGATCAGTTATTGTGCATTGATAGGTTATATATTTAAGCATCATTATGTGTTACACCTTCATGACACATAATGAGATTTGATTGGGACATATGTATACACACAATATTTATAAAATCTATCATTTTATTGATGTTTTCTCTCTTACAGAGGTGTGTCTAGTTTCAATCTATTTGAGTGCAAACCTTAAGGGGTACACCAGGAAAGGGGTGGGTAGACCTTTGTTGGTTCACAATATTTTTGGTCCCTATACCATTACCTAAAAATATAAGTCAAAATTTTCCAATTACCTAAGAGACTAGAACCCATTTTATCCACTTATTTATGATATTTCCCTTTCAATATAGATCGCTACAAGGTAAACATCCATTTTTATTCATTTTCCTACTAATTCATTCTAGTTGATATTATTTTAAAGGTTAAGTTGAATTTTACAAAACTATGTTGGCTTGGTTGACTTATTTTGAGACCTAATGACTATCTTTCTCACCTTAAAAAATTGAGCTAGTCAATCACGTTAGATAAAATTCTAGGAGGGTTTAGGGTCAATTCTTGGATATAAATACCAACTTAAATTTAATCTAATAGAGAGGAAAAATCATTTTCCCATTGTTTCATCTTTTAATACATTTAAATTATACACTTGAAGATTAATTACATAGGGTTTTTGTTTAGAAGGAAATAATTTTGTATTATGGGAAATTATTGGATGTAAAGTAGGAGTATTTTAGCCTAGATTTGATTTCTATAGTTTGATCCTTAAAAATCTAGAATAACATATTACAAAACACCATTTTACATAGGAGATATTAAGGCATGACATGTTCATTCAGGGTAAGTATTACTAAGTCTCACTCTTTTATTTTTTTAGATAGATATTTCATAAATTAATAGGTTAAAATTTTATACTCCTTGCTTATAATTACCTCTATATTGCCTTGATTAGAGTTTCCATTTGCATGTTATGATTTATCTATTAGTTATCCTCCTTTATGCTACAAGCTTTAGTGAGCACTAATTTAGAGTATTTTATGTATTGTAAGCCTAGCTAGGGTTATTATGTGTTTCTAGTTGGAAAGAGGCTTTGCAACCCTTTCTAATGGTGTTGTGTAGTAAGAGATCCCTTAGGTAGCTTTAGAATATCCAAATTGGGCTTGTCTCAATATAAATATGTAATGAGTTATTGGTAAGATTAATGATGGATCAACACTTAGTATACCTCATCCTTGATACTAGTTAATTTTGCCTCCAACCACATAATGGATTAAAAAATCCATATCCTTCACAAAATACATAAACACATCATATGTTCAACATATAATCTCCTCATAATTTATCGTTAAACTCAACAAATAATCCTCACATACACATAATCAAGCTATCTCAAGCTTTCTCTTAACACATACAAGCTTCAACAAGCTATCATACATGGTCAACATGCCAAGGAGGATTCATAAATGGATTCACACAAGAATATACTCATAAAATCACCCCATTACAACATATTCTACCTAAAAAGTAAAGGAAACATTCATTTAGAGATTTACAAAGGAATAATGAGTGAAAAGAAGACAAAGGGGCCCAAAATTCATCCCACTCCTTCACATGGAGGGAATATTCTCAAGGGACAAGGTGTGACAAAAGATAATTGATGCCATATGCTTCATGGGGTGATCTTTGGCCAAGTAAAAAGTATATTTGGAAAGTTGTCACCTCCTTCAATTGTAGTCACATGGAAAATGTAGATGCCAATCTGAAATAGTGATTCATGTCTCCCCACTTAACATAAGTTTCCAAAAGGGTTAGGTTTACATTTTTACCACTCGTTTCATACCCCAAACAAAAAAATTGACCCATACCACCTAAGCACTCAATAATAGTGTTGTGTACACCTCACTAATATGAATAGTATCTGATACATCATCAGTGAATACTACTCATGAATAGTGTTACATTAATAGTGATTTTCCCATTGCATCATTATTCTCCAGTTCAAATCAACTCAGCTCCTATGAGTTGCCCCAATTATATCCTTATCATTTATTTTAAAAAAAGAAAATCACACCACTCTATTTTCGTGTTACACAAGATTACATGAACCCTTAGCTAAGGTAAATAATGTGATCTCATTATCACATAGATGTAGCAAGTGGTATAATAACTCTTTTGGTCATGAAGAGTAATGACCATGACATCACCTTCCAACACACTAAGTGTACTAAAAGAATTTTTGTTTTCCATCTCTACTTCTAGTTTCTACATACTGGCCTTCCACCTCTTTTCCTTGTAGGATCGCACCTCCCACCAAAAACCATCCTCCTCCACCAAGATGATCTACCATGCATCTCTTCATCGAATTTGATCTTTATCCCACCACCAATTACTGATATCTACCAAAATCCCACCTACATTTTTTCATCCATCATCTAACCACCTATTGGATCATCTTCCACATCACATAACATCAGCACTTGTAACTCATATCTCATTGTTAAAACTATATCCATCTTTTCATCCATCAAACTCTAATCTATATGTGCACATACTTTCACATTAATAACTTATACATTTTCTCCCAAAGAAACTTTCAACTCTTTACCAATACTAGCATGCTCCTCATTCTTTTTAACTTCATAATGAGCTCTCAAAAGCTCCATATCAGCCACATCCAAGGATTCAATCTCCTCTACTTAAAAAACTCCATGGCTGAAATTTTCTTCAGCATACAACTCTAGAAGGGTGCATTCACTTTTACTCACATTTAACACAACATGGTTGTAATATTATTCACTCTTTTGTAACCCCATATGGTTGAAATCTTCCTCCTATGTCTCTTTATCATCCTTCAAAATTATGTCTTCATATTCTTCATCAACATGAATCACCTCCATATACTCTTTTATTATCACCTCCATATCATGTAGCTCCATATGGCTGCAATATTCATCCTCATGCAACTATACATTGTTGCATTATTTACTCTCATCAAATGTTTTACACATGGAAACATTTTTCCACTCACAGATCTTAATATATTATTCCCCATCATCACACAATGGGTCTTAAACATTACATTCACTGAATATCACATTCACATCCTCATTCATGAGGAATTTGAACTTGCTCTGATACCAATTTATGGAGTTAATACTCCATATGCCTATGGTATGATACTAGTTGATGTGGCCTCCAACCACATAATGGATTCAAAAATTCATAGCATTTAAAAAATGCATAAACACATCAAAAATTCAGCATATTAACTCCTCATAAGTTCTTATTAAAATCAACAAATAATCCTCACATACACATAATCAAGTTATCTAAAGCTTTCAAGCTTCAAAAAGGTATAATAATTGGTAAACATGTCAAGGAGGATTCCTTAAAGTATTTACAAAATCCTATCCTGATAAACTCACCCCGTTCTAAATTAGACTACCTAAAAAGTAAATAAAACATGCATTTAAAGATTTACAAATGAATAATGAGTGAAAGAAACATAAAGGTGCTCAAAATTCATTCCAATCCTTCACATGGAGGGAACTTTGTTAAGAGACAAGGTGTACCCCAAAATAATTCATGCCACATAATTCATGGGTTCATAATTTACCAAGTAAAAATCACATTTGGAAAGTTATCACCACCTTCAAGCAAGGTCACATGGAAATTGTAGATGCCAATCTAAAATAGTGATTTATGTCTCTACACTTAGGACAAGATTTCAAAATGGGTAGTTTTCATTTTGACCACTCTTTTCATGCCCCACATGAAATATTCAACCCATTCCCCCTAATCACTCAATATTATTATTTTGGATACCTCATCAGGATGAATAGTGTCTTACACATCATCAATGAATAGTAATTGTGAATAGTGATGCATGAATAGTGATTTTCCCATTATAGCAAATACATTCTATAAACATGGAATTAACTAAGTATAAAGAGTTTTATATCCATATTAATTTATTTCATACATTATAGTGAACCCAAGATGAATCTAAACCTTGTATTATTAATTTTCATTCACAATCAATTAGATCAAGTTGGTCGATCAAGTTTTATTTTATCAATAAAGGTTTCTTTTTAACTAACTATATCAAGCTAGTTGATCATGTATTTTTATTTATTTGTAGGTCTAGGTTTTTTATTTAACTCTATCAAACTAGTCAATCTCATCAATTTTATCTATCTATAGGTTTAAGGTTTTTAGTTAACTAGGTCAAATTGGTCAACCTACTTTTATGTTTTCTTTGCAGCTTCTAGTTTTATCCAATTAGATTGAACTAGTTTATCTATTCATCTAACTGGTCTTTTGTGTTCTACTTTATATCTAAAAAAATTGACCTAATTTATTTTATTATTCATAAATTTTAATTTCAACTAGTTGAATCAAACTAGTTGATCCAATCATTTTTCTTGATTTTTACACTTTACTTATAATTAACTAAATTGATCTATTCATTTTATTTTATTTATATTTTTAGTCCTAACAAACTAGATTGATCTATTTTTTTATTCACTACATTTTTATCTTTCTTATTTTATAGTATTAAAATCTTACTTGGATGATCTAGTCAACAAAAAATTATCAATACAAGTAGATCATTAGAGTAGGGGTTTTCTTTTTTCCATATTTATTTATTATGGGCTTTTTTCATTCACTTGGTTTTTTCTTACTTTCATGGAGAAGCTAGATTATGTGTACACTGGGTGAATAGCAAGTAACTCACTTGGTTGGTTATTATGAGTATGGGAGTTACTCATCTATTCTTTCCCTGTCAACCATCTTTTGTGGAGTTATTTGTATATTGTAAAAGTCAGGAGGAATTAGTTGCTTAATTTCCTAAATATACTCATCTCATTTGAGATATTTTAAACTTAATGAAATATTGGGTTTTGATCCAATTATTTGTATCTCTTCCAATATTACCTTTGATTTATTTAATTTTTATTCAACAACATTGTTGTATGCACAAACTTCATCTTATGTGATCTCAACCTATGCATTCATTTTATCTAGAACTAGAAACATATTCCATATGTTATCAAAGTCACTTGTGGTAATCATATATCTAGTTTTTATTTTTTTAAGCTCCCTTTTAAAATTTAAATATTTTTATTTGAAAAATAATTTTGGTATACAATCCATTTTTGGGTGTTTTCATCTTTGGTGGCATCAATTTTTTGAAGGTTTGGTTCATTGGCATCCATTATCATAGTTTTTGTTGTTTCTTTGTGATTGTGTTCTTTGTTTCTTAGTAAATTTTATTACAAAAGACCTACATGCCTTAATATATTCTTAGGTTTAATCTCCTATGTTTTTTATTAGTCTGTGTATTTGGTGTCAGCTCAATCTTAGCTAGTTTTATGTGTTTGGGAGACTATTTGACCCTAGTTATGTGTTGCTTCTACGCAGCCTTCATCTACAACATTATCACCCACTAAGTCTACTATTATTTCCACCTAGTTAGAACCACCACTCCATGTAGCCTTTATTAAAAGTGTTCCCTCAATTTCTTTAAAATATATATAGCATATTAAATCATTTTTTTAATAACTTGATTTAAAATGAGGTCAAATAGGCTACCTTTTTTTTATTGGTCAAGTTTAGCATTGTTAATGGGTGTATTTTTAATTTTATTATAAAAAATATATATTATGAGAAATATTTAAAAGAAAAATCATTAATAATATTTTTACTTGCTAACATTGTGTACTCATTTTGGATACATTTTTAGATGAGCCTAACATCCTCACCTAGTCTTGAAAATCATAACATTTCAAGATTTACATTGATTTCTCTAGATGAATTCTTTATTTTACCTAACATCATTTGAGCATAAATTATTTTAAACATTTTTTGGGGAGGGGTGGGGTTTCACCATTTCATAGTCCATAGAGGGTGTACTTTATTTTGAGTTACTCTTTCTCTCTACTTGCACTTTCATTTATATAATAACAACTTGCACTATGTAATGAAATTAATTCAAAAATAAAGTAGAATAGCATAAATAGATCCAAATATGACTATAATATATTAGAATGTATGATAATAGATAAGCCACTTTAAGGGGGAAACCTCCACAAGCTTCAATAAGAGAAGAATTCACAATATGATGATAAATAATTACCCACTATCTCCTATATATAGTCTATCTAGGCCATGGTTACTCCATAGGCTAATCTACTAACCAAATGAATGCATAGATAAATGTGATAAGTAAGCCAAAAGTCAGTGATTCCTATCCTAATACATGTGATAGGTTAGGGGAATAATATACCCTTCCCCTTCAAACCAATGTTGTCCTCAATGTTGAATAACTCTAGATGTTTTTATAGAAAATCTTCACCTTCCCAAGTTGTAAATTCACTGCTTAGGTTCTTCCACTTGATTAGATATTCCCTAATCTCTCTAGTTGTCAACATCTTAGTACATGTTTGGAGGATCTTCTCTAGTTTCAAAATGACTCATCCTTATTTATCTAGTTTTGGGAGCTCTGTTTGGGATGAAACGTTCTATCCAATGACCTTATTCAAATAGGAAACATGAAATACTAGGTATATGTGAGATGAATGAGGTAAATTGATCTTGTAAGCCACACCTCCAATTTTATATAAAACTTGATAAGGGCTATGATACTTAGGATCAAGTTTGTTGTCATTTTTTTGTTACTTCAAGGAGATATGCTTATAAGGCTAAAAACATATAAATACATAGTCACCCATCTCAAAAAATTTCTCACTACGGTGTTGATCTACTTTTTACTTCATCCTATTAAGTGCCAAGGCCAAATTCTCTTTCAAAGTAGCCAAAACCTCTTGTTGATGTTGAAAGTGCTCCATATCTTGAACCTTGTTTTTCACCTTTAATAAAGAAGTGGTGGAAGGTGGATGGTAACCATATAGTGATAGAAATGGAGACATTTTAGAAGAGGTATGGAAAAATGTGTTATACCACCATTCTAAAAGTGGTAGCCATTTAACCCAATGTTCTTGTTTATCTAATAAAAAACAACAGAGTTACCCCTCTAAACATTTGTTAACCACCTCTATTTGTCTATCAGATTGGGGGTGGTAAGATGAAGTATGACATAGCTGAGTACTAAAATAGGAAAATAGTTTAGTCCAAAAATTACTAGTGAAAATAGGATCATGATCGCTTACAATTATTTTTGTGGTTCCATGTAATTTTAGAACTACTATTACTATACTTCCTAAAAATGGGTATGAGAGAGCACATAAATGGGCATATTTTGTAAGCCTATCCACAATGACCAAGATAAAATTCTTACCTTTAGAACAAGGCAACCCTATGATAAAATCCATGGAAACTTCCTCCCACCTTTGACTAGGAATTGCTAACAATTGTAACAGACCTAGGGTCTTAATTGTCTCACCTTTATTCTGTTGGCATATCAAGCATTCTACCACAAAATTTTGTACATATCCCTTGACTTCTTCCCAAAATAATTATTTCTTACTTTTGTGATAATTTTTTAAGAACCTTGAGTGTCCTGCAATTGGAGATGCATGCAACTCTACAAGAATCTTATGCTTAAGCACTGAATCCTTGCACAAGTATAGCCTACCCTTATACCATAAGACATTACCTTTCCATTAAAATTTTTTAGAGGCTAAAGTACTTGCTAGAATTCTAAATCAGAACCTATGTATCCTTGTCTTACTCCTATTCTAACCTAGCTTCATCCACCCAATCTACTTGCAACATGGACATTACACAAAGTAATGCTTCTATGGATGTATCCCATCTGGATAGTGGATCTGCTAATACATTATCTTTACCCTTCTTATACATGACTTCAAAATCATAATCCAACATTTTGGTTACCCACTTTTGTTTTTCCTGACATGATAATCTTTGCTCCAAAAAGTATTTGAAACTATCATGATCCATTTTCACCCTAAAGTGTCTACCCATCAGATAGGGCCTCCATTGTTTAACTGTATGAAGAATAGCCATCTTTTTTTCTCATAGACAAGTTTTTTTAGATTCTTACCTTTGAATTTATGACTCTCAAATGCAATGGGTCTTCCTTTTTGCATTAGTACTACTCCCAACCTAGATCCAGAAGCACCACATTTAATAGTGAATGTCTTTGAGAAGTCTGGAGTAGCCAAAATTAGGGTGGTGCACATAGGTACTTTCAGTTTCTCAAATGCTTTGGTGGTAACATCATCCCAATGGAAGGCATCCTTCTTTAGTAATGTAGTGAGTGGAGCTATTATGCTTCAATAACTTTTCACAAAACTTTGGTATTAGCATGTTAGTCATAAGAACCCTTAGAGGTTTTTGAGAGTTTTTGGCATGGCCCCAAAAATAAATGGGTGGTCATCAAGAATCATCTATAGATCAGGATGTGTAGATGACTATATGGGTTGAACTTATATGGAACATAATCATGAAATAATTCCCTCTACCCCCTTTTTATCAACTTGGTCATCTGATGTGAACTAATAAATTATGGAGATTTTTCTTATAATCCATTTAGTTCAATTTTCATACCTTCCAAATGAAAGATCATGAATAGTTCTTATAATTTCATCTCAATGGTACCCAAGGTTGTGATCCATTGGACTCCCAAAATAATGTCTGTGTTACCCATGGGAATAGCAAACATAGGATAATCAAGATTGTACTCACCCATAGAAAGTTTAATACTATGGAATTTGCCTAAATAATTAATTAATCATGACCTAGAATTCTGGTGCTAGGTAGATGAAACAGTTCAATCGAGTGGCCAACTTATGGTTGATGAGGTTATGTGTGCTCCCCAAATCAGTCAACACTATTACCTTTTGTTTCTTGATGAAACCCACCACCTTAAGAGTTTGTGGAGCACTAATACTTACAAGTGCATGACAAGAGATTATAGGTTGGGAATCTTTAGGTACCTCCTCTATCTCTTCCTCATCATCATTGGAGGCATCATCTTCTTCTTCATCTTCATTGGATCCCTCAATGTAGAATAACTTCTTCTTAGTACATCTATGTCCTTTGTGCCACTTGTTGTGACAATTGAAACATAATCCTTTTGAATGCTTCTCTTCAATTTATTGAGGGATCAATCTGGTAGGTGGAGGAAATGTTGGTGTTGATATGCTATGATCTTTGAAGTAAGTGAATGGTTGCTTCTTGTTACCTATGAATTTTTCCTCAAATTTGCATGCCATGATAATAGAATCATAAATATTAAGTGGATCAAACATGTGTACCTCATGTTGAATTTGGTCCTTGAGTCCACCCAAAAATAGGTCATTTAAGTTATCCTCAATAATTATCTCCACACATAACGAGAGGTTCTAAAAATGATGAATATAATCCTTGATGGAGCTAGTCTAATAAAATATTTCCAATTGGTTAAAGTAATTATCTATCACACTATTTCCATTGTGTAAATATAGCTCCTTTGTAAAGATTGACCAGGTGACACCCATAGTCATCTTTTTATTTTGAGCACACAGCCATTGATACCAAATGAATTGATCAGGTTCAAGATACAAGGATGCCATGGTAACCTTCTATCTACCCGGGTTTAGATACAAATTCAAAAAATTCTCCATTTGTTTGATCCAATTAAGTTGATCTTTTCCATCAAATTTGTGCATATCCACCTTTGGTAATAGGTTCCTCTATGGTAATGTAGTTGGATTTGAAGTAGACTAGATGGGAGAACCACCCTGGTGGGGTTGTGTAATAGTAATAGATGAATGATTTGACTAATTATTTTTCAAATCCATCATGATATCTACCAAACTATCTTGTATTATTTTCATATTAGATTTTATGCCTTACATCTCACTTTGAATGCCTTGTACACTATAGTAAAGTTGGCTCACTTTATGATCTATATAAAAGAACCTTGGTATAAAAGATCTAGTACATCACCCTTTTGACTCCATCTCTTCCTTTTTAGGATTTATACCTAGATTTTTAGGACCCTTTCCTTGGCATCGAGTTTGTGGACCTGCCATAAAAGGTTTTTATGATGTCGACCCTGATTGGCATTTTTGACCCAACTTTGACCAAGTTATTTTAGACTTATGTCAGCCTAAAATAATAACATAAAAATAACATACCCTATCCAAAATTTTTTAAGCTTTCTAAAAATGTAAATAACTCAGAAACATTATTTGAATTATGCACTATAGAGCAATTTTATGAAAAAACCTAAAATGGTGATAACTTTTGTAAAATAAATCCAAATTAGGTAAAATATTAATGGAAGCTTAATTTAATGATTTTCAAACTCCATTAAAAAAATTACAAACAAATTCTCAACCATTTTTTATATATATCCAAATTTTAAAAAATTAGGGTTTCACCCACAAGATTGCCCAAATTGTAGCTCTGATAGCACTTGTAATGAAATTACTTAAACAATAAAGTAGAATAGAATAAATAGATCCAAATATGACTGAAATATATCATAATATATGATAATAGGCAAGCCACTTTGAGGGGGCAACATCCACAAGCTTCAATAAGAGCATAATTAATAATATGATGATAAATAATTACCCACTACCTCCTATATATAGTCTATCTAGGCCATGGTGACTCCACAGGCTGAACTACTAACCAAATTAATGCATACAAAAATGTGATAAGTAATCCATAAGTCAGATATTCCTATCTTAATACATGTGATAGGTTAGGGGCATAGTACACTACAATTACAACAAAAACCAATATTAAAAAGGATTCAAGTTTAATCAACCCACTAACTCCCTTTCACTATCATAGATGGAAAATATAGATAGAAATAATTATAAGGAGTAATGGTTTGTATAGGATAACCATGGGTGATGAAACTAAACCTAACACAAATGTAGATAAAGTTTAGTAGTATAACCATAGTGATGAAGCCTATATGATATTATGTCTTTCTATATCACCTGATCTACTATTTCACTTAGAGTCTACCAAATCACACCATGATATATGAACCATTCTTAGTAAACTATTTGGGAACAAGATGTGGTGAGAGGTCATGAGCTTGAGAATAAACTCATTAGCCTAAGTCCTTGCAAATTAAAGACCCTTTAGTATTTCTTCACTAAGTTCAAGTTCTTAATATTTCAATTAAAATAATGTTGGATAAAGAAAGAAGATGACCAAATTATTATTTATACACTCTCTAAACTAGGTCATGAATATTCAATCTCTATCTCTACTTTCCATGCCACTAAAAGTACTTTGGGTGTGACATGGAAACTTCCCTCTTTATATGCTTTCATTGTTGACTTGATTAGGGAGCAAGACAAGTTGATCTAGATGGTCACATTGAAGTGTACAAAACTTCAAGACCTAATTGATGGGAATGAGAAATAAAAGACTTATAACAATATAATAATAAGAATAATAAGCATCAAGAGAATAAGAAAGAATCAACCTCTACCAAAACCAACACTAAAGCCTACTCTTCCAATGACAAACCTAATAAAGACAAGGTTAAGTGTGCCTACTGTAATAAAAATGAGCATCATGAAAATAAGTGCATGAAGAAGCAAATATATCACCTAACTCATCTCATAGAGAAGAACAAGATAGTTGTTCTTGATTCCATCAATCAGAATTCATTAACCCAAGCTCTACAAAGGCAAAGGGAAAGGGGAAAGATAAAGAAAAAGGAAAGCTCTTGAAGCAATTATAGATTCAACATATTTATGAGTTATTGAATTGGGTGATTATCAACACATAGGTTCTTTGTATAGTTTATTTTTCTTCCTTACAGCCTTATATCATGTCTTCCACTAGTTTAGGTGATGACATTTATAACTAGTTATAGGGAGAGGGTCTATTAAAATGAAAGGAGGAACATTAAATAATGTTTTAGGTTCCCCTTCTCTTTCAACAAATATCCTATAAATGTTAAAATCACTCATATCATAAAAGGTATGAGGATTGAAGTTTTACCAGATTCAATTATAATTAAGTAGTTGCATAGTGATTATATGGTGACACTGGGTAGGGTATATCACCAAGCCAAATTATACACCTTTTCACATTTTGCACTTGATTCATCTTCGAATAGATTACTAACTCATTTAGATAGAGTTATAAAATTATAGCATGAGAGGTTTGGCCACCTAAGATACCACTAAATTAAATAACTTATCATAAATGACATGGTCATAGGCTTGCCTCAAGTATAATTCTCTAAGGGCCTTTATGAGGGTTTCTCTCTTGTAAAGCATCTTGAAGAAAAATTTGACAAAGGAAAACCTTGGAGGGATTCACAGTCATTGGAGTTAGTACACAGTGATGTTTTTAGTCCTTTCCCCAGTCTATATTTTACAAGTGCTACATACATTATCACTTTTATTGATGATTTCTTGATATATACATGGGTCTACTTTCTTAATCAGAATTATGAAGTTTTTGAATTTATTCAAGACTTTAAGGAACTTTTTGAGAATCAATCTAAGAAAAACATCAAGGTTTTTAAAACTAAAAATGGAGGTGAATATGTCATCAATAGATTTGATCAATTTTTCACCATACAAGGGATTGATTTTTAGTGAATAAATACTTATAGTCCTTCAAAAAAAGGAGTTGTAGAATGCAAAAATAGATCATTGACACCTTAGTATTGTGTTGAATTAATTAATTATGCCTGTTATATTTTTAACAAGGTTTATCATTAATATTTTTGAGAAAGGAATAACATTATTTGAATCCTGGCATGGAAGGAAACCTAAATTTGAGCATTTTAGGGTTTTTATATCTCCAGCTATGGCACATATGGCAAAGAATTGACATAGAATATATGGAATTTCATTCTAATCCTTGCATATTTGTAAGAGATCTAGATTTTATCAAGGGGTAAGTACTTATACATCCAACCACACATGATTTGTTCATAAAGAGACATGTTTACTTTTAGGAGAGACACAAAGACTCAATACTTAACACTTCTTCTCTTAAGTTTATTCACTTAGACTTGATGATTCTTCTTCTAACTTAGATCATCTAGAGTAGGTTACTAAACTAAGATCTTCTTCTTTTTCTTATAGTTATGATAATGAGAATAGTGATGGGGAGTCATCCACATCTACCTCTAATCATGTTTTAGAGGATGATGAGTTAACACCTAACTCAACCATGTATGGGTGCCTTTGGCTTAGGTATACACTTAAGAGTGTGGTTACTTGGGTAGAGAATCCAATAGATGATATACATACTTAGGTAGATTATCAAGGTGGACTGAATATCTTATTTTATTTTATTTTATATCGACAAAAATTTTGAGAGTCTTCAAGCATACCTAACTGGGAAAGTGTTATGCAAGAAGAGTATTATTCCTTAATCAAAAATCACACTTTAGATTTGACTTCACTTTCTAAGGTAAGGAAGATGGTTTGATGTAGGTGTATATATCTAACCAAACATATGGGTAAATCAATAAGTATAAGGAAAGATTGGTCACCAAGTGGTTTTCATAGGTAGCAATTATTGACTACTGAGAGAGCTTTACACAAGTTGTAAAGTTGACTTCAATCTGACTCACGCTAGCTATCGATTCTACACATGTTTGGGATGTGCACTAGATTGATGTGAAGAGTGTCTTTCATCATAAAGACCTTGAGGAAGAGATATACATGGAGTATTCAAATGGGTTTGTTTAGGATTCATCCTTAGTTTTTATACTTAAGAAATCCATCTATGCCCTGAAATAGGCCCCTCGGGCTTAGTACACCAAGATGTACTCCTTCCTCTTTATTTTAGGTTTCATCATGTAATTTAAACACCAATATTTACTTTATATGGTAGGATCATCCTTTATTTCTATTAGTCCTTTATGTTGATGATATTTTAATCACTGAGGTTTCCTCATCGTCTATTATAATAGTGAAAATATCTCTCCAAGACAAATTTGACATGATAAACTTGGGTATTTTTCATTACTTTATTGAAATCAATATTTCATCATCTGATTAAGTGATTTCACTTGCAAAACCCAAGTATGCTCTTGATATTTTGGTTTTTTTTCCCATGGATGATTGTAAGCCATCGTTGAATCCCTTTATATCAAGAGTAAAGCTTGAGGCTAACTATTCTATACCTTTGGTTAATACCACTCAATATTGATAGATTATTGGAAGCCTTAGTTATCTGAACCATACTAGGATCAATATTTCATGTATAGAAGGAATTGTCTTCATATTCATCAAAGAATCCCATGAGATACATTAGAATGAAGTTAAGAAGATATTTCACTATATTTAGGTATCTTATAGATTTAGGATTCATTATATATTTAGGAAAAAGGTGGACTTAGATGGTTTTACATATTTAGATTAGTCAGGCAATACCCAAAATCATAGGTCCACTTCAAGTTAAATTTTTTCTTTGGGTTTTAGCTGTGAAATAAGAATTTGACTAAGAAGAGGAGATTAGTATTGTGTTAGTGATAAAATGAATAAGGCAATTTGATAAACAACACACTAAACTAACACCTTCATGCCTAGTTACTGGGGTTAGCTTAATAAAAAAAAAATGACAAACACAACTAAAAAGTAAAGAAAAAAAAGAATCCTTCACCTTCCTTGGATGATTCAAATGCTTGTTGTACTGTTTTGCTCAGCTTGTGCTCATGAAGTCTTCATCAAAGAAGGTTTGGCTATCTCCTCTTCTCCTTGGCACCTTGTGGCTTTGGATTTGCTTGGCTCAATATTTTGGAATCATAAATTTGTTGTGTGGGAGATCTTGGAATAAATTTTACATGGTAAATTTTCATAAATTATGCTTGAAATTCAATAGGGAAGGCCTCTTATTTATATATTTTTGAGATTGCTTAGAATCAACTTGAACCATCACTCTTGAGATGAAGATGTGTGTTTGAGGATTGATTATTTTTTTAGAATTATATCTATAATTATCCTCATTATGAAATTGGAAAAAGGGTCATTGAAGAGACATGGAGGGTCATTATAAGGCATGGGAGACCCATAAACCTGATATTTGTGGCATTTATGACCTTGGGATGTCTTCCCAAGAAATGAGGTCACCTAATGATGTAGTTATTCAATATTCATTTTTAAAAACAAGTATTTAACAAGTTTCCATGGAATTCTTAATCAGGTTCTAATTTAGTTTAATTATATCTTAAGCATGATTAAGCACTTTGTGCACAAATTACTCAAATTGATCCAAATGCCTTGTTATTGGTCTAAAATTTTATTGGATTAGAATTGGAAGTCATTGTTAGATGTGTTGGATCCATTATCATATTTATGATGTTACCAATAAAAAATAATAAATGCATGTGTCTTGTGAAAGAGATTTTGATAGGAAATAGCAATCCAGATCACCTAGGTGTAAAATTGACATTTTGACTCAGAATGATATGATCAAAGTTAGCTAGCCCATAAATTGAATTGCCCCACTTAATGATAATCTAGCCAAACTCAGCACTTTAATATGTCAAATTCACAATTTTTAATGCGTTCTAGTAGTTTTTAAGCCAAATTGTACACTTTGGATGGAAATTGGTAAAAATCCTAATTCAAGGTTATCAGTGGCCAGATTTAGGTGTATTTAGTTTGCCCTTATTTGAGAAGGCAATATAATCTATAAACATAGTAATGTCTTCTCAAAAGGTCATGTATGCCTACAACTACAATGATGATAAACTAACTATATGATGCCCCTCAAGGGAATATTGGCATAAGTAGGTCAACAAATGGTCCCTCGACAATAAGTGAAATGAGGGGACCAAATAAAGGGAAGATGATGGTGTGAAAACATGATGATTTTTAAAAATTATTCAAAATCACTAAAAATGCAAGTGGGATGGTGTACAAAAGTTTACCCAAAGGTAGTTATAAGTATTGTACCTTGATAGTCATAACATGGTATGATAACATAATGATTTTCCCAAAGGTGTTTATAATTATTAAGAAGATGGAGCTACCCTAGTTAATATAGATAAATAAGATAACAACATGCCCTTGTATGGGCAAAAAAAGTAAAGTGGTGACAATGCAATGATTTGCCCAAAGGTGGTTATAATCATTGAGAAATGTAGGTGGGATGGTGTATAATGATTTTCCCATAGGCAATTATAATTATTAGACCCTGATTATGTCAAAAAAGATAAAATTGGTCAAGGATGATGATAACATAACATATATGGTAATGATGA
Source organism: Torreya grandis (assembly GCA_037957365.1). Taxonomy (NCBI): domain Eukaryota; kingdom Viridiplantae; phylum Streptophyta; class Pinopsida; order Cupressales; family Taxaceae; genus Torreya; species Torreya grandis. The sequence continues at coordinate 1,681,426 of JARHVA010002557.1, read as the reverse complement.
ATTGAAACAACCTACTAGTAGGGAGATGCTTGTCCAAACTAATAAAGGTTGAAATTATTTCATGGTTAATTAATCTATTTGGAATATGATTTGGATTAAATCTGGATGTTGGTATTGAAGAGATGTTAATGTCACCATTGATGAATAGACTTCTTGAAGCTAAGGTTTGATGTATCACATGTTAGTAGGCATCATTGTATAACATCATGAGGATTAGGATAAAATATGCATGAGGATTGACTCACATAATCTAATACTCAAATATAAAATAATGCACCAATGACAGAAACCATGATGACAATATAAACATATGAATATGGATGGATTAAAGTATAATTGTGGGTAAGGAATCACCCAATGAACTCACATAAACCAAATCAAGGCAATAGTGGTAAAAGCAAACAAATATGTAAACAAACAAACAAACAAACAAATACTGCAACATAGTAGAAACCATATGAACATTACCCTTAGAAAATAGGAGATAAATTAATAAATGAACAAAATGGGGGAATAGAAAAAAAGGAATGGGTGGTTGAGCTATCTCCATATACACTAGGCAAGTAGATGCTACCTACATAGTTCCATGGATGTAATATCTAATAAAAAACTTTAGGCCAAATGTAGTTCTCTTAGGAAATTAAAAAAAAATGATAATTAGTGAAAAAATAGAATGGATGTGATAAAATAATATGAATGGTCTTACAAAATATTAAGTGCATGAGATAAAAGGCCAAAAAGGATAGGGAAACTAAGTGACAAGTGATTTCCTTGAAACTTAGTAAGGGTTCCTAGAATCCTTAAGGAAAAGAAGCGGTCCATGTTTTTTTCTCTTTTTTAGTAGTTTTATAAATATTTTTGGAATTATTTTGGAGTATCTCAATTCAATTGAGAATGATGAGCCACTAAATGTTTCAAAATCATAAAATGGTGATATCATTCAAACATAGGTTGCTTGTAAAATAGTGAGAGTGTGGCTTAGGTTACTCATAAAATGGTGAGAGAATTATGAAAAGGGTGAATGAGCTAACCTATATAAGTATCAAGAATTACCTACATAGTCCCAGAGTAGGACCTCAAGTAACTATAGTTTAGCTATTATAGTAGAGGAATTTTACTAGTGTAGTAGTGAATTCAAACAAAATAGGTATAGTTGGTAAAAAGGCATAATATGGCATAAGAAGTGGAAAATTGGTATGTCAAGGCTCAATAAAAAAATGTTGCCCCTAGTTTACCCATAAGCAATTATAACTAGGACACAATGACATGGATCAATGATATTAATTTTCCCAAAGGTGGTTGTAATTATTAAAAAAAAACTATGATAAGAAAGGAATAACAAATGAAGGATGCAACTAATGAAACTTCTATCATACTACTCAAAAATATAATATTTGTTTGAAGTACTTGAAACAACTAATGAAACTGAATAGATTCTTTGATGCTAAAAAAATGCAATGAATGCAAAAAAACCAAAGGTCAAATGGGTTAGGTGGATAGGATTTAGAACATGTTTGGTCGATAGAACATGATGGTAAAGAAGATGGAATGGGATAAATGGAATGATAAGCATGATATTTGTACAAAGAATAATAGTGATAAAACAACACCATTGAAATGGTCCTTATAAAAAATACACCCTAACACTCAAACATAATAGTGCTTAAGGTGAATAATATTCATTGACTTAGGAAGTTCATCTCCATATAGTGTGCCAAGACTGTATGCTCCTAATCCATAATCTACAATAATGATGAAATGTCCTATCTAGTTTGGTTTGAATTTATCTTTATGGTTCTTCTTAGCCATAGTATTATTTTGGTATTCTTTAATAACAAGATCATGAAATTCAAATGTTGTATCCTTGACACATTGATTGTAGTGGCCTTTGAGTCAATTCTGATATGCCTAAAGATTGTTTAGTAGAGTTGTGTATTTTTCATTAAGCAGGTCTATCTCTTGTAGGTGAGCTACTTGATAGTTGTGATTATTTAGGACATGCTTGAAAGATATGAGTAGTGAAGGCATTCAACCTAAATAGGAAGGATGGATTTTGTACCATAAAAAAGTGAATATGGAGTCGTTCCCATGGGGTACAATGATTGGTATGATATGCCCAATGGTAAAGGAATATCTATAGGTGTCAATCATGATTGACATCATTAATAATCATTTTGAGAATATTTATAATGGTTTTGTTCGATGCTTCAGCCTAGCTATTAACTTGAGGGTAATATGCTATAGAAAAATGTTGTGTGATGTTATATTTAGTACATAGTTGATATACATCCTTATTCTTGAATGATCATTCATTATTAGCTATAATGTTAGAGGGGATACCATAGTAGAAAATGAGATGGTTGAAGATGAATTTGTAAATTTTCTTTCCAATCACGTGAGGGGTATATCTTCAACCCACTTAGTGAAATACTTAGTGGCAGTAATGATATGTTTATGGACATAAAATTAAGTGGGGTTGATCTTCCAAATGAGGCGGAGTCTCCATGTAAAAAATGGCCATGGTGTCAACATTAGTTTCAATGTTTATGTTGGGGCATGAATCATATTCACATGCTATTAACATTTGTCACCCTTCTTTAAATATTCAGCTACATTTGTATCCATCATGGGCTAATAATAACTAGTAGACAAGATATTTTTGCATAGGACTGCCCCATCAAAATGATCTCCACATACCCCTTCATTAACTTATCTTAACACTATCATAGACTCTATGGAAGTTAAACAATGAAGCATAGTTCCATCAAAACTACAATAGTAATGGGTGGATCCATGTAGAGTATAATGAGTAAAATGATGAATAACTAATTTGGTTTATTTTTGAGATAGATTAGGTGGTATAATTTAGCCATGAAGGTAGTTGTAAAGGTCTATGTACAAGATAGAATTAGGACCAACAATATCATAAATCATTGAAATGATTGAAGGTTCATGAGCTGGTACGAATAAATTCTCAACAAGGAACTAATATTCTCTAGCTTTGTCTATTTGGAAAATCAGAGAGTAGATAGTAGCCATGTCATTTGTAGTTCTATTACTAGCCCTTGGTATATGATCAAATTGGATACTTACAATTTTCTTCTTTAGGGTATGGACCGTATCCTTATATGTAACTAGCTTGTCATATTTGTTTTAGAAATGGTCTATGACCTGATTGATGATTAACTGAGAATCACCATAAACTTGGAGATGAGATATGTTCTAATGTATTACCTATCAAATTCCTATGATCATTGCTTCATATTCATCCATGTTGTTTATACAAGGAAAACTAATTTTGAATGATTTAGGGATTATATCCCCCTATGGTGTAATAAATAAGAGGCATGCCCCCAATTTATGTGTAGTAAATGAACCATGAAAATATAGTTTTTAGTGTTACTCCTCAAGAGGTGTGTCAGTGATAGTCATTATGGATTCATCAATAAAATAAAATATGAGTGTATTTATGTCTACATGGGGTGCTTTAGCAAGTTGATTTATAACAACCTATCCCTTGATTGCCTTCTAATTGACATACTCTATGTCAAACTCACTAATAAGTATGATTCATTTACCCATTCTACCTTGTAAAGTTATTTTAGATAGTATATAATTGATCATATCTACTTTTGAAATGACCATGGTCGTATTGTTCAATATATAATAATGGAGTTTATGGGCTATGAAGACCATGGCAAGAAAAGCTTTTTCAATAGGTGCATAGTTGTGTTCATATGTGACCAATGTATAGCTTAAGTAGTATACTACATGATCTCTTCCTTTGTTATCATATTAAGCTAAAGTTAACCCCAATGCATTATCAATAGTGAATAGATATAATAAGAATGGCTTTCTTGGCATAAAAGGTAACAAAATAGGTGGATTAAGTAGATAGTCCTTGAGTTAAAAAATAATTTGACAATGGTCATCCTAGTGAAATTCAACTCCTTTCTTCATAATATTTGTAAATGGATGACACTTGTCTACTAGCTAAGAAATGAGGCATTAGATTGATTGGAGCATGCCATATAAACTATGAAGTTGCTTCAAATTGGTTGGTGGTAGAATCTCAATTATAGGATGGACTTTGGCTAGATTGATTTCAATACCCCTATGAGACACATTAAATACATGTAACTTTCCTGAGGTTACTCTAAAAACACATTTCTTTAGATTGAGTCTAACTTTGTACTCCCACAATTTTTCAAATATCCTACGTAGCACTATTTGATGGTCAGCCCTCATCTTGGATTTCCTAATATGTCATCAACATAGTCTTCAACAATATTATGAAACATATCATGGAATATGACAATCATGGCCCTTTTATATGTAACTCCAACATTATTCAGACCAAATGCATTACCTAATAACAAAATGTTCCCCATGGAGTGGTTAATGTTGTTTTATGTTGGTCTTTTAGTGTTATTTTGATCTGGTTGTATCTTGAAAAGTCATCCATGAGTGAAATCATTTCATAACCTGCTATGGATTTAGTTATCATGTCATTATAAACTCATCTTTAGGATAAGTTTTGTTTATGTCTTAAAAATTAGTATAAATTTAGATTCCTTCAAGCTTTTTGCTAACATGCACAACATTAGATATATATTATAAGCAATCAATAGATTAGATACATCTTACTTCTAAGAGTTTTTCTAAATATTTCATTACCAAGACAATAATGCGAGGATGAATCTTATATAGCTTTTGATTCACTGGTTTGGCATAACAATTGACCACAAGGTGGTGCAAAACCAAGATGGTGTATAAACCTGGCATGTCAGAATAAGTCCATGCAAAGATATCTGTAAATTATCTCAATAGAGATATAAATATTTCATGTTCCTCCTTAATGAGGGGCATGCCTAATTTGGTATATTTTAGGTCTGATAGAGTCTTGATGTTTACCTCTATTGTATCTTTGAATAGAAGGGTTGAACCATCTCGATGTAAAGACTTGAACTATTGGAATATATTAGGGTCCTCTATTAGGACTTGATCTTCAACATCTCCTAGGCATGATAAATATGATTCCCCTAATGGGAGAGTTGGCCATGAGAGAAAAATAGATAAAAATTCTAGAATAATTTGATGAAACACTTTTTATTTCTCCAAACTAAACTCGGTTCCACATGCAAGTTCATCATTGGTGGTCTCCTAGTCTAATTTCAAATAAAAATGAACACCCCCATCTAATGGCACCTTAAATAGGTCTTCACCACTAGACTAACCTTTATTTTTAATTTTTCCCTAGTCAAAAAGAGATTCAAATAGGTTTCAACTTGGGGACCTCAATGCTTTATTTATTTATTTTTGGCTAAGGGTGTTCACCCATGCTCAAAAATAGGCTTCAGGATCTAATGTAATTGAGAATCCTAATTTATGATCTCCCAACAGAATGTTGTATCTAAGGCCTAGAAAGTCACAGAATGCCTCGTCATTCTGAAACTCATCAATTGACAAATTAGATTATTATTGGTCCCAATCTATTAGTTGGGGATAGTGTAATGGTAATGGGTTATGATGAATTATTGGAGTAAGGGTAAAAATAATATTGTTATTGTATAGGTTAGTCTTGGCTAGGTCATCAAAGGTGAGGATATGATAGAACTCTGCTTCATTGTCAACATCATCATCGCTAGTCACCACTGATGAAACTTGAATAAGATAAGTGGGGTCACCCCCAAGTAGTTTAAATCCAAGTCCATAGGGTATTCTGTACTTAGTTATGGAAATTGACTCACTAGTTCCTTGTTGATTCGGTTTGAGGCCTCTTCATTTATAATCTTGATGATCCATGATCCTATTGGGAATAGGGTACTTTACACTTTTATAACAATCAACTTAGTTTTCATTGTACAACCATGATTTATTCCCTTTATCAGGGTCTGGTTTTAGGCTAGATGCTTGTAAAAACATGATAGGTCCCTTATCTTTGTTCTTTTATTACCAATGCATGTGTGTTGTACTTTTAGGTCATCCAAAGGTCTTTGGATTTTGAGGAAGATTGGTAATATGGAAGGTATCATGGGTCATATACTCCCTTGGGCCATTATCTAAAATGTTGAAATGATTAGAACCTTTAAGATGTGGCATGTGGGAAAGGGAATCTAAGGTATTAGGATCTCTAAAATTATCCTATGGAGGATCAATAAGTATGGCATTTCATTTATCTTTCTTGGAACTTAGATTCATGTCGTATTAGTAATTATAGGTTTAAAACTCAACTTCAAGATGTTTGAAGTGTTCATATGGGTGTAAATTTCATAGAATATTCACTTCTATCCCTAAGTGGGAAAACTTGATACATTGGTGCAGTGTTTATGGGACTACATCAATCTCATGTAACCAAGGCCTACCTATAAGCATATTATATAAAAACTTATGATCAAGTACATGGAAAAGTGTATCATGGGTTAAAGGCCCAATGATAAATATTAAGCTAATGGTGCCTTGTGATTCTCTTTCTTGATTATCATAGGCTTTGATTATTATCATTTCTGGCTAGAGATCTACCATTGTGTACCCAAGAATCTTGATGAGATTTAGAGACACTATGTTGAGGCCTGATCTATTATCTATAAGGACACATTTCAATTTATACCACTCTATATAAACTTTTATGTATAATGGATTATTATGGAGCAGGCCAAGGGAAGACATATCACTTTGGTTGAATGTAACTTATTGGGATAGAGATAGGTGTCCAACCAAATATTAAAATTTATTAGGGGATATCTCAATAGCAAAAGTGGATTGGGTTAAACAATCATTCAAAATGTTCTTGTGGATTGTTAATGTTCACAACAAATCTAAAATATAGATTTATGCTGGTGTCTTCTGTAATTGTTCCATAAAATCAAACTTCTTGTCTTGGTTAATGGTGAATGGTTTATTCTAAGGCTGAATGGTTAGTTGGATAATAGGCAAAGTGGCAGATGGTTTTGGACTTGGGATAGTAATATTTGACTTTCGAGTTGTGATTACACAATTAAAATCAAACCGTAATTGCTAATAAATAATGGGAATGGTGTGGGACTAGATAAGACAAGTCTTGTTTATTGGTGTACTTGTATGTAGTCACATGCCAAGGGTGAGTTATTCGTATATGGTCCAAAAGTGGGAGTCCTAATTTTATAGTTTTCTTGTGTGTAGTCCTAGGTCAAATAAGGATTATCCATGTAATTTGGTTGAGTGGCATTATTTATCAATGCTCTAGATTGATTAGTGGTAGGTCTAGGATTAATGAAGACAGTATTAATGCTATCTCCTAAAATATGACCTACAACCCTATTGTATTCATGTGTAACTATATGGTAGGTTTGTTGGTTATTACCATTCTAACCTTGGTTTTGTCTATTTTTATAACATTGTGGGTTCTATTGTTGATTTTTCTAGTTTGGCCTTTGATTCTGATAATATTAATTTTGTTGTTGCACTAGCTGGTGTTGTTATTGATGTTGATTTTTATGCTATTGTTGTGTTTTATGTTGGGGAAAGGGGTTTTGCTATATCCTAAGAGTTTGATTTGAGTTGAAAGCACCATTATCTAATTTTATCTCCCCATTATCCAACATATTCTCAAATGAATGCTTGATTTTCACAAATCTTCATAAATTATGCCTATTGACTTGATGATATTCATAGAATTCATTTTCATGGTACCAATTAGGGTAACGAATGCCTTATGGATAATACTTTGGTATAGGCTAGCTAATCAAATTATCAATTGTAAGTTTGTGAAATATAGACTCCATAGGCTCTCTTAGGTCATTAAAGACACAATGTGTAGGCACTGTTCTCTTTAGAGGAGGGGTTTGTAATGGTAAATGTTACTATATTTGTTGCATGGGACTAGGTTATTGTGCCTGTGACATTGGTTGGAGATGTTTTTAGGTAGGATTAAATTAAAAAGGTAGTGCAAATGATGTTTGCACTATTTGGACATGATGTGACTTAGTTACTCCATTAGCCACAACATTCATATTGTAGTTGAATTACTTTGGTCTATCTTGGTTATTAGATTGTGTTAGTTGTGATGCTTGAACTTGCATTAGATATTGGTTTTGTCCACTTCCCTTATTGGTACCTTGATTTTTATTAGTTAAGATAAGCTTAATGATTCCATTATTAATAATGTCTCACTCAGTAAAGAAGCCTTTGTCGATGATCTCCTTTAAAGTATGTGTACATTGTAGCTCCAGATGATAAGCTATCTCACTATGAAAATTTTTAGTAAACACAGTGGCTAATTATTTATCAGTTAAACTATTGTTGAATTGACTTACAAAGGCTCTCTATCATTGTAGATAACTTGCAAAAATCTCACTGAATTTTTGTTTTTCTTATGTTAAGTCAACCAATGAAATCTCATGTTTGAGATTATAGGAAAAGCATTGCACAAAATTATCATAAAAATCATCAAAATTTGTTACTAAATTCTTGGGTAACTTTAAGAACCACTCCAAGGCTTATCTAGCTAAGCTCCTTAGAAATAAAAATAGAAGGTATATATCACTATATTCTATTGGTTGACATGCGATAAAGAATTTGGTTAAATGGGCCTTAGGGTCACCTTTCCCTTTGTATTTATTGAATGCCAGTGGTTCATATCCTATAATAAAATATTATCAACAAGTACTTCATGTTGAATGGATAAAAACACACATCATACAACTTAAAATTTTTATTTTGTTTCCCATCTTGAATGGCCATAATTGTATCCTTCATCTATTACAATTATTTAGATAGGAAACTAGAAGGAACATTGGTTTTAGGGAGAACATTAGTTTGGGTAGATGGTTGGTAGGTCACAAGTGGGACACTTTGACTAGGGTATGATGGAGATATCTATTGGGGTATATTGGTTTGGTTGGGAAATTGACCAAGAATATGCATACATGGATTAGGATGTACTTGAAATTACATATTCAATTATGCAATATTATGGTTTTGGTTGGCTATGAAGGTTTGACTTGGAGGATTTTATGGTTGGGATGGAAGGATATAACTATACTATGGCTACTAATCAAACCTAGCTATTGAGTGGGAACTTGTGAATCAAGACCCTATCTTTGAACTTGTCACACATTTTTAACTAATTATTGTCTAGTAGGTACTTGAGAAACATAAGAGCTTCCTTGTTGTATGAATCCTTGTTAGAAATAAAAATCACATTGAAAATTTATCATCTATTATAGACTAATATTTACATGTTGTTGGCTAGTCATCATTTGGTTTTGGATTGGTACACTAGTCTATGACTAAGGAGGTATATTTGTCACTACTTGGTGAGGTAGAACATTATTTTCCCTTTGTTGAGGTGGAAATACATTTAACCTCTATTACGTTTGTACACTACATTATGCCTATTGTTTTATAATACTCCTCATCCTTTGTTGAGGAGGGGTAGGATTCATCACATTCTATTGTTGAGGTGTAATATTGGGTATTGTTTGACTACCTCATCCTATTGGTTGCACACTTTGTGATGTAGCTGGTTGAGGTTGGGATGTAGAAACTCCTCCCTATTTTGGAGAACCACTTGTAGTGTTAATTAAAGGCACATTTTGTTGATTAGTTATTTGTGTATTAGTAGCACTTTGATTTGGATTGGACATTGCTTGTACATTATCCACTATATTTTATTCATTATTCTATGTCGAAGTAGAAGACACTTCTTCAATAATGGGAATATGCAACAAGTTATCCACTAAAGTGTTTTTCATGAATGGGTCTAAACTCTAATTGTCTTAACTAACTCCATCAAAACTCCTATTGAAGTAACTATGTCAATAAGAGGTTTGCTTACCATGGTCATCTGATTGAAGTTGCATGCTAAATTCAAGTAGGTTTGTTATACTATTTGCATTTGGTTAAAGTGGTCTTCCATGAGGTTTTTGCCTATGTTAGGAATATTAGAGTAATGATATGTTGTTTGGACTAGAGCTAAAGAATCACTAGAAGAAGTTTGTTGATTGTAAATTATGTTTTGGGGCATTCTTACTAGGCTTGGTAAATTCTCATGAGGGAAATCTACTAAAAACCTGGCCCTTACCTCTATGGCTGTAATCAAAATCTCATCTTTTTTCTCCAATAAATGATGTGAAAATAGAAATGGATCATATGTGGAAGGAATATTAGTAGATCATGACTATTAAGGAATTGGTTCATCAACTATGAGTATTGTAGCTAAGGTATTGTGTGGTTTATTCTTGGTCTTGTTCTAAATAAGATGGTGTATTAACCAAATAGTTAGCCAATGGATATTGGCTTTGTGCCCATAATTGAGTATTATAAGAGGGATAAGGATCCATCTTATAAGAAATATTATCTATGTATGGGTCTTGTACCATTTCTTCCTACACAACCACATTACTAATCCTCAGATTCTATATGAGTCCACTATGAGTGTAGGAATACATATTGGGATCATAGTAAATGTTTTTGCAATAAAAGGTCAAAGAGTTATTCAAAATCTAAGAAAAATAAAATGTCTAAATTTTGATTTTCAAACTTGGTCTAGATTAATTAAAAGGATATAAAATATTTATACAAAGAGTTGTGATAACACAAGCTAACGTTAATTGTCTAACGTTACACGTTTTACACAAAAAGATTAAGTAAATGAACAAAAAATTGAAATGCCAAACTCAAAGGTAACAATGTTTCAAATTAGTGTAATCTAACAAATTAAAAGTTTCAAGGTCTTTTGGACAAAATATGGCATCAAAAGCTAGGTTCAAACAAGGCATGCACTAGGACTCTTGGCCAAATGGCATCAAAAGCTAGACTTTAAAATAGATGAAATTTTTAATCTAATGGATTTGAAACACTTATAACAAACAATAGGCATTTGATTCTTAGACATGGAATTGATTAAATATGTATAATTTATGAAACAAAAGGAAATTTTGAGATAGTTTGTTTTTCTCACAAATAATGGTATAAAACTTGGTTCTTTTGACAAATGAGCTAGACAAAAAAGTGAACAACGTAACTATGAGAGAGAAAAGGTTCACAAAGGTATACTTATATTGGTTTGAAAATATAGGGAAAATTTAGAACTCTATGAAAGAGGGCCTATGAAACAATATCTTAAATGTTTTGGGTAGCATAACAACGCTAGACTACCCAAAAAATGTGACAAAATACTTACTTCAAAAAATCTCTAAGGAAAAAATAAATTTTCACAAATTTGATAGCATAAAAATTCCTTTTTTGACTTAAAATGTTATGGTGAATAGACTCAAAGTGAAATTATTTAGCACAAAATGGCTTAAGTCTATCAATTGGTGATAATGATCATGAGTCTTAAATTACTTTTAACCCAAATTGGAAATTGAACCTAAGTTCCCTCAAGTTTAGTATAAATGGTGAACCCACTTAACACATCAACCCTATGAACTTATAAAGGTGAAAATTTGAATTTATATTATAAATTATGGACTTAAATGTTTTTGGCAAAGGTTTAGACTCAATTGGGTAGATAACTGTGCCAAAGTGGATGATATAACTCCATGTTTTGATGAAATTTGAATAAGGAAAATTGATGACTTCATGTGGGTAGAATAACACATATTTTTTCAAAGGAAAATGAGGACCATGTGTTTTAGTTTGTATCATTTGTTTACACCAAGTTTTGACTCTAAACAACACTTTAATCTAGGACAAAACCAACTAATTAATCGTTCGTAGATCCTAAACTGACAAGGTCGCTTGGTATTATTGGAATCTATCAATATACATGATTATATAGGATTTTAAGTGTTCATACAAAAGTAAATACTCATTATATAATAGGGCTTTTACACCCCCTTATCTCAAATGATAGTACTACGACATGGACCTTGAGGCACACCTTGCACCAACAATACTTTCGTGATAAGTGGGGATTTGTCTAAGATGTACATGTTTTCGAATGCTATAGGGGAATAAATTACACAATGACTTGATTGTCAAATAATGCAAAATAAAAGCATAGATTTTGGGTCTATATCACTTGGCTTGTTACAAAAAGGTATAGTCCTTTTTGCATCCATTGCATCCTAATGTTCGGTCAGTGTAGTACGATGTCCAAAGTGCCACTACATCCCATGTGTAGCTCCAATATGGATCCAAATAAATTCAATGCCAAGAGATGAAACACTAGTTCAAAGTTTCACTAAAGAACTCATAGGAGGTAATGGCATCCCCCTCACAAGCCAAGTTTGCATGAAAGAAAAAACTAGTAAAAAGACTTTAGGTTCATTTTCAAGGTCACCCAAACCTTGATGAGTCTTTGGGGAGTGCTTTAGATGATGTTTTTTCTATGTCTTGGACTATGAAATTTGTAAATAAGGAAAGTGATTTTGATTCCAAGGGTTGTCTAAAGGGGACAATGGAAGAGAATAGATGCAACATCTTTGTATTTTGAGAAAACAAAGTGATAATTGAGATAAGTGAAAACAAAATTGCTAAGTGTGTTAAATTTTAAGCACAAATAAAATATTTGGTGGTGTTGATTTGACCCCTTGGTCTTAATTTGTAACTTTGAAAGCTAACTAAAAAATTTAAGTAATAACACCCTAAATAGTTTTCCTTTAAGAACCAAAATGAAAAGTTTGATTCATTTTAAAACACCCCAAAAGAAGTTTAAAAGGATATATTTACGAATGATTTAATGATTTTTAAATTAAAACCTAAGAATTTTTTTAAGCAAGATGTTTATCTTAGAATCACTTTTGAAGATGAAACAACCAACTTAGAAAAATAAGCTCTCAGGTTTGTGTAAAAAAAACATAGTGACCATCGATAGTTATACTAACTAGCGATGGTGACATTTATGTAGACCAATGATGGTTTTACTAATTGGTGATGGTTATGTATACTAATGATGGTTTTACTAATGCCAACTAATGATTGTTGAAAATGACCATTGGCAGTTTACTTAACCAAAAATGGTTATTGTGTAAACCTGTGACAAAGAAAAATGGCAAAATAAAGTTAGAACATCAAATTGTAAAACTTTTAATGATCCAAATGAATATTTTAAAATTTTAAAATGATCTTATTGATTTTTGGGATGCATTGGGTCCCACTAGGCATGTCATTATGTGAACTAATAATTTGACTAAGAAGAGGAGATTATTATTGTGTTAGTGACAAAATGAACAAAGCAAATTGACAAACAACACACTAAACTAACACCTTCAAGCCTAGTTACTAAGGTGAGATTAATAAAAAAAAAAATGACAAACATAACTAAAACTTAAATAAAAACAAGAATCCTTGACCTTCCTTAGATAATTCAAATGCTTGTTGTAGTGGTTTTCTCAGCTTGTGCTGATGAAGTCTTCATCAAAGAAGGCTTGGCTATCTCCTCTTCTCTTTGGCACCTTGTGGATTTGGCTTGGCTTGGATAAATATTTTGACATCATAAATTTTGAATGTGAGATATTTTATAATCAATTTTACATGGTAACTTTTCATAAATTAAGATTAAAATTCAATAGGCAAGGCCTCCTATTTATAGATTTTTGAGATTGCTCAAAATCAACCTAACCCATGCATCTTGAGATGAAGATGTGTAGTTGAGGATTAATTCAATTTTTTGGAATTAAATATATAATTATCCTCATCATGACATGGAAAAATGGGCATTGAAGAGTCATGGAGGGTCATTATGAGGTATGGGAGACCCATAATTCTAATATTTGTGGCATTTATGACCTAGGAATGTTTTCCCAAGAAATTAGGTTACCTGATGATGTAGTTGTTAAATATTCATTTTTAAAAAAAATTATTCAAAAAAATTCTATGGAATTCTTAATTATGATATAATTTGGTTTAATTATCTCTTAATCATGATTAATTACTTTGTGCACAAATTACTCAAATTGATCAGAATACCTTATTATTAGTCCAAAATTTGGCTAGATTGGAATTCGAAGTCAATGTTAGATGCATTAGATCCATGATATAATTTGGGGTGTTACCAAAAGTAAATAACAAAGGAACATGTCCTATATAATATATTTTTATAAGAAATATCAATCTAGAGCACCCAAGTGAAAAATAGGCATTTTGACTCAGAATGATCTAATCCAAGTTAGCTGGCCCATAAATTACATTGCCCCATTTAATGATAGTCTAGCTAGAATTGGCACTTAAATATGTCAGATTCAAATATTTTTATACATTTTAGTGTTTTTAAAGACAAATTGTTTGCTTTTTGTAGAAATTGGTAAAAATCTTGATTGGAGGTTATCGGTGGCTAGATTTAGGTGTCTACATTAGTCATATCAATTGCTCTAGCAATAAGCAGAATAATATTGATATATTATCCATAGAGAAAGAGTACAAGGGAGTTTTTAACATAGCTAATAAATATATTTGGATTTAGGGGATTATATCTAAGCTTGGAATTCCTTTTAGGCAACCCAACATCATCTATTGTGATAACTAGAATACTATATAAATATGTAGGAATCTTGTTCAAAACTAGCAAAACAAACACATTAAAATTCACATGCATTTTATCCAGGATCTTATTCATGATAAAGTCATCGAATTGATATTTTGAAAATATTTATAGTAATTTATTGATACCTTTGCCAAATGCTTCACTAAGAGTAAGTTAATTCATCTATGTGCTCTTCTTAGAGTACGGTCTACATTAGAAACATCATCATGTTCAAGGGGGATTTTTAGCCTTTTCTATTCTTATATGTTGCTCTTTGGGGAGGATTTTTTTCCTTAAAGTTTTCTCCTTTTCTCTGATTTATGAGAGATTTATTTGTACATGGGTACCTCATTGGCCTAGTTTCCAGGACCCATTTATTTTTCACATTGTCCACCTAAGTTGTACTTATAGGGGGTGCTAGATTAAAGGTTTTACTTTTTCCCATATTTATTTATTATGGGATTTTTCCCTCACCTAGAGTTTTCTTAATTTCATGGAGAAACTTTCTTATGTGTGCACTAGGTGACTAGGAAGTAGCTTTCTTGACTAGATATTCTAGGGGACTATTGACCACCTTTTGTAGAGGAGTTCCTTGCTTAATTTCCTATATGTACGAATCTAATTTGACATATTTTAAACTTAATGAAATATTGGGTTTTGATCCATTTATTTTTTTATCTATTTAAATATTATCTTTGAGTTATTTCATTTTTCTCCAACAATATTCTGGTGTGAACAAGCTTCATCTCATGTGATCTTGACCTATGCATTCATGTTATCTCAAACTAGTGATATTTATGATATAAATTGACTTGGTCAATCGTGTCCTATCATCTAGGTTCATTCTTATAATATTAGAATTTCCATATTATCAATTTTAATTAATTTAAAATTCTTATTTGTATTTTAAAACTCTACATACTATTTTTATTAGTTGTCAGTTTTGTCAAACTATACACACACATTACACTAAATCAACCGAATCAAACTAATTTTATGTTATCTACCACCAAACTAAGTCAGCCTAATTGATTTAGTTTATTTATGTCTAATTTTCTAATAGACTGTATTAGCCAACTTAATCTTATTCTATGTTATTTGTTGAACTAGATCAACCTGTTTAATTTTGTTCTATATGTTTCATTATTTAGCATAAGCAAAAGAAATTAACCTCTATTTTCATAGTAATTACAATCACTTTTAATTTTGAAATAAAGAGTTGTATGCTTGCTTATTTACTTTCCAAAAATACAACTTAATTTTTGAAAAATTGTTTTTTCACCTTTTATTATCATCTTTTATTGTTTTCCTTAGAAAATTTATACTAGTAGTTTCAAAACAAATTATCTAGTGTTGTGAAGGGCTACATGATATTCTATTTATGGTCTTTGTCTATCATTATAGATATCATTGTGTGAGGGGATTGTGCCAATACTTATAGACATAGTACATATATAAGCATTATATTTGGTTTCCATGTACCTCAAAGTACTTTATAAATGCCTAGGATTACTTTTTGTATTTAACCTTAGGTATCTAGCCATCCATTTAACTATGTAGTACATCATTTAGTGGTTAGAACTAAGAAACTACATCCATCTTACCCTTGAAACTAGGTTTAGTGAGATATCGGAAGGATGGTTATTTTATATTTAACACTCTAAACTAATAGGCCATCACTATCCAATAGATAATCCAATATTTTTTAAAGTCTACATTATAAAATATAACCTTTTTGTATAACTTTCTGATCTTATTTTTAGTTAATTAGTTATCATTAGTAGTTATTGCAAACCAAAATATGACCCCAAGTTAAAATTAACCACCCAATCTAAATTCAAACTTCCATGGATTGTCATATGGTCATGTCATACCCTATATGGTCCCTAAAAATCTTAATATAACCTTGTTAGTATTGTTTAAGGTTAGTTTGGAAAAGTTAAGGTAAAGTCATGTTTTGGTCATATAGTGGTCTAGTAATGTCATGGAGAGATAAGCCATGGTAATTTTTTGTAATAGGTAATTAAGGTTTTATTAAGGTAATTTTATGTCTTAAATAATTATCATAATGTTTCATGATGTTTTGAAAATTTTGAGGTTCACTTGAAGACTTGAAGGTGCTGAAAATACATTAAAATGTGATTTTTAGCTAACATTTATGTGTGTCAAAACTTCCCTAAATGACAAATCCATACCAAAAAATTTGAAAATATATTTGAGTAGTTATCAAACTACCACACCTGTCATTATGCTAGAGAATGGTCAAATTCTTGAAATTCAATGCCATCTTAAGGAGTTAAAGAAGTTGTACAAACTTCTTGAAGTTACTTTCTATTAAAAAGAGTTTAAAAATATCCCTTGAGATTATATAGGTCAAAAAAAGTCTTTTAATGTATTTGAAACTCTCATAGTTATAAAAAACCATCCCGCTCTTCCATCACTCTATTCACAAGGTATTGAAGGCCAAATTTAATCAGATAGTATAGGTCGTACAAGTTGTGTTGTGGGATAATATTTTGGAAAAATTTTGTGAACATTATGGTCTTATAATTTTTGGAATTGGTCATTGGATTGGCATTGTTATCTATATAAAAAAATTCTAAGAATCCAAACATCTTTTTGAAGGCTTAAAACCCCATAGGATGAGTTTGGTGTAACTCCAAAATAAAGTGATAATTATTGGATGCATGAAACCAATTAGACTAAGTTTTTAGAGGCATGTAGATGAAGCATATATAGTCAATCACCATTTTGGCATGTGTGGATCATATTTTGGCAAGTAGATTTATTCTTGTTCATAGTTTGAGGTGACTAGTAATTTTTCTATATTTTTAATTCCCCTAGGTGGTTTTGTAATTTTGAGTGAATATTCATGGTATATTACCATCTTTATCAATCCATTAATGGCATCTTAATCAAATATATATTTTATATAAGTCTCAAACTAGTTACATCTTCATTCACCTTTTGGGACTGTGCTCTATGTGTCTACATATCAAACTAAGTTAAATGGGTTTGAATATAATTTTTAAGGAGATTAATATTTTTTAATTCATGTTAAGTATATTTATATAATGGAGATCAATATCTTTATTCCCTCACTACGATATTTGTATTTTCATCTTCCTAATACAAGATTGCAAACCTATAGGTCTATATACCTATATGTTTGTAAATCCAATGAAATTAATGCTTTAAAGGATTAATTAAGGTTGTATAGGCATCAATCCCAGTGATGAATTCAATTTGAAAATGATTTAATGACTAGTGAAGGTTTGAAAGCACCTATAATCAGTCAGTTAATAAATTTCCTTTAGACAGTGAGTGATAATGAACACAAATTTTTAAGGTTTCAAAGAATTAAATCATTAAACCAATAGCATGATAAAATTTTGAAGAGATTTAATGTTTTAAGAAGGGCTCTTAAATAATTGATGCTGCAGACGAATCTCAAATGAACACACACATGTAGATACAAAAACCTGTAGGTCTATTTAGATGACCCAAGGTTTTTAGAACTTTATATTATGGTTTGTGAATGATTTGAAGGTCATAAATGAAATAAAAGTTCAAATAGACCTTGAATATAAAGGAGAGATAATAAATAATTATTTTAAGTGACCAAATAGGGGTCACAAGCTTAATTGTGTATACATACTCCTTGTTAGCAATAAATCCAATTACCTAGGATAGTGAAGTTATTTTTTTTGAGAATATAATTTTTTGTAGGGATTGGATAAGAGTATTGAATTAATATCAAACCCTCACAAAAATTTAAAACTCACCTGAGTATAGAAGATAAAATCATCTAAACTTGGTCTACTCAGACCAATAATAACCTATATGTTTTCTTTTTCATTAGGAGCTCTTCATGATTTGAAAGAAGTTAAATGATATTGGATAGATATAATAAGAATAAGGTATTTTAAAATTATTTTTTTCATGTTATGAATAACTCTACAAGAACCTTAGATACAACCAAGAAGGAAATAAACATAGTCATGATCCTATTCAGTCTCAAATAGATTAAGTACATGCATAAGTCTATATAGGTAGAATTGAGATTTGATGGCTAGTTAGATAGATCTAAGATGAAAATTTGGAAACATTGAAGAGATGTTGAATTATCCATGCAAACATTTCATGATGTTTTATAGTTATGATAATGAATGGAAATAGAGAAACCCAACCAACTTGGTATAATAAATAATTTTGCTCAAGAACCCTAGGCTTAACTAATGAGAGTGTAGGGGATATAATGGAGATATAGGTGTAAAATAACCATTTAAATAGTTAAATTAATATTTAACATACCTCATGAAGTTAATTTGATCTCAAACTAACATCAGGATGCCTCTCACTAACCCAATTTCCTCTTAGATGTCATAGAATGTTTGGTGCCAGCCTAAGAAGCTAGTTTTCATTGCTTAGTATGAACTAAAAATTGTCATGGGGCCTTTATCTCCTACTATAAGTTAAATACACTAATACAGTTCTATTTTGTGAAATTATTTGGTGGTTTTAGGTCCTTGCATTTATGAATCATCCTTAAGAATCCAAAGTACTTTGAAGCTACCTAAGAGAGCTATAAGGACCAGATGAAAGAGAAATAAAATTTTATGCCTCTATACGGATTATAAAAAATTAATAATGAACTATAAAAATTTAAAATCTCCCTTTATCATCACCCCATGCCATTAGCTGTTACAAGATTATATAAATGTACAAAATAGGCCTCAAAAGACTATTTTTTACTAGAAGATAGGTCCATACAAGTTTTTAGATTTTCAAAATTGGTATGGAGAAAAAGGAGGACGTTTTTTTATGTGGATCACATGCTTATTTGGGGTATGGAATGTGTGGGAACATGTGTAGTTGTTTTTTAGTTGCTTGGTAGTGAGTCCTAGTTAGGAGAGAGAAACTATAATGAATTTCATCTTCACTCACTTTTTTATCCTACAATTGATCATGGATCTATAAGGAAATAATGGGTTATGTAATATTCCATTATATTATTGGTATCCTCTATAATTTTCTCCACACAAAGAGGCTTGCATCATTTTAGGGTTATAAGAAATAATGCCTACTTAGGGCTCTTAGTAGAGTATGAGTTGTTGGGGCTAGTTTGAGACCTCAAAATGGATGATTTAATGTCTACTATGATTTTAATATGCCATAATTAAATTTTGGAAGAGATGAAGAAGAAGAAACCAAGTTTTGGCACTTATGTGCAAAGTTGGCATAAGGAGATGAAGAATCATCTAGACACATTCTAAGAAAAAAAGGTGATGTGTCAATGAGAACCTAATGGGGTGAATTTATTGGTGTCAATAAGAAATAAATTATGTAGGAAAACCTGATCTAACCGTCAAGAAGGCCACCTATCTTTCAAAATGCCATGGAAAGGAGCAGTTTTCAAGAGCTAGTCAAAGTGTAAAGAAAGCATTTCAACTCCCACACCATTTTGAGGGTTAGAGCATCCTAATAGGAGATAAAAATGGAATCATATACCTTTTATGTAGTTACATAACTCATCTCTTGTTTTTAACTCACATGGACACTTGTCTACTCTTTCTCTCTTATATCTTATTCTCTTCTCTCTCACTTCTGTTATATATTGAGGCACTTTAGATTTGTAAATGATCCTCTACATGAGTATGTGAAATCCATACTCATTTTAATAATTTTATAAATAAATAAAAAAAATATTTACCTTTTTCATGTACTATTTCATTGTGTATGTTAGACTAGTTGATATTGCGAAGTGATAATTTCACTTCCTTGGAATGTTGTCCTTGTTTTCATTCATATTTAGTTTTGAAAGTCTTTTTCAGGTCTCTTAAATTTTTCTAATGAATTTTTTCATGATTTTAGTGAGTTTTATCTCCACTATTTTCATGTCATGACATTGTGTTTAGTCCTCATAGATCAAGCTTGATTCATAAACCTCCATGAGAAATACTAATGCATTGGGTATATTTGGATTAGTGTTATGTGTAGATTATGATTTCTTTAGAAGTGTAATAATAATTGGTTGGGAGTTCTTAGGTTAAAATTTGTGCATCATCTCATTAGGATAGGTTTTATTTATGTTTTCTCTCTCACTTTTCATCCAAATGAGTTAGAAGTATAGGTGATGAGCAATCAAGACAAATCTAAGGATTTAGCCATTTAATCTAGAGGTTTACCATTATTATCAAAATCCTATAGGCCTAAGGGTAATCCCATGTTCCACTCAATTTAGAGTATGCTCGTACTACCTCTCCAAGGGTGAAAATTTGAGTGACAATAGTTCTAAGATGATCGATGAGACTAAGGTCCAAAAGAGTGGAAGAATTCTTAGTGTGTTCTTATATCTATAGGATTTTATAAGAATTTAAAAAACACCAATGTAAACTATAAATACAATCAAATGTTGTATCCTAGGTAATTATTATGAAAATAATTTGATAATATTTTTTTTTGATTTGGATCATGAAGTTGGGATGTCTAGGTATGATGATAATTCCTAATATGCACCTCCTTATCAACCTTGTCATGACCCTAATTATGTGCCTCAATAGACATACCATGATTCTTATCCTCCTTATGAGTCGTGGCAGTCCTATGGTCACTCAATTCACCCTTTATATCACCTTGATTTTGTTGATAATACATATCAAAATTCTTATGAGGAAGGATATCAATAATATTATCAATAAGTACCTTCCTCTAAGCCTCAATATGACTCTTACCAACCCTATGATCCACATCAAATTCAACATGATTCCCATCATCCTTATCATGAGAAATCAAATGATGTTATTAATTGGAAAGCAAGATATAAGGTCTTAGAATATTTAATTAGGAAATACAGTAAACATATTGAATCTCACCAAAACCCCTCCTCCTCTTACTTAAATTTCATGTCAAGCCAAATCCTTACTATCACTTGTGCCAAATCCACTAAAATCAAAAAATGTGTGAGAAAATAGGATAAAGAACTTGATGTGAAACATATTAATTGTTGGGGAGTTGTCATGATGACATCATGGTAATGTCATGAAGGTGTCTAGGTGAGTGTATGAAGTGCCTTGATAGTCTATGTGGCATTGACAAAGTGTGTACAAAGTGTGTAATGTTCTTATCCTATTATGCTTGAAGTATGCTTGGTTAATTTTCTATTTTGCATTGGTTAGATATCATGAACGATGAATATGGTGATTTGAAAATGTGAAAAGGGTGATATAAGATTTTTTCTAAGATTTGAGTGTTTATTTTCATAAGTATAATTCATCTAATAGTACATTTTTTTCATCTAGACATGTTAGGTCTAGTGGTAGAAAAGATGAGTACACAGTTTGATGATGTCACAATTACCATGTATGATTGAGTCAAGAGGAAATGGTCACATGGGTTAATTAATTATTGTTCCTATCTCTTATGTGCCAAATTTTAAGTCATGCAATGTAATTCATCAAAATATATGAGGATGCAAAGTTGGATACTCAAACATAATTCAATGTTTTCCCATACTTAGCCCAATTTGTAAAGTGGCCAGAAAGAGCCAAGTATCTTTTTGATGATGGCATATCTCACTTGTATATACATTTTAAGAGAATGTGGTTATATGGGTTTAATCATTTTTTATCCTATTTTATTTTTTATAAATTTGGGATCATGTGTTGAAGCATTGCAAAAGTTATGCAGGAGAAAAGTTGGTCTCCCAAACAAGTTCTAAGCATAGTTGGCTTTATGATAGAAGATTCTGAGAAGGAATTTTGTTGGAGTTATATTTTCTAGGAATGAAGGTTATAGGAGTGGTTTTTTATATGGTTGGATTATCCTATATGAGGAGATCATCTATTCTAAATTTGAGATCATGTGTCTAAGCACATAAGAATTTATTAAGGTTCAAAATTGGGTACTCAGGTATATTGTAGTTGGTTCCCATACTTAGTCAATTTGCATGATGTTAAATATTTGTGCCTATTGTAGATCCAATGTCTCATTGGAGTTCATACTTACATATCCAATGGTACATATAGATTCAAATGGTTCAATGTGACAATTATTTAGCAAAGTTAAAGTTTAGGGAAAATTTTAAGATTTAATGATGAATAGGTAATCGTATAGATCAAATATCAATAGTGCATGTTAAGTGGGATGAGGATACATGAATATTATTTAAGATATAAGAAAAGGTATAGGATAATTATATAATAGTGATAAGGTGTTCATATATATTAATTTAATGGTGATTTTTGATTGATAAAGACTTGGTTGATCCATAGAGATTGATGGAGCATGTTAAGTCAACATTTTAAGATTGCATGAGATGAGGTCAAAGTGACTTAGGTTTAACATTTGTCATTGGTAGTATACATATTAAAGATATAAAAATATTTATGGTGCATATTTTATCTAAGATAAGAGGACATGAAATTTGGGTATTATGTTCATAGTTTAACTATGACCATTTGTATTTGAATATTTGAATTTGCACAGGGAAAACCAGAGCTATGTATTTTATCCATATCTTTCAATAGAAGTCAAAAAATTTAGTGCTATAAAAAAAATATGAAGAGGAATCCATGGTGCATATAATTAACTTAATTTTATGATCTAAAATTTTTTATAGTCAAGTTTCCAAGTTCACTATGTGTTCATGCTTGTTTTGTAAGTGACCCGAGGAGGATATTTGAGCTTGTTTTGATGTTGTTTCCATATATCATGATAAATTTATTATTTAGGGTTATTTTATAATCCATGAATAATATTCATTAGTATATTAGTGGTGTGATAAATCTATCTTGTGTATAAACATTTCTTAACAAGTGGACTGCATGTTTGGTAATGGTGTTCCTATGTATGAGGTCTTGATTTGAGTTGTTTGAGCATAACTAATGATGAGATAATATGACTATGATATTTTAAGGATGATGAAGGGGACATAAGGATTGGACCCATGTATTTAAAAGTGGTCATTTGTTCTTTTTTTATGAAGTGCTAAAGGAATGACCTATAACGGCTACAAGTGTGATCTATAGATGTTATGTCCAACCTATGAAGATTTTATTGAGATATGTCCTTTTATGAGATATTACATAAGGGATAAGGCATGCATAATGGATGAATAAGTTTTTAATTATCATGATTTCTCTATAAATAGTGGAACCAAAGATGATTCTTTCTATACTTGGTGAGTGAGAGATTTTGGTGTGTTTTTTTTAGAAAGGCTTGTGTGTGAATGGATTGAAGGATGGGTAGAGTACCTAAGGATGAGTTGAAGATAAAATTATTTATAAGACTATTTATATGACCTATTTTTCATAATTTTATTGGGAGAATTTTTCTCTTATTATTTAAGTATGAGCGAAGGTGAAGAAAGATTATCTAAGGTCCATCATCAGGTGTTGAAGACATCAATGTAAATGTGAATGTGTTCATAGGTGTTTTTGTGGTAGCTCAACATCAAAGGTGGTTTTATCCTCCTTATAAGGTGAAACTTTATAAAAGGTCTGGTTATTCTTTCAGCTTAGCTAGATTGGTGTGGCATCACCTTATGGAATTATAGTATCACTCAATAGGGATTTCAGTTGCTTGATCATTTGTAGATGGTATAAATTATATCCCATTATTATAGGATAATAGTATAATTATAGGTTCCAATTGGTTTTATTCCCCAATAGGTTTTCTCACGTATGTCATGTGTTATGTGATTGATCTTGCATTATCTTTTTTGCTCATTGATATGAATGATGTGTATGCGTAATGAATGTTTATGATAACTAATTAAGTGATTGTAAAGATTAAGATTAATTTTGAATTATTTGTGATCACTAATTCACTCCCTTTCCTCTTAGTGATTTTACCTCTAACAATTGGTATTAGAGCAAGACCTTTTAGTAAAGGCTTGACAGCTTGAAGTTGATCAAAATTATAATGGTTGATAAAGACGTTATGTCTTGTCTTCAAGAAAATCTAGTTTTTTAGTTATCAAAAGTTAATAGTGTGAAGACACAAGTGTAAAAATATAGAGGAAACAATCAAAAATCTACATGTCATGATAAGTAAAAATCTCAATCAAAGAATGGAGCAATTAGAAAGTAAAGACATGACTTACTCAAAATTAGTCTTGTCCAAGGATAAAAGGGATCAAATCTTCACCAAAAGGGTCAAGAATGAAAATTCATGGATCAACAATAATCAAGAAAAAGGGAGATAAAATATGAACAATGTCTTCAATGGGTATTATTTATCTTGTAATCAATTTGGTCATAGATATAAGGATTATGCTCTCTCTCTGTAAATCAAAAGGGATCTCATATGATAAAAATGTAACCAAAAATGTTACATAGCTAAGAACTATAATAGAGCCTTTTAGACAAATTATATACAAGTCATCGACACTATTAAATGATTCAAGAAGACCAATTCTAAAATATAAAAGAAGAAAATTCCAAGAAGATCACCAAAGGAAGAGTCATTGTTTGTTCGAGTAGCTTTGCATACTCAGGAAGATGAAAGCAAGATATTGTTTATAGATAGTGGATGCTCAAATAATATGACAAGAGATAAGATTAATTTTATCTCTCTGAAAAGGACCAACCTAGGTGTAGTTAGATTTGGTGACAACAAATCTACTAACATAGTCAATAAAAGTATGTTGAGTTTGGACAATGGCCATACTAAGACTGAGAATGTCTTATATGTAGAACATTTGGAACATAATATTTTTAAGTTTGAGTGAAATGTGTAAATGTAACTTTTCATGATGATATATGTGAAATAAAAAATGAAAAATCTAGTATAATAATTATAAATGTTCATAAAATAGCTAACAACATGTATGTATTCCATTAATCCAAGAAGCAAGAGTGTTTCATAAGTAAATTGGAAGAAATTTGGCTTTGGTATAGAAGGCTTGGACATATAAATTTTGATAATATGATAAAATTTAGTTCAAAAGGGTCCATAAGGCATATGCCTAAAATTTATAAGATTCCTCATTCTCTTTGCAAGGCATGTCTTCATGAGAATAAAATCAAGAAAAGATACAAAACCAAGGAGTTATCCACTATAGATCCATTTTATTTTATCCACATTGATCTATGTAGACCTATGCGAACTTAAAACATTCAAGGTAATAAATATTTCATGCTTCTTATTGATTATTTTACTAGGATGACTTGGATATTATTTCTTAAATAAAAATCAAAAGCTTTTGCAAAATTTGTGGCATTTAAAGCTCTTGTGTAAAATGATAAAGGTTCAAAGATCAATTGTGTAAGACCAGATAGAGAAGGTTATTTTTGGCCTCATAAGTTTGATGATTTTTATGAGGAACATGGCATAAGGATACAATATTTTGTTAATATAACACCATAATAGAATGGTATGGTTGAAAGGAAAAATAGGACTATTGTTGAGATGGGTAGAACCATGCTTCAAGATGCAAAATTATCAGATGGATATTGGGAATATGTAGCTAACACTTTTGTGTACACCCTAAATAGGTGTAAAATTTGATTAAATGGTAATAATATTCCTTATGAGTTATGGAATAATAGAGAAGTTAATATCAAACATTTTAGAGTGTTTTAGATCATGTGATTCATTAAAAGAGATGAAGATAATCCTTGAAAATTTGATTCAAGATATGATGAAGTCATCTTATTCAGCTATTCTTCTATTAGTACTACCTATAGGTGCTTTAACAAGAGACTTCAAAAGATTAAATACATTTTAAATGTAAGGGTATATGAGATAAGTAGAGTCAAAAATACAAAATTGAAATTAAGTGACTCAAATCAGAATACTATTGTAAACAATGATTAGTTATATGTTCAAACAGATGATGAAAATGAAGAGAAGGAAGAAAGACAAGATAATAAAGATCCATATAGTATAATTCAAAAATATCATCTAATATATTAGATTATTTTAAATTCTAGTGCAAGGATGTAGATTAGAAGGAGAATGTTGATCAATAAAAATCAATAAGACTCAACTCTATTATCTATGATTGAACCCAAAACATTTATGGAATCTAGAAAAGATGAAAGTTGGAATGATGCAATGGATGAAAACATTGATCAAATATAAAGAAATGAAACATGGGACCTAGTTCCTAGACCAAAAGATAAAAATGTGATAGGTACCAAATGGTCTTTCAAAACCAAGATGAATGAGAAAGGAGAAGTCACAAGGAACAAGGCTAGATTAGTGTGTAAGGATATGCTCAGGTTGAAGGAATAGATTTTGATGAGGCTTTTGCTCCTATAGAAAGGATGGATGAAATTAGAATCTTTTTGGCATATGCATGTTTCAAAGGTTTTAAGGTATATCAAATGGATGTGAAATTTACATTCTTGAATGACAACTTACAAGAAGAATTTTACATTGAGTTCCCTAAAGGATACTTCATATCAAGTAATAAAGATTTTGTGTGTAAATTGAAGAAAGCTCTATATGGTCTTACACATGATCCTAGAGCTTGGTATGATAGGATAGATAAGTAGATTTTGAGTTAAGGTTTTAAAAGGGGGTAGATAATAGTAATTTTTATTTTAAGATAAAAGGTAGTCATCAATTGATATTTATTTTATATGTTGATGCCATAGTTTTTGGATCTGATAATGATAAAATGAGTAGATAATTTCTTGATACTATGAAGACTAAGTTTGAACTATATATGTTGGGAAAACTATTTGTCTTCTTAGGATTAAAGATTAATTAACTTGATGATGCGCAGCTCTGAACTGCAACTAGGGACTCAAATTGTGAAACCTGCAGAGTCAGTAGTTTTTCCTTCTTTCCTACACAGTCTGTAGTTTTGATGCCTATAGAGTCCGTAGATTTGTGCCTACAGAGTCCATAGTTTTGATGCCTACAGAGTCCATAGATTTTCACTTGGAGAGTCCGTAGTTTTGAACTCTTGGACTGCAGAGTCTGTAGATTCTCAAAATGATGCACAGACCTCAAATTGCCAAGGTATGGAATATAGACATCTTGAAAGAAAGGATTAAAATGTATATTTTAACAAAAATACCAAAATATAATCAGGGCTGACTATATGTGGTTAACAACATATTTTTTCAAACCACAAAATGTTACTTGGAATCATCTGGATAGTGTTCTACATACTGTATCTTCAATGGAAGTGTGAAATTGCTCTTGTATGTGTAGTCTGTGTAAGAGGGTGACTAATCTGAATATACAATGAGTAATCCAACATTTAATTCATTCTATAAATATCATTCAATATATTAAAGCATCTAGCATAACATATGCTTTGAAATGGCTAGAATTTCAAATAATACATTGAGGCGGCACAACCAGCATTGAAGCGCTCAAAATTATATGAA
This sequence comes from Torreya grandis, assembly GCA_037957365.1. Taxonomy (NCBI): domain Eukaryota; kingdom Viridiplantae; phylum Streptophyta; class Pinopsida; order Cupressales; family Taxaceae; genus Torreya; species Torreya grandis. The sequence goes on along the minus strand of JARHVA010002557.1, from coordinate 1,653,628 downwards.
CAACAAACAACCAGAATTAAAATCAATGCATTTAAAATGACACAACAGTCATGCGACCAATAGGAAACTACATGCAAATGCAATAGCAATGCCCTTTCATATATTGGTCTCAGAAAACAAAACAACTCTATTCAAAGGAACTCACATTTATTAATATACCAAAATAAATATACACCTGATGTTGGTCCTACGCTGCTAGTCTCTCTCCTACCACTGTGCCCCCCTCTCATTTGAGTTTCAACATACACAATATATATCCCCCTATTTTACCTAAAAATTCTCCTACCCAAACCATATTTCTAAACTTAGATACTTAAGTCTATCCTGGGCATTACATAACAACCTCCCAGAATGAACAAACAATTTCCTAATATAAGAAGAATCAGTTTCCCAGCTATCTCACCCAACAGACTTAAAATTTGTAGAGACAAGATATTGGTTTTGTTTTATTTGAAAATAGACAAATTTGAAAAACTTTGAAAATAGCGGAAAACTAATGCACAATGATGCTCCTGCATCATTCTTCCAAAGAGCAAAAGAAGTATTCTTTACTTGTTGTTTTTCTCTAGTAGTGCTTCTACGCTTGTGCCCAACTTAAGGATGTCATTTGCAGTCAACCATGTGGCATCTTCAGTTGGTAGATTCTTCTACTTAGTGAGATATTGGAAATATTCTTTGCCCCTTGTCCTTTTAACTACTTTCTTGTCTAAGATACTCTCAATCTCTTTTGGCACTTCCTTTGGTAGTTGCTGCTCCCATTGGATAACTTCATCTACTTCTGTTTCAATTTCTTTGGCTAGTTGTCCTTCATCTTTATATGCATATAGATCTGCAACATTAAATATTGGAGAGATTCCAATCCCCTTTGGCAATTCTATTTCATATGCATTATTTGAAAACTTCCTTATTACCTTGCATGGTCCTATTTTCTTTACCTTTAGCTTGTTGTATTGCCTTTTTGGGAACCTCTCTTTTCTGAGGTGAGCAAGAATAAAGTCTCCAACATTGAAATTGACCTCTCTTTTCTTTTGATCTGCCCTTAGCTTGTACTTGATGGTGTTTTCTTCAAGCTTCTTTTTTACCTGTTCATGCAAATTTTGCATGGCATTAGCAAATTCTTCTGCATCAACACTCCTTGTTTCCATGCTACTTAGATTTCTTAACTCATACACACCTCTTGGATGCATTCCATACATAATTTGAAATGGGCTCAATCCTGTACTTCTGTTAGGAGAATCATTATAGGCAAATTCAGCTTGTGCAAGTGCAAGATCCCATTGTTTTGGATGCATACTTACCAAGCTTCTCAAGATGTTGCCCAAGCTCCTATTGACAACCTCTATTTGGCCATCAGTTTGAGGATGATAGGCTGAATTGAAACTCAATTTCGCACCCAATTTCTTCCATAAGGTTCTCTAAAAATGTCCAACAAATTTGGTGTCCCTATCAGAAACAATGCTTCTAGGCAATCCATGCAATCTAACAACATCTTTAAAGAATATATTAGCTATGTGAGTAGCATCACTTGTTTTGAAACATGAAATAAAATGAGCCTTATTTGAAAACCTATCTACCACAACAAATATGGAATCATGGCCCTTTTGAGTTCTTGGCAAACCAAGTACAAAATCCATGCTTATTGAATCCCAAGGCCTGTTTGGAATGGGTAGTGGCTGGTACAAACCTACATTTTGACTACTTCCTTTGGCATATTGGCATGTTTTACACCTTTCAACAAATTTATTGACATCAGTACCCATACCTGGCCAATAGTAATGAGCACTCAATTTTGCTAATGTCTTATTCTGCCCAAAATGTCATGATAAGCTGCCACTATGCTTTTCCTTCAACAAATTCTCCCTCATGGAACTCTTGGGAATGCAAAGTTGGCTGCCTCTGAACAGCAAACCCTCTTGAATTATGAAATCTATCCAAGGACTTCTATCAACCCCCACTGGATTCATATAATCTTCATATGGTTCCTTGAAGTCTGGATCTTCCATATATAACTCCTTCAAATCTTCAAATCCCAAAATACTTACTTGAGACTCCTACATGATCAGATTTCTCCTACTTAGAGCATCTGAAACCTTGTTAGATTGTCCTTTCTTGTGCTTAATAGTGAATGTCAAGCTTTGTAAAAATTCAATCCATTTGACATGCTTTTGATTTAACTTATTTTAATTGCTAATGAACTGTAAATCATAATTGTCAGTGAACAAAACAAATTCTTTAGGCAAAATATAGTGCCTCCATTTCTTCAAAGCCTATACAAGAGCATAGAATTCTTGATCATAAGCTGAGTACTTCTTTTTAGCATCACTTAAATTCTCACTAAAGTATGCTATAGGCTTTCCATCTTGGCTTAAAATAGCGCCTATTGCAGTTTCACTAGCATCACATTCTACTTGAAAAAGCTTATTGAAATCAGGCGAGGTTAGAATTGGCTCTTCAGTTACCTTCTTTTTCAATAATCTAAAACTCTTATCAGCAACCTCAATCCAACAAAAACTTCTTTTATCACCTTTGATTGTCTCTATCATTGGAGCAACAATCCCACTAAAATTTCTTTTGAATTTCCTATAGAAGGTAGCCAAACCATGAAAGCTTCTTACCTCATATGTGCTCCTAGGTGTAGGCCACTCAAGTATAGCCTTAATATTTTCCTTATCCATCTTCAATCCTTCTTTTGAAATCACAAACCCCAAATATATCGACTCTATTTTTAGAAAACTGCACTTTTTAACATTGATTAGCAATTTCTCCTCATGTAGCTTACTCAATACCATCCTCAAGTGTTTCAAATGATCTTCCTTAGTTTGACTAAACACCAAAATATCATCCAAATACACTATCACAAACTTACCAGTGAACTCCTTTAGCACTTCATTCATCAGCCTCATGAAGGTGCTTGGTGCATTGGTTAGTCCAAATGGCATAACTAACCACTCATAGAGTCCATCATTGGTATTGAAGGTTGTTTTCCATTTATCCCCTTCCCTTATCCTAATTTTATGGTAACCACTTTTCAAGTCTATCTTAGAGAAATATGTAGCTTCACTTAAACAATCAAGTAAATCATCAATTCTAGGTAATGGAAATCTATACTTGATAGTAATCTTGTTGATTGCTCTAGAATCTGTACACATTCTCCAACTCCCATCCTTCTTAGGACTCAACATTGTGGGGAAAACACAAGGACTTAAACTCTCTCTTACCAATCCTTTGTCTAACAACTCTTGAACTTGGTGTTTGATCTCTTCATTTTCCTTTGGCATCAACCTGTAAGTAGCCTTGTTTGGAAGATTTGCTCCTGGAATCAAGTCTATGTGATGGCTAATGCTTCTCAATGGTGGTAACTCAATTGGTAAATCATCTACCACAATGTCAATGTACCCATTCAACATATCTTGAATCTCTAATGGTAAATCAATCAACTTAGTACTAGTGACTACACTCCTTGGCTTACCAATCATAGCAAAGTTTACCTCTTCCTTCTTCATTTGATGTAGAAACTCTTTACCACTCACTATCAATACTTTGGAATTATGTCCTACAACAGCAGTAGTCTCTTCTTTCAATGGTGTGAGTGTATGCTTGATCCCATCCTTTTCAAACATATATGTATTCTGCCTTCCATCATGTATGGCCATCCTGTCAAATTACCAAGGCCTTCCAAGCAAGATATGACATACATCCACGGGCATGACATCACATAAAATATGATCCTTATATGTTCCTATCTGAATATCTACTTTGCATTGTTCACTTACCAAGATTTTGTGTCCTTTTTGTAGCGAAGAAACTTGATAAGGTGTAAGATGTACCTCCTTCTTCAAGCCTAGTTTCTCCACCATCTCAGTTGACACAAGATTGTCAGTAATTTTGTTGTCTATGATGACCTTACAGCATTTATCTTTACTTTTACATGTGGTTCTAAATAAATTTTTCCTTTGAGGTGGTTCTACAACTTCTTTATTTGGCTTTAACAAGATTCTTTTCACTAAAAGAGACTCACCTTCTTCTGGGGTATCTTCATAAGCTGCTGCAACTTCTTCATTTTTTTCTTCACCTTGAGTCACATGTACACCCCTCTCATGGCTGGTAGAAGGGTTCTATAGACACTCATATGCCCTGTGTCCTGCATACTTATTGCACTTAAAGCATTGGCCCATGAATCTTCCTCTTCCTCTTTGATATCCTTCGTATGGTCTTCTTCCTCTTGGTGTATAGCTGCCTCTTGAGCTTTGTGAGTTGTTGGCCTCTTCATGAGATGTTTATAGCTATCTTCTACCTCCTTGAAATCCTCTACCTCTGTTGGATCTGGCCCTTCCTCTTTAGAAGGATGTTTGTTTTCTTGCAATTTTCTCTTCAGCTTTCAAGGCAAATTGATATGCCTCCTCAACTGTCTTAGGAATGAGAAGACTAATTTCATCTTGAATGGAAAATTTCAAACCATTGGTGTATCTAGCTACCTTCTCAGTGTCATCCTCAATATGACCTAATCTTATAGTCAACTTGTAAAACTCTTCAGTGTATTCCTTTATAGACATCTCTTTTTGTTTCAAATTTTGTAATTGCTTAAAAATATTTGCTTGATAATCTTTAGGCATAAACTTACCTTTCATTTTTGCTACCATTCTATCCCAGCTTCTGATCTTTGGCTTCCCTTTCCTCCTTTCTTCTTGCACTCCATCCCACCATAGGGATGCATGTTTCTTTAGCCTTGTCATGGCATACTTGACTTTCTTATCATCTTCTTTAATTCCTTGATACTCAAAGTATTTGTCTAATGTATTAATCCAATCAATTAATTATTCCACATTCAAATTACCTTCATACATTGGAACCTCCATTTTTGGCTTTGTGTTCACCTTCATAATGGCTCTGATCAACCTATCTTCAATTGTTTCTTCATCCACCACCAATTCATAATCTAGTGGCTCCTTTTCTCTATCACTAACTTCCCCCATATCAGTGCCTCTTCTTTGAGCCATCTCTAGGTCTTGTAGCCTAGCTGTCAGGTTCCTAATCTCATCTGCCAGTACAACTTGTCGTCTAGGTCCTCCAGGTCTCCTTCCTCTAGCTCTACCTCTATTCCTAATCCTCATGGCCATCTTGCTTCTTCTTCACAAATCATTTTCTTCTTCTCTTTGGCTTGGATCTTTACATTGTGTAGAATCCCTTAGGCTCTGATACCAAATGATGCGCAGCTCTGAACTGCAACCAGGGACTCAAATTGTGAAACCTATAGAGTCAATAGTTTTTCCTTCTTTCCTACATAGTTCATAGTTTTGACACCTATAGAGTCTGTAGATTTATGCCTGTAGAGTCTATAGTTTTGATGCCTATAGAGTCCATAAATTTCCACATGCAAAGTCCATAGTTTTAAACTCTTAGACTGCAGAGTCTGTAGATTCTCAAAATGATGCATAAACCTCAAATTTCCAAGGTATGGAATATCGACATCTTGAAAGAAAGGATTAAATGTATATTTTGAAAAAAATACCAAAATATAATTAGGGTTAACTATATGTGGTTAACAAAATATTTTCTCAAACCACAAAATGTTACCTAGAATCATCTGGACAGTGTTCTGCATACTGTATCTTCAACGGAAGTGTTAAATTGCTCTTGTCTATGTAGTCTATGTAAGAGGGTGACTAATTTGAATATACAATGAGTAATCCAAAATTTAATTCATTCTTGAAATAGCATTCAATATATTGAAGCATCTAACATAACATATGCTTTGAAATGGCCAAAATTTTAAATAATACATTGAGGCAGTCTAGCCAGCATTGAAGCACTCATAATTATATGAATAGCAAACAACCAATTAAAATCAATGCATTTAAAATGACACAATAGTCATGAGACCAATAGGAAACTATGCCCAGATGTAATAGCAATGCCCTTTCATATATTGGTCTCAGAAAATAAAACAACTCTATTTAAAGGAACTCACATTTATTAATATACAAAAACAAATATACACCTGGTGTTGGTCCTACGCTGCCAGTCTCTCTCCTACCACTGTGCCCCCCTCTATTTGAGTTTCAACATACACAGTATATATCCCCCTATTTTGCCCAAAAATTCTCCTACCTAGACCATATTTCTAAACTTAGATACTTAAGTCTATCCTAGGCGTTACATAACAACCTCCCAGAATGAACAAACAGTTTCCTAATATAAGAAGAATCAATTTACCAGCTATCTCACCCAACAGACTTAAAATCTGTAGAAGCAAGATATTGGTTTTGTTTTATTTGAAAATAGACAAATTTGAAAAACTTTGAAAATATTAGAAATCTAACGCACAATGATGCTCCTGCATCACTTGATGTAGGGATATTCATTTCACAAGCAAAATACATCAAGGATATGCTAAGAAAGTTTGACAAAATGGATTATAAGCTAGTGCGTATTCCAATGATCACAATATGGAAGCTAAGTAAACTAGAAGGCTCACCAAAATTTAATCAAAGTTGTTATATATCCATGATAGGAAGTCTTTTGTAGTCTACTACATCTAGGCCTGACATCATGCTATCAGTAGGTCTTGTAGGAAGGTTTCAAGTTGATCCTAGAGAATCTCACTTCAAATCAGTCAAAAGAATCTTGAGATATCTCAGAGGCACCATATACTATGGATTATGGTATCCAAAGAGTCAATAATTTTCTTTTATATCATATATTAAAGCTAATTAGTTAGAATGTGTGGATGATAGGAGGAGTACTAGTGGTGGGGTTTTCTTCATGGGAGAATGCTTGGTGTTTTAGATTAATAGGAAAGAAGGCTTAGTGTCTCTATTAACTATATAAGATGAGTATATAGCTATTTCCTTTTACTATACATAACTCATGTAGATGAAACAAACATTGGAAGATTTTAAGTTAAGACAAAATCAACCTTGTCCTATTTATTGTGACAATACTAGTGCAACTACTATATCAGAGAATCATGTTATACAATCAAAAACTAAACAAATTCTTATTAGATATCATTTATTAAGAGAGAAATTGATTAATCAATGTTTCAAGTTGGATCATGTGCCTACAAAAGAGTAGCTTTCAAATATTATGACCAAAGCACTATAAAAAGATACTTTTGAGTATCTAAGACAAAGCTTGGATGTCATTTCTTTATTTGTGAATCAATAAAAGGTATTTGATTAAAGGGGAGTAACAAGTACATAATTTTTCTATAGAGGTTTGTGAAGGAGATATAGTATAGGGTTAGAATGTGTGATTTTAGGTTGGTCAAGAACATGTTTATTATTTAGTGACTATCATGAAATTTTGTTGGTGGTCCTTACGGTAGCCTGAGAGGGAAGGATAGTAAGTATATGTGGTGATCCTTTATGGTATATGGAGATCTGAAGATGATTAGAAGGTGTAATGGCTCATAGATATTAGGGGGAGTCCCTCTCAAATGTTTTTTTGTGAGTTCCCTTAGTTCTAGTGTTTTGTATATTCTTTTTTCATTGGTTGTAGTGCTTGGTAGAAGAGAATGTTGGCATGGAGAAATGGAAAGTTGTCAAGGCAAGAAAAGGTAATCTCAAGGTAAGGAGGAGTGTGTACTATCTTTATAAGATGGTCTAATCATTTCGGCAGTGTTTTCATGTTTTCAAGATCATTTGGTGCCCACTTTGTCATTGGGTTAAAGGGGGAGAAAGTTATTTGTGAGAATGTTTTAAGAGAGAGAAGAAGGTGAGCTATATATTATTATATGTGATTGTTGTTGACATTGATGACAAAGGGGGAGATTTTTGAAGAGTTGTAATTATGATGTCATGGTGATTTAATGGAGGTTTCTAGGTGAGTGGATGAAGTGCCTTGATAGTCTATATGACAATGATAAAGTGTGCACAAAGTGTGAAATGTGTTTATCCTAGTACGCTTGGTTGATTTTCTATTTGGGCATGATTAGATACGCTTAGGGATGAGTATGGTGATTTTATCATGTAGAAAGGGTCCTCAAGTTTTTTTAATAAGTTTTGAATTATTATGTGAATAATTATAATTCATTTGATAGTGTATTGTTTTCATCTAGACATGTTAGGTCTAGTGGTAGAAAATCTGAGTAGACAGTTTAATGATATCACCATTACAATGTGTGGATGAATTAGGAGAAAATGTTCACATGGGTTTGTTTAGTATTTCGATTAGTTATTATGTGCCAAACTATAGGTCATGCAATGTGGTTCATCAAAATATATGAGGATGCAGAGTTGGCTACTCAGATAGAATTTAATGTTTTCCCATATTTAGACAAATTTACAAAGTACTCAAAAGGAGATGACTAAGATTTTTGATAATGGAATATCTCACTCATATGGATGTTTTAGTAGAATTTGGTCATATGGGTTTATTTAGTTTTTAGCCTAGTTTTTTTTCACTAAATTTGGGATCATGGACTAAATCATGATAAATGTTATATAAGAGCAAAATTGGTCTCCCAAATAAGTTATAAGCATAGTTGTATCTGTGACAAAAGATTTTAATAAGGAATTTTAGTGGTGATATATATTTAATACATGAAAGTTTTAGGAGAATTTTTTATTTTTTGGATTGTCCTATTGGAGGAGATAATCTAGTCCAAATTTGAGATCATGCATCAAATCACATAACAAGTTATTAAGGTTTAGAAATGGCTACTTAGGCATATTGCAGTTGATTCCCATATTTTGTCAATTTGCATGATGTTAAAGATATGGACCTAGTGGAGATCCAACATCTCATGGGAGTTCATACTTCTAGATCCAATGGTGCATGTAGAGTCAAATGGGTTAATGTGATAGCTATTTATAAAATTTAAAGTTTACGACCAATGAAGATCCAATAATGCATGAGTGACAATATAAATCAAAGATCAATGGTGCATGTTGAGTGAGATGAGGATAGGTGCACAATGTTTAATATATAAACAAAGGTACATGATAAGGATCCAATGTTAAGTGGGATTTTTTATATACTAATCAAATGGTGAACATGGATTTCAAAAGATTTGGTTGCTCTACAGAGATCAGTAGAGCACGTTGAGTCAACATTTTAAGTTTGCATGAGATGAGGTCAAAGTGATTGAGGTTTAACATTTGGCATTGCCATTCTACATGTTAAATATCAAATAAGATTAATGGTGCATATTTTATATTATTTGAGATGATACGAGATGCAATAATTATGTTCAAAGGTTAACTATGACCATTTTTATTTGAATATTTGAATTTGCATAAGGAAAAACTAGAGCTCTATATTTTTTATATATCATTCAATAGTAGTCAAATTCTAGTGTTATAAAACTAAAAGATGAAAAAGCCACAATGGAGCATCTAATGAACCTAATTTGAAGATATAGAATTGTGTACAATCAAAGATATTAAGGTTTCAAGTTGAATGTGTGTTTATGCTTATTTTGCAAGTGACCCAAGAAGGATATTTGAGCTTATTTTGATGTCATTCTAATGTCTCATGATGGATTTATTATTTAGGAGTGTTGTAGACTCCATGAGGATTATATGTGAGTATTTTAGTTTTTTTATCAAACTATATTTAGTATGAATAATGCTTAAGAAGTGGATTGTATGTTTGATAATGGCGTTCCTATGTATAAGGTCTCTATTTGAGCTATTTGAATATATGTAGAGATGAGATTATTTGACTATGATCATTTGATGATGATGAAAGGGACATAAGGACTAGACCCATCAATTTAATGTGGTCTTATGTTCTTTCTTTATTTGATGAAGTGCTAAAGGAGTGATTGGGGTCACATGAGACCTATAAGGGATAAAAATGCCTTATTAAAAGGATGTAGTTATTTAAGGGTGATCTATAGATGTAATGGCTGACCTATGAAGATTGTATTGAGTTATGTATTTATGTGAGAGATGCCTTAAGGGCTAAAATATACCTAATCACTGACCAAGGTGTTTATTATCATGATTTATCTATAAATAGTCAAACCAAAGATGAAGATTTATAGACTTGGTGAACAAAAGGCTTGGGAGAGTTTTTTTCAGAGAGGTTTGTGTGTGAATAGTGGATGGAAGGAGGGATAGTGTGACCTAAGGATGATTTGAAGAGAAGATCAATTTGATGAATTTTTGTATGACAGGTTGGTCATTTTTGATGGGATAATTGTGCTATTGTTATTTGAGTATGAGCAAAGGTGAAGAGTGATTATCAAAGGTCCATCATTAGGTGTTGAAGACATCAGTGCAAAGATAGATGTTCTCATAGGTGTTATTATGGAAACTCAACATCTAAGCTAGTTTTAGCCTCCTTACAAGATGAAACTTGGTAAAATATTTGGTCATTATTACATCTTAGCTAGATAGGTGTGGTGGCACCTTGTGGGATTGTAGTCTCACTAAATAGAGATTTTAGTTCCTTGATCATTTCAAATCGATATAAATTAGATCTTGTTATTATAAGATAGTAGTCCAATTGTAGGTTTTAGTGGGTTTTATTCCTAAAGAGGGTTTCCCATGTATGTCATGTGTTATGTAATTATTCTTACATTGTCTCTCTTTCTCATTATTATGAATGATGTGTATGCTTCATGAATGTTTATGATAGTTTTTTAAGTGTTTGTAAAGATCAAGATTGAAGTTCAATTATTTGGGTTAACTAATTCACCCCCCTCTCAATGATTGTAGCTATAAAAATTGGTATCAGAGCTAGATATTTTGGTAATGTCTTAATAAATTGAAGGTGATCAAAGGTACAATGGTTGACAAAGAGGTTATGGCTTGTATTCAAGATAATCTAGTTTATGCTTTATCATAAGTTAATAGTGTGAGGACACAAGTGCAAAAAATAGAGGCAATAGTCAATAATCTATAGGTCATGATGAATAAAGATCTCAATCAAATAATGGAAACATTAGAAATTAAAGACATGAATTACTAAGATATACTCTTATCTAAGGACAAAAAGGACTCCATCTCCACCAAAAATGTCAAGAATTAAAATTCATGGATTCGTAATAATAAAAAAAGGGAGGTCAAATATGAACAATGTCTTCAATGAGTATTACTTCTCTTGAAATAAATTTAGTCATAGATATAAGGATTGTTATCTCTCTCTAGAAATCAAAAGGGATCTCAGATGTTACAATTGTAACTAAAAAGGTTGCATAGTTAGGAACTGAAATAGAGACTCTTATAAAAAGGATATACAAGTCATTGACACTTTCAAATGGTTCAAGAAGACCAAGTCTAAAGAAGAAAAGAATCTAATTACATGTAGATCACCAAAGGAAGAGTAATTTTTTGTTCAAACAACTTTTCATACTCATGAAGATGATAATTAGAGATGTTTCATATATAGTGGATGCTCAAATCATATGAAAAGAAACAAGAGTAATTTTATCTCTTGAAATGACCAACCCAAGTGTAGTTAGATTTGTTGATAATAAATTTTCTAACATAATTGACAAAGGTGTAATGTATTTGGACAATGGCCATACTAAGACTAAGAACGTCTTATATGTATAAGGTTTGAAATATAATATTACAAGTGTGAACAAAATTTTTAAGCAAGGAAATTTCATAACTTTTCATCATGATATACGTGAAATAAGAAAGGGAAAATTTGGTAGATTAACTGTCAATTTTCATAAAATAGATAATAACATGTTTGTATTCTATGAATCCCATATAGAAGAGTGCTTCATAAGTCAATGGGAAGAAAGATGGATTTGGCATAGAAGGCTTGGACATATAAATTTTTATAATATGATAAAAATCAATTCAACGAGATTGGTAAGGCATATGCCTAAGATTTCCAAGATTCCTCATTCTCTTTACAAGGCATGTCTTCATGGGAAGGAAATCAAGAGAAGATACAAAACCAAGAAGTTTTCCACTATAAATCCATTGGATTTGATCCACATTGACCTATGTGTACCTATAAAAACTTAAAGTATTTAAGGGAATAACTACTACATGATTTTCATTGATAATTTTACTTAGATGGACTTGGATATTCTTTCTTAAAGAAAAACTAGAAGCTTATGTAAAATTTGTGGCATTCAAAGCTCTTATGGAAAATGATAAAGGTTCAAATATCAAGTGAGTAATATCAAATAGAGGAGGTGAGTTTTGGTCTCATAATTCCAATGATTTATTTGAGGAACATGGGATATTAAGACAATATCCTAATGCTTGAACACTACAATAGAATGTTGTGGTTGACAGGAAAAATAAGACAGTTATTGAGATGGGTAGAACCATGCTTCAAAATTCAAAATTATTAAATGACTATTAGGAAGAGGCAACAACACTTTAGTGTACATCCTAAATATGTGTCAAATTTGAGTAAATTTTAATAAGAATATTTATGATTTATGAAAGAATAGGGTTGTTAATATCAAACATTTTAGAGTGTTTGGGAGGAGGTGATTCATCAAAAGAGATGAAGATAATCCTATCAAATTTGATTCAAAATATAATGAGGGAATCTTCTTAGGATATTATTCTATCAATAATTCCTATAGGTGCTTTGACAAGAGACTTAAAATTATCATTTAAAGTTCAAATTTAAGGGTAGATAATACAAGAAGAGTCAAGATGCCAAAATTGTAGGTAAGTGACTTAATTCAGAATCCTATTGTAAACAATGATGAGTTATCTATTCAAACATATGATGAAGATGAAGAGGAGGAAAAAATATAATATACTAATCTCCATCTAGTAGAATTTATAAAGATTATCAAATCTCTTAGATTATTGGAAATGTTGGTGTAAGGTTGTAGACTTGAAGGATAATGTTGATCAATAAAAATCAATAAGACTCAATTCTATTGTCCTTGATTGAACCCAGAACATTTATGGAAGCTAGTTAAGATGAAAGTTTGAATAATGTAATGGATGAATATTTTGATAAAATAGAAAGGAATTAGACATGGGATTTAGTTCTTAGACCAAAAGATAAAAATATGATAGGTACCAAATGGGTTTTCAAAACTAAGATGAATTTAAAAGGAGAAGTCATAAGGAATAAGGCTAGATTGGTATGTAAAGTATATGCTTAGGTAGATGGAATAGATTTTGATGATAATTTTTGTCATGTGACAAGGATGGAATCAATTAGAATATTTTTGGAATATGCATGTTTCAGAGGTTTTAAGTTATATCAAATGGATGTGAAATCTACATTTTTGAATGGTAACTTACAAGAAGAAGTCTACATTGAGTTACCTAAAGGATACTTCATATCAAGTAATATATATTTTGTGTGTAAATTGAAGAAGGATTTTTATGGTCTTAAACAAGCTCCTAGATCTTGGTATGATAGGCTAAAATAAGTATCTTTTGAGTAAATGTTTTAAAAGTGGGGTAGCTGATAGTAATTTGTATATTAAGATATATGGTAATCATCAATTGATAGTTGTTGTATATGTTGATGATATACCTTTTGGATATAATAATGATAAAATTAATAGAGAATTTATTGATACTATGAAGACTAAGTTTCAAATGTCAGTGTTGGGAGAACTGTATTTCTTCTTAGGATTATAAATTAATAAACTTGATACATGGATATTCATTTCACAAGATAAATATATGAAGTATATGCTAAAAAAGTTTGACATGATGGATTGTAAGCCAATGGGTAATCTAATGATCACATGATGCAAGTTAAGTAAAATGGCTGACTCCACAAAATTTGATAAAACTTTGTATATATGCATGATTTGATGTCTTTTGTACACTATTGCATTTAGGCCTGACATCATGCAAGTAATTGGTCTTATAGGAAGGTTTCAATGTAATCCTAAATATTCTCACATGAAAGGAGTCAAAATTATCTTGAGATATCTCAAAGACACCATATAATATGGTTTATGGTATCCCAAGAGTAAGTAATTTTCTTTGAAATCATATATTGATTTGGATTGGGCATGATGTGTGGATGATAAGAGGAGTACCAATGGTGGGTTATTATTCATGGGAGAATGATTGGTGACTTGTATTAATAAGAAATAAGCCTTAGTGTATTTATCAACTATAGAAGATGATTATATAAAAACTACCACTTGTTGCGCAAAAATCAAGTTGATGAAATAAACTTTGGAGTATTACATGGTAAGACAAAATGGATGTTGTCCTATTTATTGTGGCAATACTAGTGTAATTATTATCTTAAAGAAGCCTAATATATATTTTAAGAACTAAACATATTCCTATTATATATAATTTCTTGAGAGAACTAGTGATTAGTAAATATGTCACATTAGATCATGTGCATACAAAAGAGCATCTTGAAAATATTATGACCAAAGCATTATCAAAAGCTACTCTTGAGTATCTAATACAAAGCTTGGGTGTCATTTGTTTCTCTATGAATCAATAAAAGGTATTTGGTTAAGGGTGAGAAAAATGTCTATGAGTTTTCTCTAGAGGTTAATGAAGGAGATATATTGTAGGGTCAGAATGGGTATTTTTAAGTTAGTTGAGAACATGTTTCCTATTTGGTGAGTGACATGAAGTTCCGTTGGTGGTCCTTATTGTAGCTTGAGAGGGAAGGATAACAAGCATATATGGTGATTCTTCCTAGTGTGTAGAGATATGAATATGCTTAGAAGGTGAAATGACTCATATATCTTAGAGGGAGTCCCTCTCAAATGTCTCTTGGTGAGTTCCCTTAGTTTTAGTGTTTTACATATTCTTTCTTCATTGTTTGCAGTGATTGGTTCAAGAGAGTGTTGGCATAGAGTAAGAGGAATTTGTCAAGGAGAGAAAATGTAGGCTTAAGGTAAGGGGGAGTGTGTAATATATTTCTAATATGTTATAATCCTATTGGTAATCTTGTTAGGTCCTTAGGATCAGTTGGTACCCACTTTGTCTTTGTGTTAAGGGGCAAAAAAGTTCTTATTTTTGAGAGTGCTTGAAGAGAGAGAAGAAGCGGAGCTATATGTTTCCATATATGGTGGTTGTTAACATCAATTAAAAATGGGGATATTGTTATATATTTATCATGATGATGTCATGGAGGTTTCCAAGTGAGTGGATGAAGTGCCTTGATAGTCTATGTGACAATGACAAAGTGTGTAATGTGTTTATCCTATTATGCTTGAAGTATGCTTAGTTGATATTATATTTTGGCATGGTTAGATATGGTCAAGGATGAGTATGGTGATTTTATAATGTGATAAGGGTCCTATAAGAATTTTTATAATATTTGAGTTCTTATGAGCATAAGTATAATTCATCTGATAGTCCATTGTTTTCATCTAAACATGTTAGGTCTAGTGGCAGAAAATCTGAGTAGACAATTTGATGACATCACCATTACCACATGTGGAGGATTTAGGATGAAATAATTACATGGGTTTCTTAATTATTTTTCGTAGTTATTATTTATGAAATTTTACATCATTTGGTGTATCACATCAAAAGATATGAGAATGCAAAGTTGGCTACTTAGAAAGAATTCAATGTTTTCCCATAGTTGGCCAAATTTGAAAGTAGCCAAAAAGATCTGAGTAAGATTTTTAATGATGGAATATATCACTCATATGGACATTTTAGGAGAAGTTAGCCATATGGTTTTATTCAATTCTAAGTGTAATTTATTTGTACTAAATTTTGGGTCATGCACTAAAGCATGACAAAAGTTATGCAAGAGTAAAGTTGGTCTCCCAAACAAGTTCTAAGCATAGTTGGCTCTATGACAAAATAATCTAGGAAGGCATCTTAATTGTATTATATCTCACATGTGTAAATTTTATAGTATTAGTTTTTTATATGGTTATATTATTTTATATGAGGAGATCATCTTGTATAAATTTGAGATCAATTATCAAAGTGTAGAAGAAGTTCTTAAGGTTAAAAAATGGTTACTTAGGCATATTCCAGTTGTTTCCCATACTTGGTCAATTTGCATGATTTTAAAGATTTGGACCTAGAAGAGATCAATAGCTCATAGGAGATCATAATTCTAGATCTAATGGTGTGAGTAGAGTCAACTGGGTCAATGTGATATTTATTTATAAAATTTAAAGTTTACAACCAAATGAAGGTCTAATGGTATATGTGTGATCATATAGATCAAAGATCAATGGTGCATGTTAAGCAATATAAGGACAAGTGAAAAATGTTTAACATCTAAGTAAATTTATGTTATAAGGATCCATTCATAATTTATTACTCATATAGATTGATCAAATGGTGATCATTGATTGCTAAAGACCTGGTTGATCCATAGAGATTGATAGAGTGCATTGAGTCAACATTTCAATATTACATGAGATGAGGTCAAAGTGAAAGAGGTATAACATTTGGAATTGTTGGTCTACATGTTAACTATTGAATAAGATAAATTGTACATATTTAATCTAATATGAGAGTACAAAATATGCATGTATTGTGATTGAAGGTTAACTGTGATCATTTGTATTTGAATATTTGAATTTCCACAGGGAAAAAATAGAGATCTATATTTTGTCCATATCTTTTGACAAAAGTCAAATTTGTTGGTGTTTTAAAAATAAGATATGAAGAGGAATCCATGGAACATATAATAAGCCTAATTTGAAGATCTATAAGTGTGTATAGTCAAATATTTTAAGGTTCCAATTTGACTATGTGTTCGTGCTTGTTCTGTAAGTGACCTAAGAAGTATATTTGAGCTTGTTTTAATGATTGAGAAGTGGCATGGAACTTATGCTTGTTCTGATGTCTCATGATTAATTTGATATTTGGTAGTGTTTTAAACTCCATTAAGATGATATATGAGTATTTTTGTGGTGTGATTACCCTATCTTGTGTATAAACCATGATTAATAAGTGGATTGTATGTTTGATAATGGTGTTCTTTTGTATAAGGTCTCTATTTGAGTTGTTTGAACATATGCAAAGATGAGATAAGATGACTATGATAATTATAGGATGATGAAAGGGGCATAACGACTAGAGCCATGTATTAAAAAGTGGTCATGTTTTCTTTTTTTATTCAATTAATTTCTAAAGGAGTGATTGGGTTCACATGAGACCTATAAGGGTTATAAGTGCCTTATTAAAAGGTGTAGTCCTTAAGGGTGATCTACAGATGTTATGGATGACCTATGAATATTTTATTATGATATGTATTTATGTGAGATATACCTTAAGGGATAAGTCATGAATAATGTTTTACCAAGGATTTGATTATCATTATTTACCTATGAATCATGGAACTAAATATGATGGTTTCCAGACTTGGTGAGCAAGAGACCTGGGAGATTTCTTTTTAGAGAGGATTATGTGTGAATGGTGGAGTGAAGGAGAGGTAGAGTGACCTAAGGATGAGCTGAAGATTATAACAATTTTAGGACTCTTTTTATGACCTATTGGTCATAATTTTCTTGGGAGAATTGTGTTCTTGTTTTTTGACTATGAGCAAAGGTGAAGAGTGAATATCAGAGGTCCATCATTAGATGTTAAAGAGATAAATGTAAATTTGGATGAGTTCAAAGGTGTTTTTGTGTTAGATAAGCATATAAGGTGTTTACAACCTCCTTTCAAGGTGAAACGTTTTAAATTTTTTGATTTTTGTTATAGCTCAGCTAGACAAGTGTGGCAACACCTTACGAGATTGTAGTTATTTGATCATTTGTAGAAGGTCTAAATTGGATCTTGTTATTATATATAAATATTCTAATTTTAGGTTCAAGTGGATTTTATTCATCAAGAGGGTTTCCCACGTATGTCATGTGTTATGTGATTGATCTTGCATTATCTCTCTTGCTTGTTTCTATGAATGATCGTATGCTTCATGAATGTTTTTGATAACTGATTAAGTGTGTAAAAATATTAAGATTGAAGTTTTATTATTTTTTATTAGTAATTCACCCCTCCCCCTCTTAGTGATTTTACCTCTAACATTCATCTCATAGACAACCTAAGGAAGATAGTTCAAAAGTTGGTATGTGGAGGTTAGTTGATAAGAAAGCCAACTATGTCATCAATGATGATTTATATGAAATGAGTTGTTATATTCAATGGTGGATAGATAGATTAGATAGGTGGGAAATTCAAGATGTTGATATTAAAATTTAAACTATTGAAGAGCCTTAAGAAGGCTATGAATAAAATGGAAATATTTTTGAATAAAATGTCTCTCCAATTGCCCAACCACATTTTTTATTTTCCCAAGAGTCCATTGAATAAATATCCATCCCCAAGCTCATTCATGATCCATCCATCATACCTCATATTCCATACATAACCCATGAACTTGACTATTACCCTCCCACTTCATCCCTTCTTGAATAAGAACCCATCCTATGGGAGATAAGTGAATAATATCAAGCTAAAGTTGTAGCTGACAAAGAAGATGACTCAAGTGTCTATGATGACGAGTTCACTATAGGTACACCCCTACGTGAAGATGAGAATAATTCAATATTTTTGAGTGAATAATGAGATGAGCCTGATGATGTTGTATCTATTCATAAATAGTTTGATCAATATATGGAAGAGAAGGTTCTTGAGTGAAGCATCACATCAACTATGTTGGAAGAGACTCATGAACATGATCAAGATATTAGTTTTGAAAAACTAATAGAGGTTGTATCTAATGTTTACTCTTTGGACCAGGATTATTTATGGCTGAATTTCAATGAGACTCATGATGAATTTGAGGCCCTTCAAAATCCTACACCTCTTATTGGTCAATTTGAAGAGACTCTTGAAAAAACCTAGCCTCTTGATGGTGTGTTCCAAAAATAATATCCTATTCCATCCAGACTTTTTAAAGTTGTAGCTAGCCTTGAATTTTAAGACTCTTCAAGTAATAAATTTGAAGTTGACAAAGTATATAATGGCTTAGAAGATAAATTTTATGAGGTGATGGTTCTTGAAGAGAAATAAACAAAGATGACTAGTAGTAGTATATTGAACTCCTTACATAAATTGAAGGCCTTTGAAAGGTTTAATGTCATGTGCGTAAGGAGATCATATATGATGAATTCATTGATGACAATGATGAATATTGGAATGAATATGAAAAGATCCTT
Organism: Torreya grandis; assembly: GCA_037957365.1. NCBI lineage: Eukaryota > Viridiplantae > Streptophyta > Pinopsida > Cupressales > Taxaceae > Torreya > Torreya grandis. The sequence continues at coordinate 1,634,616 of JARHVA010002557.1, read as the reverse complement.
GAAGATCTTGATGAGCTTACAGTTAACAAGAAGTCTAATTCTATTAAAGATGTCATTAAGGACAAATAAGGATGCTTAGATGAAGCATAATTAGACAAAGCTATAGTTGAGTAGCATCATGATGATTTCACCTTCATAGTTGAAATGTTTGAAATTGTCATTGTTGAATTTGAGATCATACTAAGAGGATTGGGAATCATGAAGGAGTTGAAGACATCAAGATCAAGGCCCAAGGGACAAATTGATTCATGCCCTCCTTCATCTCATGGAGCAAGAAATTATACAATATTTCACTTTGATCCATGAGGAAAAGTTTCTTTTTAGTTTGGTTGTATATAATTTTAGTTTGCTTATGTTGTTTTTGTGTTGCATAAATGCTTGATAGCACGTGTGTGTCTTTTCCTTTATTTGTGTCTTATTGTCTTTATTTGGTGTGTTTTAAAGGTCAAATTAGTTTTTTATGTCATGATCAAGGTCTATTTAAGTCTAAAACTAAGTACTAGAGATTCCAATTCCCAATGGACATGAAAGGCTATTGGTCTTATTAGCATTGTAGCCATGTAACCCTTGTGAATCACAAAGAATGTTAACCAAATTTTTACTCCAAATCAAAATTGGTCACCACCTTTAAATTTATACATTCATGGATTTTCATATGGTATTTTCATATCTTATATGGTACCTAAAATTATTCATATAACCTTCTTATCATTGTTTAAAGTTAGTTTGTGGAAGTTAAGGTAAAGCCATGTTTTCATCATATAGTGGTCTAGTCATGTCATGGAGAGATATGGCATGGTAAAGTTGTATCATAGGTGATTAGTGTTTTATTAAGGCCATTTTATGTCTTAAACATATTATCATAACATTTCATGATGTTTTGTAAACTTTGAGGTTCACTTGTAGACCTAAAGGTGTTGAAAATACATGAAAATGTGATTTTTGGCTAAAATTTATGTATGTTAAAAGTTACCTAAATGAAAAATACACACAAAACACTTTAAAAATATTTTGTATCAGTTAATAAAATTTTACACCTATCATAATATTGGAGAAGGGTCAGATTATTGAAATCTAATGCCATCTTGAGGAGTTAAAGAAGTTGTATGCACTTCTTGAAGTCACTTGCAAGTGAAAAGAGATTCATAAAATAACTTGATCTTGTATAATAAAAAGAGAAAATTGGAATGAATTTTTAACTCTCATATTTATATAAAACTATCCCTGTCTTCCATTGCTCCATTCACAATCTAGTGAAGGTTAAATTCAATCAGATGGTATAGGTCATAAAAGTCAAGCTGGGGGCTAATATTTTGGGCTAAGTTTAGAACCCATGAAAGATTACAATTTGAATCATTATTCATTGTATTTGTTTCTTGATATTTATGAATAATCTCTAAGAATCCATAATATATTTTGAAGGCTTAAAAGCCCATAGGCTATGTTTGGTGTAACTCTAGAACAAAGTATGAACTCTTGGATAAATGAAACTAGTTATATTGAGTTATTAGATTAATTTTTATGTCTCATACACATTTAATCGTCATTTTGGTACATGTGGATGGTATTTTAGAAATCAAAGTGATTATTGTCCATAGTTTGAGATGAATATAAATTATTTTGTGTTTCTAATTTCTCTAAGTGGTATAATAAATTTGATTGAATATTCATGGTATCTTATCATCTTTTTCAATCCATTCATGGCCTCTTAATTAGATATATATATTTTACAAGTCTCTAATTGGTTAAATCTTCATTCACCTTTTGAGACTGTGATCTATGTCTACATAGAGAATTTAGTTGAATGGGTTTGAATATGTTTTTCAAGGATTTTGAGAGTTGTGCCTTCATTTTAAGTATGCTGATATAATGGAGAGAAAGATATTTGGTCCCTAACTACCATATTTGAATTTTCATCTTCCTAATATAAAATTATAGACCTATAGGTGTGCAAAACTATAGGTCTACATCTCGAACAAAATTCATGTTGATAATGCTTAATTGAGGTTGTATAATCATAAATCCTAGTGATGGATTTAATTTTAAAATTATTAAATGAATAATAAATTCTTTCAAGAACCTATAGTCAAATAGTTGATAAAATTGTATGAGACAGTGAAAGATAATGAACACAAAGTTTAAACATGCCTTGAAGAAGCTAATGAACTTGAAATTAAATGAGAAAATACATTTAATTTTTTTTGACCATTGCTAAAATTTAATCATGGAGTTGAAGGTCATAAAAAAGTTGAAGTAGGTTAACATGAAGCTCCATACATAGTCAAACTCCAATGAAAACCCTACATGACTAATTGTGTAGATAGTGAACATAAAGTTTGAAGGTGATATGAGATGCTAATAGACCTAAAATTAATTGAGATTAAGATATCAATGAAGTTACACCATTTATAAGATATCATAATATGGATTAAAAAGGCCAATTCCAAACCATATGCTCAAACTCATGTTGTCACCTACAGTTAGTTGTAAGAATTTTATTTGAAATAATAAGGTTGATGAAAGTTTATCACCTTATTTTTGGGCTTGCCATGCTATATTTTTGTAGTATTATATTTACTATAGACACCTAATTTACATTTAGTGTATAAATACACCTGAATCCTATTAATTATTCTTGTTAACATAATTCATTACATTTTCCTCTTCTTAAACAATTGAATAAATCAAATTTGTCAATTGTGTACAATTTTAAATATTTATTTAATTATTAAATATGGATTTTATACCTCACTAGACATCTTCCAACTTAATCTCCCTCACATGATGACTCACTCCATCAAATCCCATAGCTTCCTCAATTTCTTTTGAGTCATCCCTTGAGTTGTCAAACTATATGACTCATTCTTGGTGAATCAACTAACCATCTTAATATTTCTCTCAAACATTTTAAATGGTCATCATCCTCATGTATGAGAACTAATTAGCCACTATAGATTATTTGGATCATTTAAAATATCCAAATAATCCTCCACAATTATATATTTATTATAGAAACCTATAAATAAGCATAAAATCCTTCACTTTCATCATCCCAACTTATGCTAACAAAATGATTTAAAAATCATAAATGAATCCAAAGAGAATAAAACATACCAAATAGAATTTTTTAAACCAAAATGAAGCACATTTTACCTTGCATTGGAAGAGTGATAAACCACATTTCAAATTACTGGAAGTTATATGACTAAGTTGGGGGTGAATCAATATTCAATTTTTTTTAACAATCTTACTTAAGTAATCATATATCATTTAAATAAGAGTGTACATATTAGTAATAATAAGCACCAATCCAAAAGAGCATGAAACACATGAACATAGTATATATGTGAGAAAATCTCAAGATAAATAAAGTCCACTGATAATGAAAATGAAATACATCGCTATAATACAAACACCAACTTGCAAGGAGGCACCAACCCCTTAGATGACTCAACACCAACTCAAACACCTAAAACACTTTATCACATTAAAAATACATTTTTTATCATATAAAAAATGATGATATTCTTTGTCATCTATTTTAACACTTTTATCCCTCTCAAACTAGCTTCTAACCTTCTTTGTTTAACTAGCCCTCTTCTTAGTCTTGATTAGGTCATATGACCTTGATCCTCATATGTGTAACCCCTATAAAATATTAATCACTAATAATATATAGTCATATAATGGTATATAATACCTTATTATACTTACAAAGTGTTATATTATTACTTAATTTCTTTATAGTCACCACTACTCTAAATAGAAATAAAATTGCCTAGTATTTATACAAGTCACATAATCATATCCTTTTTAGTAGGCTGAATATTCTTATATTATTGCATCATCCATATAATGGATACTAATAAATCTCATATACATGTATCAAATTTTATTTTAATATCTTGAGGTTTGATGTATTTTAATTATTCCTTATCTCTCCTTTAGGTCTCATGAAGACCTAATTCCATTAGGCTTACTTAGCACACATTAGCCTTTGATATTCTTGGAGCATATTAAAACACCTCACATGGCATGAACACATAATATTCCACTCTAATAGACACTTTATAAGCTTATATGGTATTCATAATACTTTTCAACTCATACCACTACTTGGAGCACATCATTAGTATTGTTCATATAAGGCATGTGCATACCCAAAACGTTTATCTTGAATAATTGAAGCATAAACATAATTTTTTTGAAAAATAATAGAAAAAATTAATATATTAATAAACATAATTAAATTATATTCATCAAAAACTTCATAATATGCTTCAAATCAAGGTATACAGGCTCAAACTCTTCTTTGCAAGAACCTCACTCAAAACTACCAACTAATCTCAAAACACAGTCATGGAAACATGAAACTATGACATATAATAGAACATATTAAATTACTTATAATTCATAAAAATTATATTATAACATCATAATATAAAATTTAAAAAAAAATATAATAATTGTTAATTGTAACTATTGGCCTTGCAGACTAATTTGTTGACCTTATTTCTCATTGTCCTTACTCAGCCAGACAAGCCATTTTGGATTCAATGTTTCAACCTATTAAAATAATTTAAAATATTTTTAAAAGTGTATATATATATATATATATATATATTATTAAATTAATATAAAACATCATTATATATATCAAATCATGGTATAGAGTCTCAATCCCATTGTTGCAACCTACTTACCTAAAACTGCCAATTTGCCTTGAAGACTAGTCATGGTGATTTTGAATTTAAACACCTATGTAGAATTATTAAAAATATCTTGATGAATATTTATGATAATATATTATCATTAAAAAATTATTATATAGGTATATAACATGGTCATATGTCAATATTGGTCTTGGAAACTAATCTCACAACCTTACACCTTCATTGTCTCATCTTCACTAGACATGTCAACTTATGAGCAACATTTTCATCATTATAAATAGTATAAAAAACATATATACAACATGAAAATTTATTAAAAGTATTTAAAAACATCCAAATTCATTTGGATCCATCACTAATCCATGATAACGCATCCCTAATCAGCTTCTCACTTCTACCTGGTCTTTTCACTATCTACACCACTAGGTTTGTTAGTGATAGGTCAACTTGTATGACTAGTTTATAAATCCTCAGGGATATAACCTACCTAGAAACCACCATGTACATAATATAAAATTCACAATATTCAAACTTCATCCATTTAAAAAATTTGACTTTATCAATTCTGACTACTATAATAAATCATCAAGAAGTAAGGCCTTTATTATAGGGTCCACTTACTCACCTGATAAACCAATCACACCTGGAGGTGCCTAGAATATTTTAATACAAACTCCAATCACTTAACTAGTCATTAAAAACCATTTTTATCACTCTAGAATAGTATCTTACACATAAGGTCACTATTAGGGGGTTTTAAGGTTTTAAACCATCTTACAGTCTTAACAATCATTCATAAAGCTTATCCACTTATTCAAAAAACCAAAGATTATAAATTTGATCTAGGACCCTTTCCAATATACCATTCATATATTAGGTTCTCATGTATGGGTTACACATTCCAATGAATAATTTAAAGTTCTTAGCTTTAGATCCCTTCATTTTATGCACATGGGACATCTCCAAATACTTTTTCTTGACTTAAACTTCAAAATTTTATCTTAAAATGTATAAACATACCTAAAAAAACATTTCATACCTCTATCAATTCACACATAATGACACTTTCCTTGGGAACTGATCATGCTACCCCATCTGGCCACCATCTCTCTCTTTGCTCATTGAACTTTTGACCTGCAAGTCATAATAGGTCTTGAATTTGACCTTATAAGAAATATTCAAGATCTCAAAACCTCATGTAAAAAATCAAAAAGCCTCATACATCCTCTTATTCTTATGTGCATTCATCTCACTAGGCCACCAAGCTCATACCTTCTTACAAGCTTTCTTCACATAATAATTAGTGTCATGACTAGACTTTTCAAGCACTTTAAGCTTGATTTTTTACCTTGAAACACTCCTTGATGCTTATACACCTTGATCACATGAATTTCATAATCCTTAGACAATATCAGACCTCTACACATACTACTTCATGATTACCACACACATACTCATGATAGGACTATGCTTCTCAAGACACCTTATATTCAAAAGATTAATACTTGGAAACATGCTTGCCTTGACCTAAAACTTGACATCAACCTCAGAATAATCATCAAGCTGAATTCAAACTCTCTATTAATATATAAACAGTATCAGATCATTTTAGAATATTACAAGGATTAGTAATGTCAAGAATAAGATATCTAAAGAGATAAAAACTATATATTTATAATAGATATCTTAGGAGTTTCTATATTAATCTATAAATTATAGTTTGGAATATTTAGAGCATGATTAAATAGATATTTGGAGCTATTTCAAAATATCTTCAGAGTTGCTTGATAGATATTTGGAGTTTCAACATACCATCTTCGTACCTTGATAGATCATATTTAGAGATAACTATGTTCTATATTGAGACTTCATATTAGGCATATAAGATTCATAACCCACACACCATGCATATTCACTAGATGCATCTTAGACATCAAAGAAAACATACTTTGACATTAGATATTTCAAGGTTGACTAAGGATCTTTATAGCTCACTTTGTTCTATTTCAAGTCTTCATATCAGTCTTATAAGATTCATACCCCACCAACCATACATCTTCACCAAATACATATTAGACATCAATTACAACATACTTTGACATTAATGACATTATATTGACATCAATGATAACACTATGCCAACAAACTCCCATTTTGTCATTGATGTTAAAACACACTAGAGTCTGATCAATATTTTCTCCCTCAAACTAGTCTTTTTCCACCTTTTACAATAATGACAAAAGTCTTCCATAAATAGATTATTTGATCATTGGACCTAAATTTCAAGAAATCATATAATGAAATTCTAACCAAGTACTCACTTTAGTCTCATCAATTATTTTAGACACCTTGTAGAAAATTTGTTTCTCCCCCTGAGTAGATAGTCCCTCTTAAAGACACTATATGGCATAAAATATTCAAAAACTTCTTTCATGAATGACCTCACTCATGAAAAATATTTTATGCACCTAATCACTACCAACTATTCTCTGCCAATTATCTCAATTCACTTTTGATATCCACCTTATGCAAGATGCTTTTTGATATCAATCTTTATCACTAATTAGAAAAGATAATATTCATCAATATCACCTTGAAGATATCACTCAATCTATAATTTTCCATTCATACACTATGAAAACAATCTCTTCTAATCTCATCTAAGATTCATAGGCCATATTTGATCCATATACATCATGATAACCCTTATTATACTAGTTCTCTATTCATTAGGATTGTGAAACACCTAGTTTATTTATCTGATAAAATTCTATCTTTCTTGATCACCTTCACCTCATACAACTAGGATGCATTGAGCATATAAAACTATGACACATTACCCGAAGGTCATATTCAAACACCTAAAACAATCATACTTAATTATTATGAACATAAAACATGTTTGTAATCAATGCTTGTCCACCATGTCAATTAGATCTATCTGCTATCAAAGATATTATTCCAAGGGAAAAATAAGGTCTTTCATGCTAAATAAAATATCACTCATTTCATTTCAATATGACATATTCAAATGTTCTTCTTGAAATAATATTTATCTTTCATGTTTCTCAAGACACCATATTATATACATCATAATGACACCTTCCTTGCATCATTCTATCAACTAGATTTGTGCTTACATATTGCATTATGATAGAGCTCTTTCATAACTCATCTTATTCATGATATTCAAATTGAGATAATATAATATGTGCCTTGGTCCTCTATGAACTTAAGGTCATATTGATGCATATAGACCACTCTACTCTCTCTCACAACTCCCAATAAATATAATCATGAAACATTTAAGATATCATGCTCCCCCTAACTCTATGCTTACCTCTATCTAAATAACAAAGGTAGCCACTTTCTTGGAAAAGAACTTAGAGATAAAAAGCTATCCTTAATACCAATGCATACATCAATCAATGAAGCAACTCACCAAAGAAGGATCATACATAACCACACAACCATGTTCCCTATTTATATTCTCAAATTACTCACCATATGAATCAATAATACACACAAACCATATTCAACATAGATCAAAAACCTTGGTACCAATACTTACCTCTAAAAATGCCAAAATATCACACTTCCATCTTAGACTCAATAATATTCAACATATATTTATACCATACAAAACCTTTAAAAACTAAACAAGCATCCATCATGCTTCCACTTACTGATGAGTGTCTCCATGAAGCCTAATGAAGTCACCCCATTCCATAGGGCATTAAAACAACACCATTTAAAGAGATTCCTAAATCTTTATGCTATCACAACATTGAATGTTCTTAAACATCCTTTTGGGCTTGATTGGTACTATAGGATTGATCTCATCATTAACCACTTTATCATCAATGTGAGTTGACAACAAACATTATTGATTTGATTTCACACCTAAGGCATGCTCTATGAAAAAAACCACCTTATACATAGCATTTGACTGATGTTAATTAAGACTCCTTTCATATTTCCATGAGTACTCTCTCTTGGAGGGTCTTCTACATTCTCTTTATCTATGACCAAATAGACTACATACAAAATAGTAACCATTAAAGTAACTAGCATACCTTACAAAATTAGTCTATTTGATAAGTATTTTCATGTTGACCTTTTTGTATTCAAAATTCTTCTCCTTGACTAGAGGTACCTCCTTTTGGTTTTCTTTAAAACCAAGTCCTATCTTGTCACTTGCAGACTTTCGCCTACTCATGATTTCATCTAGAGCCTCAGTACTCTTTTCAAACTTCACAAAGCTCTTCACATTTCTAGATGCTTGATCCAACTCAACTTTTAGGTATTTTATTTTAGTTTCATACCTAGTGCATTCTTCCTCTTTATCCTTTAGGTTTTCATTGACTATCTTTATCTATACCTCAACTTAATTGATGATATCATCATACTCATTGGAGGTGTTACTAAATATATCCTCAAATAATCTAATATAATTATCATAGTCCTTAAATAGTGATCTTATTTCGTGAATCTTTCTTGTTTGAAACTTCAAATCTAAGGCACTTACCAATTTTGCCTCAAGATTCACTTCTTCTTCTTCTTCTTCATCTAATTCTACATCAATCATAAGGCCTTTCCCACTTGAACAAACCTTATTTTCTAATTCTATAGCCATGAAAATGGTTTCATTTTTATCACGTTTAGGTTCATTACTACCACCATCATTATCAGGTTCATTTGAGTCACTTACATCAGAATAATTATCTTCTTTAGTGTAGATCTTCTCTAGTTTTTAAAAGTTCCTTTCCTACCTTCATACTTCCTAAACTCCTTTTTATTTTTATCAAGATGATAGGTCCTCTTGTCATATCCATGATGTTCATCATGGTCAAATTTTTCCTTGTTAGGACACTTATATTAAAAGTTACCAATCTTACCATAGTTGAAACATTGGAACTGCAACCTATCTTTGTACTTACTAGATCTGAACCTCAACTTTCTTACAAACATGGCTATTAGTTGATCATCATTAATATCTGAGCATTCCTCATCCTTGACCTTATTGTATTTTGACTTCTTCTCAACTTTGAAATTTGATTTATTCTTGAGAGGTTTTCCTTCATTAGTTTTCATCTCATGGGCAGTCAAAATTCCATGAAGCCCATCCATCTCTAACTTGTGTAAATATTTCATCTCTTATAGTAAAGATACATTAGATTCAAACATAGGAGTTGGTGATTTCAACACTTTTTGAGCAATAGTATATTATTTCACTTCTTATACCAATCCTCTAATGACATTTATAACTTCATCAAACCTTAATAGGTAAGATGCAATGGTTTCATCTTCATTCATTTTTACGATTTCAAACTATCTTCAATGGGTTTGTAGCTTGGAAGTAGTCACCTTTGTGTCTCCTTCATAAATAATTTTTGACTTGTCCTATATAAATTTATTTGATTCATATTTAATTACCTTCATAATATATACTTATAATGGGATATAAATAATGGTATTCATTGCCTTGGAGTTGTTTTCACTAGCTTTCTTACCTGTTGCATCAGTTGGTGGAATAAGAGGAACACTATAGCCATCCACAACTATCTGCTACATATCATGACCTTGAGATATCAAATATATATTTATCCTAACATTACAAAAGTAATAATTATATCCATTAAATAATGGATCCTTATTGGTATAGAAACCACCTTGATCTTGTTTACTAGTCATCTTTGCTTCTAAGATATCCTTTAAGTTTCAGGCATGATTCAAAAGATGAACCATTGATACCAAATATTGGAAGCCTTAGGATTCAGATAGGGGGTGAATCATTATTTAAAAAATCTCTTTAATAATATTACTTAATCAATTATAGATCATTTAAACAAGCATGTACATCTTAGCAAACATAATCACTAATACACAAGAGCATGAAACACATGAAGATAGTATATATGTTAGAAAACCTAAAGTGGAAGAAAAATAACTGATTATGCAAATGTAAAACATTATTTTAAGTAAAAAACCAATTTTATTGAATCACCCACTTCACTTGGAGCACCAAACCCAATTATTTAAGCACTAACTCAGCTAGGCTTTATAAAGCACCAACTTGTAAGGAGGCACCAACCCCCTAGATGACTCAACACCAACTCATCCATATGAAAAAATTAATAACCTTTATAATATATTTTTTATCATAAAATATATGATTATATTATTTTTCCTCTCAAACTATCTTTTAGCTTTCCTCACTCAACTAGCCCTCATCTTTGTCTTAATTAGGTCATATGACCTTGATATTCACATAAAAAACCTATATAAAATGTTAATAATTGATCCTATATAATTATTTAATGGTATATAATAACTTATTATTCTCACCAAGTGTTATATTATTCACTTACTCAGTTCATACTCACCACTACTCTAAATAGGCCTAAAATTGCCAAGTATTTATATAAGTTACTTGATCATGTCCTTCTTAGTTAGCCGTATATTATTATATTTTAAGGTAAGACATGGAATTTATAATAATACCTATAATATACATTTATTAAACTTACTTTTATTCCTTTTATGTGTAACCTATTTCAATTAGGCCTTACCTCTCCTTTAGGTCACATGGAGACCTAATTCCATTAGGCCTACTTAGCACACACTACCCTTTAATATTCTTAGAGAATAATAATATACCTCACATGATATTAAAACATAATATTACACTTTAATATACCCTTTAAAATATTATCTAATTTTCATAACATGTTTTATCTCATGCCACTACTTGGAGCACATCGTTAGTACTATTCATATAAGTCCTATATGTACCAAGAAATTTTGTCTAAACTAACTAAAGTATAAACAAATATTTGATAAAAAATAATGGTTAAAATTAATAAATTAATAAAACTCATGACCTCAAGTTCATCACAAAATTCATAACATGATTAAAATTAGGGTATTTAGGCCCAAACTCTTCTCTGCAAGAAGCTCACTTAGAATTACAAACTAGTCTCAAAACCCTGAACTGATGACATTTGATAGAACATATTAAAGGAATTATAATTGATAAAAATTATAATATATCATCCTTAGATAAAATTTAAACAAAAATATCATAATCATTAATGGTATGTATTGGTCTTGTAGACGAATTTGTTGACCTTCTCTCTCATAATCCTTACTCAACTAGATAAGCCATTTTTTATTCAATGCTTCAACCTATTGCACTAACCTAATTTTTTTTTTAAAGTATGTACATATCATTAAATTAATAAAAAACATAATTATTTTAATTATATATATCAACTCATGACATAGAGTTTCAAACCTATAATTACAACCTACTTACCCAAAACTGCCAATTTGCCTTGAAGACTAGTCATGGTGATTTTCAATTTCAACACCTATGTAGACAAATTAAAAATATATTGTTGCATGTGTATTATCCTATATGATCATTATTTAATTCATATTTTGGTATATAAAATGCTCATATGGAAATATTGGTCCTACAAACAAATCTCACAACCTTGCACCTTCACTATCTCATCTTTACTAGATAGGTCAACTTATGAAAATTCACAAATCAACTTAATTTAGAGTATCCAAGGCTAACCCATAAAAAATAATAAAAATAAAAACCAAATATTGAATAATCATTATATCTTTCCAAATCAACCATCTAATCCTAATTTGAGCATTAATTCACACATGCTCAATAATCTAAATTTAAATAATGGTTTATCAAAGCATTAAGTTCCAATTTGAAATATAATCCAACTCCAAATAATCTTAAATCTAATCTAACACCATCATTTAACTCCAAAAAAAATAGTAACACATATTTAAACCAAAATCAAACACCATCTAATTTGAGTAATCCTAAATTTTATCGTAACTTTACATTTAATAAACTAAACACAAATCATAATTTTAACCTTAAACAAAATCAAAACAACCCAAGACAAAATCAACTTCAACCAAACCAAGCTAAGTCTAATTCAAACATAGGTTCTAAACCATTTAATTTAAACTATAACATACACCCACAATAATCCATTCCAAATTTGTTAATCGATCTAATTTTGGTTAAAACACTAATTCAAACTCCATGAAATTCAACAACAATGCACTAAGCAACTTAAACATTAACACAAACCAAAATAAAACAAACCTAAATATAAACTTTGAAAATAATGCCAACCTTTGTTTCAACCTAAATTTATAAGAAAAACTTTGGTTCTAACCCAAACCCAAGTTCAATAAACTTTTTTTCTAATACAAATACAAGCTCAACAATCCTAGATTACAACCCTAATTTCAATCCTTTTTTGAACCCTCAAAATGTTAATTTTAATAACCAACCTCTAAACAATTTTAACCAACAACTAACTCAAATTACATAAAATGCTAACAAGTTCATTGGTCAATCCTCTAATTTCGTTAATCACCAATTAAAATGAACCAACTATCCTCATATATTATACAAGAGTTTTAAAACATATAGGATAGGGTTCAAGATTTTTAAAATTGTGCTTATTCTAGGTAAAAATAGTTCAAATTTGAAGATATTTATTCATAACCTTATGATCTAAATAAAATTACAACACATTTTAAAAAATACTTCAAACCCTTGAAATTCAATAAATATGAAGGCAAATGAGATCCCAAAGAATATTTAACCAACTTCTATCACATGTGTGTGGACATTCCATATAGTAACAAATACATGTTGTGTTTATTTGGATGAAGTGTTGGGGGCCAGGCCCTTGAAATTTTTTCATGCATTCCAAAAGGATATTTTCTCACATTTGAGGACTTATCTAAAAAAATTGTTGACCACTTCTCTTATAACATTGAGAAATATTTGACCACTTTGGATTTACACAATAGAAAATAATGTAATGATGAATCCTTTGATTCCTTCCTAAAAAGATGGCCAGTAATGAAAATTCATTTCATATGGAAATTTCCCAAAATTGAACTTTCAGACATATTCATAAACAAGTTAAATTCAAACATGGGAAACAATTTTTTACTTATTTGTCCAATATATTTTGACTAAATCATTGAAAAGGGAGTTCACTTAGAAAGAACATTAATTAATATAGGTGTGATCAAAATATTTAAACCAAATAAAAATAATTTATTTAAATCAACATAAAAACCAATTTTTTTTGAAAAGAATAAGAATATTGTTGGAGATGGTGTGATTGATGTAAAAAAGATTTAAAACCCTTAGCATCAAACACAAACCTACACTCAACCAGTGAATAACATCACTATTCTTGTTAGACAACCTAGACAAGGAAGACCTAAACATAGATTCTCACAATTGGGTGACACTTATAAAAATGTTTTTTGAAATTTGGCTCACACACACATGATCACATATACTAAGACTAAAAATTTGAATGAGAAAGTTCCTAAACCCAACTGGTATAAATAGGATGAGTATTCTGAATACCATAGGGTAAAAGGACATTCTACTAGTAGGTGTATGAACCTAAAACATTATGTTCAAGACCTCATTGATAGAGGAGACAAATTAATTGAAAAAAAATCATCCAAACCAGCTAACAACAAAAAATTGGGGTTATGCCAAGATCCATTCCTCAATCATGAGCAAGAGAAAGGAAATTAGAAATAAGAACAACTAGAAGCTTGTAATGTTAATCGGACAATTCATCCTTTTGATTCTATAGTTAAGAGCATCAATTTTATACATAACTGCGTTAGTGTAATTATTTTACCATCACAACAATGCACCATTACCATAAGGCATATAAAGCTTAATATTCAAAGTGTACCATCCTATAATGTTGAATGTAAGTACAATGTTATAAACCATCTTGAGAAGACACTAGAAAATATTTCAATATTAGATCTTATTAACACATCTCTTGTATATAAATATGTCTTATACAAATCTCTCCAAGATTTAAGTGTACCTCAAGATAGAATCTTACAAACTTTGAAGCGTTAATAGATTTTTACCCACTAATAATAAATAAATGTTTGATCATTTTGATGTCCCTCTTTTAGGATCAGATCTTAATCTCTTATTGTATATAGAGGTTATCATCTCTAGGCACAAGGTGAAAAGGGTTTTATATACAATGGTTTGGTATTAAATCTATGTACATTACAACTTATAAAATGCCTAGGATATCCAATAACAAAGTTGTAAATAAACATTATTACTATAAAGTTATATGACAATAATGAGGGAAAATCTATAGGAAAAATCTATCTTCCTTTGATGGTGGGGTCTATTATTAAATAAAATCTCATTGATGTCCTTCATCTTGATCTACCATACAACATTCCTCTTAGATGACCATATATAAATTTTATGAATGCCATCCCATCCACCCTACACTAATGTTTCAAATTTTTCAATACATGTATGGAAGTTATTATACAAGGTGCTCCTCAACCCTTTCAATATTTCAAGCTATTGTAATGCAAATACCAAAAACCAAGCTATTTACCAATTATCAATGATAATTTTACTCCCATTGAGTTTTATCATTCACTTGAAACCTATGTCCATCTATAGATTTTATTTTAAACACCTCCCCTTGGTGGTTGGTTTAATATACCAAATACCTTAGTCTCTATTGAAAAGGATTCCACTACTGAAGCATCCAACCAACCAACTAAACAAGCTTAAAATCAACCATTTGTAGAGCAAGCTTCAAATCATCCTTTTATTGAGAAAGCTTCAAACCCACCATCCACTTCTAGATCATCCTCATCGACTTCATCCCAATTTATGATCATTGATAAATGAATGAATGAGTATATAATTTAGGATTTCAACTAAACAAGTACAATCCATACAAATACAAATAACTATGGAAGGCAACACCATCAAGAGGACAATAGAGTAGTTAATAAACTTGTAAAGATAATATTTATATAAGGTGGTTTCCTTTTGGATGATCATATAATAGATTCCAATCCTTCTTTGATTTATTTTGATAAAATAACTACTTGATTTTCCAATAAAAAATATCCTATTGATAACATTATCATGTGCAACATAATGAATTATAAGGGTGAAGGCCTTGACCTCCATGAACAAAGATCCATCAAACTTATCATAATAAAATAAAATGAATCTAAACATATTATGTGATTTAATCTACTCAATGTGTATCTAAAACTTTTCCAAAGTGGCTCTTCTAGTGAGTTAGAAGAAGATTCTTCAAATAGTGGAATGGGTTTCATACTTAGCTACTTCAACTACCATGCCCTCACCAACCTTTTTCATGAAAATGTTGTTCTTACACTTTATATTGAATATTTTTCCATCATAAAGTGTGACCACCGTGAAACACCATCTCTTGATAATTTTTATAATGATAAGGGCATTTATATATTCTTGAGAACAAGGGATCCAATTCTAGTAGTTGATCACAAGAAAAGGTTTTTAATTCAATTAGATGATTTGGCATACTTTAGTGAAAAAAAATTGCATCACAATATTTTTTTATCTTCTAAATAAAATTAGATAGACTTCAATGAGGGTTTTCATCTTCCTTCACCATCCCTAAATTAAAAATACTAAACAACTCTCTTTGTTGAAGAAACTATTACTGTGAACATTGACAAAGAAGAAGATTCTAAAATTGTTATACTAGAAATATCACTTACTAAAGAATAAATGGACATATTAAATCTTTTTATTTATTAATTATATGATGTATTCACATGGTATTATGAGAATATACTAGGTGTTGATCTCTTATTATTAGTGCATCACCTTACGGTAAATCTAGATGCCAAACCAATCAAGTAAAAAAACATGTAAGATGCATCCTATCATTTCACTACTTGTGAAAGAGGAACTAATGAAGTAAATGGATATCCATTTAATAAGCCTTATTGATTATTTATATTTTATATCCAACATATTACTAGTATCAAATAAACTAAAATGGATTTAAGTTTCCACATATTTTTGTGACATCAACAAATCATGTCTGAAAGATGATTTTCCATTATCCAACATAGAGATGATCATAGATTCAACTACAGGTCATGAGATGTTATCTTTGATGGATCTCTTTTTAGGCTATAATAAAATAAAAATTGTTGATGAATATCAATTAAAAAGTCCATTTATAACACCATGGGGAATATATTGCTACCAAGTAATTCCTTTTGGTTTGAAAAATGTTGGAGCTACATATCAAAAAGCAATGGGTCTCATTTTTCATGACATTATGGAAGACTATGTTGATGACATTATTTCAAAGTTTAAATCTATATAATAACACCCTCAATTTCTTATCCATATCTTCGAATGCATGAGAGAGTATAACATGAAAATTAATCATAATAAATATATGTTCGGCATAATATTGGAAAAGTTGATAGGTCTCATTGTCTCACAACACAGGATAAAAATTAGTCCCTCTAAAGTTTCAACTATCAAAGATATGCCTCCTCCTAATAATATTAAATATCTTCTAAGTCTACAAGGAAAATTTTAACGAATTAGGCATTTCATATCCCAACTTATAGACATTTGTCACCCTTTCACGTTTTTTATTAATAAGGAGACTCCTTATATTTGGAATGAGAATTGTAAATAATCATTTGATAATATTAAATAATATATTTCCAACCCACCAATACTAATGCTTCTTAGTACTAGTAAACAATTTTTGTTATATATTTCAACTACTCAATTTACACTAGGTGCATTATTAACATAACATCATGATAGTGTCAAATAAGGACTAGTGTATTACTTATGATATATTATGAAATCAACTACTCTAAAATAGCAAAAGTATGTATAAAAATTATTTATTACTCTTGAAAACTATGACATTACATGCTCAACAATTAAATGAATATTATTAATAATATGGACCCTCTTAAGTATATTTTATCTAGAATAGGTCTAACTAGTAGGATATCTAAATGGGTTATTCTTCTTGGTGAGTATGATTTAGAGTACGTCAATCAAAAATCAATCAAAGGATAAGTTTTAGCAAATTTATTGGCTGAAGCACAGCTCAATGACAAAGCACCTCTTATTAAAAAAAATTGGATGAAGAATAATGTCCATAGATGAGTCTCTAGTTTGGAAACTATTATTTGATGGTTATTTTACCAATCATTGATCAAGGGCAGGTATCTTGTTGGTCACACTAGATGGGGATTGCATCCCCAAGACTCTAAAAATTGAATTCCATTATAACATAGTAGAGTATGAAGGTCTTATAATAGGTTTCCAAATTGAAATCCAATGTGGAATCAAACATCTTATTTTTGGTAATTTAAAGCTTATCATTAATTAACCAATGAATTCCAAGTTCACGATGATAAGTTCATCTCTTCTAAGTGAATGGTGGATAGTTTAAAGTTGTCTTTTGAATTCGTCCAATTTCAAAAAGTGCTAAGAATTGATAAAATGGTAATAGAAACTATGGATATCATTGGTTACCTACTTAATTTAAGCATAAAGAATAACAAATTATTAGTTAAATACTTAATGATACCAAATTGTGATACACCTGATTCAGATATGGTTTGTGATGTTGTTGGTCAAGCTTCTCCATCATATTCTAAAATATATACTTACTTTCATAATAATACCATACCATATAACTTATCCCCTAATCAATGCATGTACTTTATGCAACACACCTATCTCTACACCATCCTTAAAAACATGTTATACTGTAGAGGCTATGACCAAACTCTTTTACATTGTTTGAATTATGAAGAATCTACTTTGGCAATTAGAGAAGTCTATAAGGGAATATTTGGGGCAAATTACAATGCCATGGTCCTTAAAAATAATCTTCAATGAGTAGGTTATTAGTGCCTGAAAATGGAATCTAAGTCATGTGCCTATGTTAATAAATGTGTACCTTTCTAGAAACATGGGGACCTTATCCATAGCCCATCTAAGCTCTACAACCTATCACAACACCTTATCCATTTTACATATGGGAATTAAACCTATTTAGAAATGTAAACCCTAGTTATTCTGATAGACATAAGCATATTATAATTATAATGGATTACTTTACCAAAAAGGTCAAGGTAATGCCCATTTCCTATGTCACTGAAAAATAAATTTCTAAATTAATCTTAAACTACATTATCTATTGCTTTCATATTCCTTTCTCTCTCATTTATGATAATGGTAAGTCATTAAGAATAAGGATGTTATGTATATTTTTTATACTTACCACATCAAACACAAGTGGTAAATTCCTTATTATCCTCAAGAAAATGACGAAAGTGATTCAACCAATAAAAACATTTTGTGCATCTTTAAAAGAGTTTTCAATGAAGTTGGTTATGACTGGTATATAAATCTCTATCCCACCATCTAGGAATACCTCACTAGCATCATCACACCCATGGTTTCAACCCCTTATTCCATTTTATATGGTAGAGATTCTATTATACCAATAGCGGTTGAGGTTACATATTTATGTATATCCTTACAATAAATCATTGATAAAGAATCCTATCTACTTCATACCTGAGTGAACTTGACCTTATAGACAAGAAATGACTTGATACTTGGCACCATTTACAAGTATAACATAATCACATTCATCATACCTATAATAATTGGATAAAAATGAGGGAATTTGAAATCAAATATCTTATTATTAAGGAAAATCAATGCAATACCAATTCTAAAAGAGAAAAGAAAGGTAAGTTTGAGCCTAATTTGTTGGTCCCATATGTTGTCATTGATAACTATGGATTAAGAGCTTACTGATTACCTATAGAATATGGAGAGGATCTTGATGAACCTATGAACATCATTCACCTTAATCAATTTTATGCCTATATTTTTCTTATATGTTGTTATTAATATCCTAGGTGCTAAAAAATAAAAAATAAACAAAATCAAAAAATAATAGCATAGATTATCCAAAAGTGAAAACTAATGTACTATCACTTTGGGTAAGTACCATGGTGAAAACCAAATCTATGGTACAATCTATAAACTATTATCTATATTGAATCTACTTACTAAGGGGCATCATGTTTCAGTAGTCCATTATATATTTCCATATTAGTCCTTTGTCACTTGTGTGTTACTTGTCCTATAACATGTTAGCTTAAATTTTGATACTTCTAATTTTGAACCTATATCCTTTCCCATGATAGATGAAAATTATTTTATATTTCCTATTTTAAACCTAAAAACACACACACACACACAAAAAAAAAAAAACAAAAACAAACAAACAAACAAACCCCAACAAAACCTAAAAAAAAATGTTTCACAGTAAAAAATACTAAACTACACTTCAAACACTTAGCCATAATATATACCATCCTAAATATCTTCCATCATCATTCTATCACACTTATTTAGGTGGGTAAATCATTAATCTTTTTCATCAAACATAATGCTTCTTTAATCACCCACTTTCTTATCACTTCTCGTATTGGGAGAACTACATCTGGATTGATATCTCCACATGAACTTTATCTAGGTTGGATTATGTAGGAAATACTTATATTCATGGGGTCTCTAATGTCTGATCAACCACCATCTTTCCCTTCATCTATTTCCCTAAGAATAGATTTGTTCATCCTTATACTTCCTCACACATTATTTGGTACTTAGCCTAGTTATTGAATACAAATGTCTCAAACCCTTGCTTAGGATTTTATGCCTTTTATTGTATCTTTTCAATTATTGATTAATTTTTTATAATTTTCACTATTTAGTTCATTTTCTTGTTTGTATTTATCCACTATGTTGGTTATTTATCTCTTCTTTATATCTAACCATTAAGTTAATTATTTATCTCTTCTTTATCCCTCACCATTAAGTTGTTTATTTATATCTTATTTATTTTTAATTATTTAGTTAGTTATTTATCCTTTTCATCTTTACCCATTAATTTGGTTATTACCCTTTTTTTATCCCTAACCATTAATTTGGTTACTTTCCTTTTTCTATTTTCAAACTATTCGCTTGGTTATTTTTTGTTCTCTTACTTTATCCATCATTTATTATTCAAATATTATTCATTTATTAGTGTTTTTAATAGTTTTACATCACTATGTACTTATTTTATCTTCAAAATATCTTTGTTTGTTTGTTTGCTTATATACATCATTTTTGTTTATTTTACCATTTTTGTTTCATTGTCATTTTGTGTGTTTTTACTTATGTTTTGTCTATTAATTTTATTATTTTATTTCTATGTGTTTGTAAATATTATTTTGTGAATTGAATTATAGTATGATTATGATTTATCTATATCATGACATACTTTGATTTTACACAATTTATTCTACTTTTAGTCTATATGCCTAAACCATCAACATTCATCATGTTTACTTAATATCTTTGGTGGTATGTGTTTTAACTATATTAAACATTAAGTTTATAATTACTCATAATTACTGTAAATCCAATGCAAGGAACATACACAAAACACAACAACTATCTAACATCATTATCCATTCATACATAAAATCAAATCATACATGTCACAATCCATAATAAAATGCTATGAAGAATTAATATATGTTAATGTCAATAAAAATGCAATAAGTATAAACACTACTCTACATATCAATATATCCATCAACCATGCATAAATAAAAATAAGAATCATAAATAGTCTATCTACAATCCATAATGTCCATCCACATAGTACAAGTCATATTAAAATAATGTACATATATATCAAAATTGAGTGTGTCTATACAAATAGATACATCTAAAATATATGTATACATAAATACAACCATCATAAAAACACTATGTCATATCTAACACTATCCATCTAATGTATTTTTTGGTCTCAGACTTACCTCATTACATTATGGTGTACCTCATGGTAGACCCATCACATATTGTGTATCCTTCCCTATAGATCTCTCTGACTCTATAAGCTACATTGATATCCAAGACATAGATAACCTAAATGAATACCATATGAAGGATGGTTCCCTTTACATGCATGGAATGACCTCTTCATATAAAATCCTATAATATGTGGCCTAATCCATGTCTCTCATAACCCTATATAGTGTACCTATCTGACCCTATCCTACTAATAAAATTATAGTCACTGCTAGATCATTCCTAGTTGTATCCTATCTATATTTTTGTGTCTATGTTATATAATATGGAGTATATATCTCCACATCACATGTCACAAATCCTATTTTAGTCAAGATACCATCTTTGTCCATCCTCTAAACCTTACCCTATAAACATATAATCTCAACTACCTTGCCACATCTATTTTATACATCCCTATAAAATATGGATACCTCCCTTTGCAACCCTAAAATCTCCCCATCACGAGCTTTGATCAACTCACAAATTTTTTCAACTAGTATTTACTCTTGCTAAGGTCTAGATGTGTGTGAAGGACTAGCCATATCTCCTATATCTATATGTGTTTAATGTGCACACCTCATAACTATGTGATATCCATCCCTATCAACCTTGATGTTAATGAATATTAATGGAGTATCCTATCCATCTCCCTACTCTATGTCCACCCACATCTCTATATCCATATCAACATCCACACCTACCTCCTATAGAATTTACACATCCTCAAACTCAATAAACTCTATGTCATATAACTAACTCATCTATAAATCATTCCCTCTACCTTCCCTCATGTCCATACACTGTCACTTATAAAAAATTTCCTTATTCATGCTCCTAAACATGTGTCTCATATCTACCTACTCAAACTAACAACCAATATTTATCTCCACATATGTGGTGGTCCATATGGTACCAATAATGTCAATGGCCATTATCGAGCCATCTAGTCTATGTAACCATCTAATATTCCTGCATAGATAATATCCCTATGGTCAATCCATCTCACTATTTTGAATTATGATAAATTGTGGTCTACTATCATTAGATAAATCATCATCCCCAACTATGCTCTCTTCCTCACTACTCATACAAAGATGTGTGGACCTACTAGAATGTGTTTTGTCTCCTAAACTACATCATCACCCTATTAGAGTAATATCTCTTCATTATTTAATATTGTAGTAGAATAATATAACATTTTATCATCATATAACCCATATACAAATAATATTGAGGACACTAAAATATAATCTCTAAGTATGGTCTCTAAGTTTTTTGATCAACACCTAACTCATCTATCACCCTCGTCTAGACCTTTAGATCACCTCAATGTGGTTTACATGTACCAAAAATCATTTTCCATTCATATATTAATGGATCATCCACAAAATGAGTTTTCATATGACTAATATGACTATTTACCATAATGTGGTCCAAACACCAAACCTATAATAATGTGGATACCTCAATCTCCCTCCCATCAATATACATCGTATGGTGTATTTCCATGTAGAGATGAACTAATACGTGTGATCCCAATGAAAAATACTCACCCATATTCACCATGCCTTTGATAATGTCCAATAAACCAATTATACATAGTTTCCCATTCTTGTTAGGTAGCATAATGCCACTAACAATAGTTACAAGTACCATGGTCAAGGAATCCATCTCTAATCATGTGTATTAATCAATATATACTCCTCTAACAATCAAAATAAATCCATCTCCAAAAATCATATTTAGTGTAGTATATTATGGTTCTTACACTCATTATTCTCATCTCCCTCATATCAAAATACCTAGAATCTAATACACATCCTCTACAGTCACCATCATCTCCATTATAGGTAGGTGAAAATTACTAGACTTAATATGCCATCTCTTGACAAGTGCTACTAATAAAGACATGTCTACCTAAATTTGTAGCATCTATGTAATGTAAAATAACTCATCAGCCTCTAAAAGCATAAAATCATATATTTTAAAACCAATAATCCTCTCCAGTGCAATAGGACACTATACTCATGTAGTCAAAACTAGTAATACATCTTGTAAATAAAATGCATTAACATCAAGTTAATTCTATTTCTTAGCATAATAATTCATTTAGCACTAATTTAACACATTCAAAAATCACAAATAAACAAAACAAAAACACCATTTTAAATTATATTACTCATCATTATGTTTATTTATCCTAACTAATTTCCTCTTTTCATCTTATATATCACTTTTTTACCTCCCAAATTCACATTTTCAAAGTTTATCTTGATGAAATATAGTTTACTTTTCTCAATTTCACCTTCTAGTGCATTTTTTCTACCCATTTTCATAATCTTTCCACTTAATTTTATGATTTCACTCCTTGAATATTTAATTTCATATTTCCTTATATAATCTTTCCCCTAGGATGATTTCACCACTCTTTTTACAAATTCACTATTATGTTATATGATTTCACAACTTTCAAATAATGAATTCATAATTTATAACTATTTCTACCCCTTAATGAATTTCACACCCTCGATTGAATAATTCATTTTCTATTTTCACTAATTCATAATTTTCTATTGTGAATTTGTAAGTTTCATTATTGAATTCACAAATTTTGTTATCGAATTCATAAATAACTCATCTATGACTTCATTTTTGACTAATTTAATCCTTAATAAATGAAAACAAATGAATAAATTAAAGTAAAAAACTTAACTTATAGGAGTATCTATCCTCTCCTCACTCACTCTACATGGTACTTGTGGTGTGCAATATAATCCATTTAGCTACAGTGTCCCAGAGCAAACCTCCTCTATAAACTTCTATCAAATAGCTCTCAAAATCATAATGCACAAATTAATTTCAAACCCTTAACTCTTTTATTTATTTTTTCAAACCCATTCCAACTATTTTACACCACCATCCCTCCATTATACCCATTATTTATATATTTTAATCCAAATTTTAGGACAAGTTCAATCCACTTGCTCCAAATTTATTTCAATGACTTGCATTTATAAAATCTGTAAAATTTTCATTCTATTTTGAAAACTAATATTTTTCCATTTTTATATCTAAAGCTTACTCTCATTGGGATATATCATTCCCACATCCACTCCATTGACCCTTGTGTCATGAGTAACAACTAAGCATGCAATCTTTTATTGGTTTAAAATATTAGTTTTTAATCAAAACTCTAGTTTTCATCAACTAAGAGAAACCTATGTACACACACTTAAATCTTGCAAGTTTGATATCAATTCCAATAAATTATTTTCTTACTAAGTCTAAACCACTTTTTAATTCTACTCTTTTAATTCATTTTGAGTGTTTATCTATTTTATCACACAAACACTCAAGGGGCATCATCACACTCATTCACATTCATATATGGCAACCTTTTTACTTTTAATAATCAACACTCTACATATTTTACTATTATTAGAAAAAATATTACTTCACAACACTATTTCAAATAGGGTAAAATGTAGACACCTAAATTACATTTAATGTCAAAATGTACCTAGAACTTATTAATTATTCCTCTTAACATAATTCCTGACATTTACCTCTTTTCAAATAATTGAATAAATCAAATTAATCAATTATGCACACTATTAAATCCTTATTTACGTATTTATTCCAAATTTTACACCTCACCCAACATATTCCATCTTAACCTCCCTCACATGTTGACTCACCCCATCCAATCCCTCATCTTCCTCTACCTCCTTGAGTCATCCCTTGAGTTGTCAAACATATTGACTCATTCTTGTTGACTCAACTAACCATCTCCACATTTTTCTTAAACATTTGAAATGGTCATAATCTTCTTGGATTCGGAGTCATTATCAACTTTAGATTATTTAGAACATTTAAAATATCCAAATAATCCTTGACCAGTGGATCTTTGCTCCAGAAAACTATAAATAAGTATGACAGCCATCACTTTCATCATTTTGACTTATGCTAATGAAGTGTTATCAAAATCACAAGAGAATCGAAAGTGAATAAAAATTGAATCAAATATACCAAATAGTATTTTGCAACAAAATTCTTCTCATTTCACCTTGCATTGGAAGAGTGATCAACCACTTTTATAAGAGAACTAATTAAATCTACATTGTAATTAAGGAATCTTTTTCAATCAAGGTATAAGTCTGTCTTTGGTTATTTTGTTTGTAGCTCTATCTTAGTTTGAAATATAATTTAGATTATTATTTCTTAGTTTAGTTTAAATTTCTATATTATCTTCAATCATTTATATTTCATGTGCATCTTTACCTTAATTTTTAACTAGTATATTCACTTTGTATATATGTCAGGTAGAATTTTTAAAATAGAATGATCTCCTCACTAACATATATTGATACATTAAATAAAATTAAAATAGTAATGAATTAAATAAACCATTCATAGTATATTTACACAGTATCCCCACATTTTTAATAATACCTCCATATGGTTACTTGTTTTTATTGATAGAGTATCTCAAATGAGGGTTTGCAAATGTATGCTTTTTTAGAAGTTATGATCCAACTACATGTAGGCTATAACCCTTCATTGGAATAAAGGAAATGATATGATACTAAAATAGAATGGTAGTGTTTCAAGTGTATGAGATCCAATAAAACATGACTTGACTAATGCTTTTATCTAGGCTTGAAATTTGATGTGACTTAGATATTCATATTTGGAGATTTTTTATTCTTATACATGATTAATGACTTGATTATACATTATAAATCTAAGGTGACATAGGATAAATTATTTATGTTTTATAACTACAATAATGCATAAAAATAATACTAAAGTTGTATAATTAATAAATAAACTAAAGGGCTGACAAAACTAAAAGGGACAAACTCATGCAGTGTATGGGTTTATCTAGGGTAGAATCATAGAGTGACACAATATATCCAAGTGATTATTATTTCTTTATTTCAAGTCACATTTGGGTAATAAGTGAAAATTAATCTACATGCATAAACAAATACATGTTTAGTACGTGTTGAGGTGGTTTTAGGCTAATTGAACCAATTTATGGCCTATTTTTAACCTGATAGTTATATAAACATTCTAAAATGTACATTTTCTTCAAATAAGGTAAATTATGAATAAGAAAATTGGAATAAGGGTCTTGTACCATATGTATTTGTCTCTAAAATTCTTACACTTTAACATGGGTGTGTTAGTGAAATGCATGTGTGCATCAAACTATAAATGTAAATAATATGAAACATGCACCTTTAATTACCTAAGAAATGATATATTTTTTTAAAACACTCGAGTTAATATTGCATAAATAATATATATATATATATATATATATATAATCTACTAAAATATATGTCAGGTGCTACATTTATTAAAATCATCATTATATGTTTTAATTTTTAAATTTATAAAACCTAATTTTCATATTTTAAAATATTATAAAGGAATGAATACACCTAATTGGTATCAAACCAAATTCCACATAATAAATAATTTAAGTAGATTTTTTAATGCTGAAACATCTCTTGGAGTCTTCAAAAACCTATTCTTGATCAACTAAGTAGACACATTTTCTAATATGTCACTTTTCCACTTTGCCATTTTGAATTTATTTATTTTAGTAATGCCATGATGTATGCCTACCCTTTCAAGGTGAGGGATGAAGCACTTATGATATAAATACTAATATCAAATTAAAATATTAAATGCATTATATGCTAAGAAAAATATAATATAAGATTCCTGTAATAATTTTAGAAACGTATGAACTTGATTCTCTCCATCATATTAAAATTTTTCATAGATATTATTTTATGAAAATAAATTTTTAAAATAAGTTTATAATACTATAAAAATATGCATTTAATTATTTTCATCATTTTGAAAAGTTCCATAGATCATATGTTAGGAAGAAAAAATTATCCAAATATTATGTCAAACACATTAATTTGGTCATAGATACTTAACAATGTTGATTATTTATATATTCCTAATTAAATTACTTACACACATATATTTGAATCTTATTATCCATTACTTTAACACATTTTTTTATATACGGGATCAAATATTTTATTTCTATTAATATTATATAAAAATATTTATGTAAAATACTTAATCTATCTAATATGACCTTTAAACTATTTATTTAAAAATGACATCTATATTTGATTTTAATAGACACTTCTCCACTTTATATAGACATTGATATATTTCACCCCTATCCACTTGGACCTACCATGCCCCACATCAAATAATGGCTAGTTTTCAAATTTGAAATCAAATTTTTTAGTATTAACACATGTTCCATAAGGTTTCCAAAAGTAAATTGTCAATAGATTCACCTTTAAATACAATTCAAGAGTCACTAAAATCAGTTGTTATTCATTTTGTACAAGCACGTAAACTTATGTATATTTAATAAATCTACCCTATTTTCCTAAAATTGTTAATCACTCAATGGGAGAAGCCATGATATAGGTCAATATTCCTCTAAATCAAGTATATATCTATCATAGTAATGAACTTAATCGATATTATATTTCATTGACATATACAAAATGGGAAAACTACACATTCATTCTAAGTAGGAAAACTACATATGATATGTGTACATCTTTGGAGTATTAGATATATAAGTAAAAATAAATAATAAAGTGGGTAACTGAGGTCAGTTTAGCCAATTACACTGACCTCTTTTTCATGTAATTTTTCAAGCTTCCAAAGTTACATAAGAATTTCAAAGGCAAAATAAGAGAAATAAATATTTATACATTATTAGTAGACGTTCTTTAAGCATCAAAACATGCTAAAGATGAGGATAGTTATGAGATACTTCATGTGCATGGAATAGTTTATCATAAAAAATAAGAATTTAGATGATAGAAACATAAGAAACATTAATTATACTATGTTATTGAGGAATTAAGAACAACCAATAATGTATAAACTAAAATAATGAATTCAAAATAGTTGACATAGAAAGTAATCAAGACATTACACATGAAAATGCATGCAAGGAACACAATAATAAATCATATAGGTAACCATAACGACATAATCTCTATTGATTTATACTAAAATTGGAACCCTCATATTATTATAAACAAAAGTATATATAGATGTTTCAAATCTATGATTTTTTATCTTCTTATTGTACTTGATGCCAAAAGTGGAGTCTCTTCCTTTTCTAGCCTATTACTAGTCATGAAGATAATACAAAATAGACTATACAATGATAAAATGATTGCGTAATGCATGAATATCAAACAAATATCCTACACATATTTAAAATATACATTGTTCTACCAACACTTTCTTGGACTTAAAATGCTTTCTCATCCCAAGACAGTGTCATAAGATCTTTTAGGGTGCACAAGTTACTAGGAACTAAAGAAATAATTGGACCAGTAAGACTTGCAATAATCACTCAAGGTGTCATTTTTGGTTTTCACCTCTTACATACTACTTAGCTACCTTTTTGGGTTTTTAAATAAGTAGTGTACCAACCTGCCACCCTTTGTGGGTTTTTAATATGATGTAATAACTAGGTGGATACCCGTTATAGGTTTTCAACAAACCTAGCCTCATTTTTCTTACTATGTCATCCATAATACAAAATGTTATACAAAATTTTCAATTTTTTTACTCTATGTAGTAATTAACTTGATGGTGGTGGAATTGATGTAGATGAAGGTTGATTGGAAGAGTATTTACATTAGGACTATTCAACCTTTTTCCATGTGATGATCTATTAGAGTTTAAAAGGTGTCTTATAGGCAGGTGTATTGGCAATTTGTGTAATTGAGCTGGTAAAAGGAGTCAGATCAATGTTGTATGTATTCCAATATAGAATCACTTCTTGTATTATACGTAATAAGATGCATAATATAGTGTGGTAACTAATAATATTATGGAGTTATGTATCATTAGTTTTTCTCAAATTGGCCTTGGTGTTCACAGCCCTTTTTTTAATCTCTCCATTCAGTTGCTACATCTTATCTACATGTCTCTAAGCTTGGAGGTTGACAAAGGAACTGTATAATATATTGATTTACCAATTTAGAAGGTTATCGCACACATTATCCCTAACATTAAATTATTCTTAGAGTCCTCCCTCCTTATCCTCCCTATATGAATTTTGACTTACCATGGTTATTTTGTTTGTGGAAGACTTTACAAAGTCTATACTAGAACTAGCTAATGGGGTATTTAATTTCTTCTTTCAATCCAACAAGTTATGTGCAAATTTTTTAGCTTTAAGTGTATTGGCATTGATTATTACTTCATATTCCTCTATCAAAGTGATGAGTGTGGCATACTTGGCCCTAACATCTTGACCCAATGTTCCTAATATGTAGAGTTTATTTGCTATGCACCATTCCTTTGATAACTCAGAGATAGGTGCCTTAAGTCTACACTATATAGACATTACCTAGCCCTAATTGCTTAAGTGACAAAATTGGGATAAGTATCTTAGATGAACTTTATAATTTTATATAATTGATCCTTTAATTCAATGTTCTCAACCTTAGATTGATCAACCTTATACTCTAAAGAGGCGGTGTTCTATACAAATCACTCTTAAAATGCCGCAACACCCTATAACTACTTATTAATGCTAACTTGGAAACATCTGATTATGTTTCCTATTAAAGTGGGAATGATGCCAATATTTAAGTAGTAGCTAAAGGTTAGGTCATGGCATGGTCATAAGTGGAAGTGATAAGGTAGTGTGCCAATCACCCATAGTTGTAATGTCCCATAGCCAAACTCCTCCCAAAGTTAAGCTCATTTTCTACTCACCTTTTAAAGTTATGGAAGTATATTATTTTTATACTAGCTACTCTAACCATCTTGGTTATTGTTGTTATTTAGGCACTTATTATTGTTGTGTCATAGCATCTTCTATAATATTTAGTTGAGATACAACATTTTCATCTTGCTTTGTCTTGGCTTCCTCCACTGCTTTCATGTTGATTTCCTCTTTTATAAATTTATTCCTTTCTTGCTCATCCTCTTGATGATTTTGTGAAAAAAATTATTCCATTTTTAATAATTCATGTATAATAACCTTGGCTTATTCATCCTTGGCCTACACCTATGCCTCTAATTAGCCTATTCCTTGGTTACATGAACTTGTTGTTCATGTGTTTAAGGTTACTAATTAATTAGGGATTCATGTACTACTTCTTTATTCTTCTTCATAGCTTCATTGGCTTGCTACTATACACGAGAAACATCCTCCCAATCCTTATTTGTCTATGCCTCCACATCTTGGCATTGCTTATCATCTTCTACCTTGGCCTTGGTAATGAGTGCAACCTGTTTATTCCTTTTCTCTTGATCCCTCTTTTTTTGTGCACCTATTGTGCCTACTTTTCTACATCAAGAACTTCTTGTAACTTATTTTCTTCCTCTATAGCTTGTTTTCATTCAACTTCTACATCATGGGCCTTCTTCTTAGCTTGGGATTCTTAAAATTGATGATGTGCTTACTAAGATTACTATTGTTGGTCCTATTACTAGCACTTCTTTTCTTCTTGATGAACATATCATTTTGCTATGTGAGCTACTTCTTCCCATGAATATTTTTCCTCTTTAACTATAGGCTGATCTAGGATTAGTTCTTCAATATTTAGGGCTTGTTATGAGGGTGAATAATTACTCAACTAGATAATAAAGCTATACCTAGATTCTTTCTTTCACCCCAAAATAACTAGGCTACATTTGGGTCATTATGAAGTTAAGGAGAAGGCTACACTTTTTGTGTACTAGATACCCTACCAAATGTACATTCTTTAAGTGTAGGAGAAATCCTATCCTCTCATCAATTTCTTGGTCTACGAACTAGAGTATCCTATGGAATTTCAATCAGTATCACAAATATGGTGATAATTATGAAAGTGGTGGAAGTTCATTGCTTGAAGAGTTTAGTAATTATCTAAATTTATTTAGACTCTTCATGCACAATGTCAACAATAATAGATGTGGGTCATGGTGGTAGTTCTACCTAAAAACTTTGAGGGACCTTATTACACACTTGAACCATGAAGACTACCTTATAACAAAGAACTCCTTCTCCTCCTCTTTATCATAAAATTCACTTTCTATATCTACAACCATCACATGGTCGAACTATGAGGTAGGTCATAGGATCTTATGATCGAGGTCACCTTTTCATCATCTAGCTAGGTCGATATACTCCCCACCTTACACTTTAATAAATATGATGATGGTTGTTCTATGTAGAAATTATGCTTTCATTTTTACAACTATGAGGTTGTGGCTTTGGGTTATGGTTTTGCTAAAAGAACTATTGCTCCAAGTGATATGGCTTGGAAAGGTGTAGCATGCCTAGATATATGTGATTTTTAATTGGATACTTTATACTATACTATGGACATAATAACAACATATGGTAGGGCTCCAAGTGATGACCTAAGCAGCTCATGAATGTGAATGCATATGCCTTTTGGAAGTAATGTGACAAAAATATGTTATTCCAAATATGGTATAACATTCAAAAATACCTATGGATGTTTAATAATGAGCTCTAAACACTCCTCCTACCATGTATTTTTTTCCTCATGAGATAGGGTGTCGTACTCAGGTATCCATATCAAATTGTGAAATTACTATGTTGGCTAGTAGTTGGTGTTGAGGTGCAACTCTCCTTTAGGGGACATTCATTGAGTGAAATAAAATAAAAGGATTGATAACTATTACTGTAAGGTCTAAATGGAAGTTATGTGGCATTTTTTGATATTTTAAAATAAATCTTATATAAAATACTCAAGCTATTTTAACTATTCATTATAGTGGATTATGTGATGTGTAATGTCAACTACTCCTTTAGGGATTTGCTTCATAGACTTTGTTGTTTTCCAAAATTGCTGTGTGATGTACTCAATGAAGATTCACACTAGTTTATCTTGGATCTATTCAATTGGGATTCCTCTACATCCCCAAACATATAGGTCTCTAACCTCCTAAAGGATAGGGGGTGTTCTTATCTTATACGGAGCAAGAGAATCACCCCACGTAGACATGTCCAAAGTTATGGGCATTACTTTGGTGTTGTTGATGATGGTGGTATCAGGACCAACCTAAATTTTTCCTTAATTTTAGTATCCAAGAAATATTTTCACAATATTACCTATGTTTGTGAAGGTAGGCATCTAAAGTAAGTGCTTGACATTAGTGTTTTGGAAATTGTGTGGGGATACAAGAGCAAGTGGCTGTGCAACATCTATTGGATCTAGTCAAAAGAGTTTTTGTTCTACCACTTAAAAATATTCAAATGGATTTGGATCAATATATTTTTTCTATAGAAGTATAAGATCAATTCCCATTACTTTATTCTAAGCATCTATCAAGTTTTTGATGAGCTCTGAATGATCCATGATAGCAAGAAACTAGAAATGAAAAACTTGTTTCTTTCTATATTGTATAAATTGGCTTATCTCTATAACTTCAACACAAAAATTATTTACAATAATGACATGAAAACTTGGTTCAAAATCTTGTGCCTTTAGATTTCATGCATGTTAGTTTCAACATAAATGTTTTGATGAGTTATCCCTTCAATCTTAATGTCAATGCTGATTTGTAAAATCTTATCCAATCTAGAAAAAAAGTAAATTAGTCATTTGTGCATGCATCAATACATGTCATTATATTATTTTCTATCCATACTAGATTATGAAATGATGATCTTGATTGGCCACCAATTTGGTGAATGTTAGATCAACCAAACCTTAGCTTTGGTACTAACTACTTGGGTCTGACTATTATACGGTTGAAATTTTAACTCATGTGACTTATATGTACATTCCAAAAACTTAAATTCTTTCTTGTAGTTCTATTGACAACAATAATGTCACACTTGAATACTTTTTCAAACCCTATACTTCATATCACTATTCCAAAATTTGGTGAAGAGATCATCGACAAAAACACACATAAATAGAAACACAATAAAATACACAAAAATAGGAAATCTTAATTTATTCAATGCTACTTGTCACCCACTCATTTGAGAGAAAGAGATCAATTAAAACTATTGGTGGTAGGGCTTAAACATAGAGCCATTCACCTACCTCATTAGAATGGTTCCCTACAAATCTCTCAAAATGATGGTTTCTTATTGTTATAATTCATTTATCATGTAAGCCCCTTTACACATAAGCTATAATTTACCTATAAATGCATAGAAGTGACTATCATATAACCAAATTGGTTAATCTTTATGAAATTTCTTGTCATAGGTTCCTTCATACCATACTTTCTAGCTCTGCTTATAAACTTCTTGTGTCTAAGATGCTATGTATCAATATTCATCCATCTTATTTAATTTGAGAAGCTTATTTATGAAAGTATCACAATCCCCTAGTCTCATAATCATTGCAATGTGTAGACTGGGTACCAAGTATTCCATAAGCATTAGTATTTTACGCCCATAGACCAACTAAAATGGATTAAAACTTGTATCCCTCTTATATTTCATTAAATAGGCCCATAGAATCATAGGAATATGATCTTCCCAATTATCCCTCTTGAAATCACAAATCTTCATCAACATCTTGCCCAAAACATTATTATAAGCCTCAGCTTGTCCATTAGCTTAAGGATGGTACATAATACTTTTATGATGGGAAATCATAAACTATTTAGTAATATCTTTGATATTCTAGTTCAGGAAGTATGTCCCTCAATCATTGATGAGCTTGATGGGGCATCCAAAATATGTGATAATATTATCACAAAGGAACATTGATGCATCCTTTTCCCCACAACTAGGTGTCATAACAGCTTTAACCCATTTTTTAAAGTAATTAGTTATAGTGATAATATACTAATATTTGTTAAATTTACTTGGGGGATTGATAGGTCCATCAAAATCAATGCCCCACTATTCAAAAACTTGTTTATATAACAAAGGATGCAAAGGCATTTCATCCTTCTAGTGTGGCTTACCCATTTATTGACATATGTCACAATGTTGCGCTACTCTATGGGCATCCTAAAAAATTTTGACCACCATAATCCACTCTTGAATAGTTCCTATGTAGTAGTTTCTCTAGCAAAATGACCTCTTACTATTCCTTGGTGTTCTTCCTATAAGAGGTATGGGCATCCATGTTTCAAAAATACTCTATGTAGTACTTCATCCTTCCCCAAATGATATAAGAGCCCATTTATAATAGTACATGGAAAGGCTCTAGTGATAAAATCCTTTTTGTCTCTTTCTTGATAGTATGAAGGGAATACCCCTGGTTCCAAGAAATTGGCAATTGCTTCAAAAAATTTAGGTATTGTAGAAACTCAAAATAGATGGGCATCAAAAGGATATTCTTTTAGTTTTTATATATATATTCCCCTTTATTATGCAATTTAGATGATTCATACCAACATTTTATTGTCCTTTCTTGACATTGATGTGAAATTAAAATTCTTATAATATTATCAGCCATATTAAAATTCTTCCTTTGAGCATAGGCTTATTAACCAGATAGAGTAGAGCTTGATGATCCATGACAACTTTGAATGGTGTTAAAAGAAGATAATTTTGGAAATTTTGTAGTGTAAACCCTATAGGCAGTGCTTCCCTTTTAGTTATCATGTAATTCTTTTCTGTGTAAGACAACTTTTAACTTGTAAAATGTATAGGGTGGTCCAGTCCACCCTCTCTTAGTTACACAATCACAATACTATCTACAATACCAAAATAAACATGCACATGAAATGGCTTTCTCCAATCTAGAAAGATGCTAATAGGTGTAATGACCAATCACTGCTGTAGTTCTATGAAATCTTGACACTCAAAAGTCCATAAAAACTTCATGCATGTGCATAGAAAACACTCTAATGGGGATTAAATGGCTACATATCCCTTGATTAACTTCCAATAGTAACATGTATGGCCAAGAAAGGATCATACTTACATTGACCTGACTGGTGGGGGCATATTAAGAATGACTATAATTTTGGCTTGGTGTACCAAAATCCCTTCAATGCACACAACATGACCTAGTAGGACACCAAAAGGTGAAAAAAATGAACATTTTTTTAAATTTAGGGTGATGCATAGAACTTGGAAATGTTCTATCATGAGGTGCAGCTTCAAAAAGTACTCTTTAAACAAATAGAAGACTATCCAATCATCTTGATATACTTCCAGGAAGTCATGAATGAAATACTTAAAGGTAGTTACCACTTCTATAGAAAAAATTTTAGGTGCATTCTTGATGCCAAAAGGCATTACCTTGTATGTAAAAGATCCCCATTCCATGGAAAATTTTGTTTGATCTCTATCTTCTTATGTGATGGGTATTTGATGATAGCCACTAATACCACCTATGAAGGATTAAACTTCATGACCTATGATAGATTCTAAAACTTCATTTGTAAAGTAAATTGGAAATGGATAATTCACACATGAATCATTAAAAATTTGATAGTCACCACATACTATGATCTCCCCTATTTTCTTAGGATGTACTACTATGGGACTAACCACTTTTACATTTAACTTCATGTTTGGATGAAACTTATATATCCTTTTCTTGATGGGTCATGCACACTCCTTGAGTTTGATATACATTTCACCTAGGGAAGGATCTACTCTAGCTTTTGAAAATTTTGTGGGAAACACATCTTGATAATCCTGTAAGAGTTTCTTAGCTTTTGAAACTTTGAATTTAGTCCATTAGTCACCTATATGTGATAATTTAGGGATATCTTATATTTTCATGTTTTCCATTGGATTTTTAATAAGATGCTAATAAATATTACATTTTTCCTTAGCAATGGATTCTCACAACATTTTTTACCCTTTCTATTCTATAATTTGTATTTTTCATAGCTTATCTTCTTTAGTAGATCCTATGACTAGATATTTTATTTTTTCTATTGGCCATTTAGGTTCAAATAAATCTATCAAATCAATATCACCATCATTATCTAAATATTTTATTTCTTCATCTTCATCTATTATTTATTAGCAATGCTACATAAGATATTATTCTTCCATATTGGTAGCTTTATATCATTGTAGTGTTATTTTTAGATCATAAGATGCATTCTTCTGCACATTATATTCCATTGTGGCACCTAAATACTCTATGGACTCATGACTTAGGAACTATTTGATCTTGAGCAGTGCATTATGAACCATAGGATTCTCATCTTCAAACACAAAAGTTTGTATGAAGTTTCACTACACATGCACCCAATTGCTTGTCTCCCTCTTGCGTTCTTGATGCATATACCAAGATG
Source organism: Torreya grandis (assembly GCA_037957365.1). Classification (NCBI taxonomy): domain Eukaryota; kingdom Viridiplantae; phylum Streptophyta; class Pinopsida; order Cupressales; family Taxaceae; genus Torreya; species Torreya grandis. Next base: position 1,597,839 of record JARHVA010002557.1, on the reverse strand, counting down.
ATGGTAAAGGGTAAAGTGTATAATGAAAGATATGAACCTATCACTTAGGTGACACACATTCTTTATTCTAAACCTAAACACATTTGTGGATATGGATTTTAGTGTACTCACCTTCTTGAGAGTAAGGCCAATTACTTCTGATTACATGTGGTAGTTGACATCTACTAATCATAAGTTTACATGGATAATCTCAATCAAGTTGATTATATCTACGAATTGTACACCATGTCACTACAACTCCCTTCAAATAATAATTCAAGGTATTAACCTACTGACTAATCATAAACACATGATCTTATAGGTATTGAATGAATTGATTGATATCTTCAATCACATAGTATAAATGAAGTTGCATTTCTATGGAAACGACCATTGTGATAGGTAGGATTCCATAATCACCATGATCCCAACTCAATAAATGCATATCTGAGTCTCCACGTATAAACAAATCTATTTCCCAAGGTAAGGTGCGTTCTCTATTTAGCTTTATATAATCATTCATAAGATCATCTTATTGATAGAGCAAATCAATTTCTAAATGAGTAGGTGATTTAAAAAATATGGATGCACAATATTCTATGACAAATTGAGGTGTCAATGGATGAGTAACTACTAGTTTAGTCTTCCATTGTTTAGATATCTTCAAAACTTGAGTGATTAAAGACTAGACTTGAGGTTTATTATTTTCATACAATAAATTTCATTTAGCTACATGTAGAGCTTTTGAGTTCTCAGATTTTAACTTCATCTAGTTGGTTTCTTATTCAATGTAAGGACAGTGTGGTTTAGCCATAATACTATAGGATATGTGCATGTTATATAAAGTAATGACTACAATCATATCTCCTTGATGTGCCTCTAATTTGTTTTGCATAGTATTGATAGTCATCTAACCATCATATGCCCATTTCTTAACAATTAGCATAGGGTAATGAGTTATTGCTGCCTTCATATTGATTAGTTGAAATTCACCTTATAGGCTTAGTTATATGACATTAATCTTAATGTATTCGAACCGAATAATGGGTTCAACACTTCCATAGTCTCCTAGAATCATAGTCACTAGGATGTAACTAAGAATTGGACATCTAATAACCTCCCATGTAGATTTAGGGATCATGTTAACCATACTACCAAAATCAAAGATAACATTTCAAATTTCATATCTTGTAACTTTAATGTCAATTAGCACATCTACATCCATTGACTTCTTTGTTTTTACATATTAAATAAGTTTTTCTATCTTCTATTACCCTCATTATGTATACTCTAGTAAATTATGTAGAAATTTTTTAATGTTCTTATAAATGTCTTCATTGTGCAGTTTACTTAGCATCTTCAGTAAATTTGTTAGTGTAGTAGCAAATCCATCTGACACATAATGCACACAATATAAAAATACAATTGAGCATCTGTTGCTATAGCATCTCATTCAGTAGTGGCTTGGTGTTGAATATTCTTCAACATCTATGTAGATTCATACATCATTCTATATTTTATAGTTGGGTTTGAGTAATTCTCTTATTTTTCTTTGTAGATTCCTTGGTCCTTAGATATTTTAAGAGGAAGCATTCCTCTCTCTACATGTTGGTGTCTTGTAAAAATGTTTAGAAATACATCCTCATTAGGCTATGAATTCACCATGTTAGCATTCCTAATGGCCTTTTCCTTTCTTTGGTTTTCCAAAATAGAATATTCCTCCATCTTGTACTACTCATATACATTACAATATAGATAGTAAGACTATCTTTAGGGATTAAAAGGATAATTACATTTTACATGGTTATACTCTCCACATAAGTAACATTCTAAAGGAGGGCATTGATAATTATTTCCTCTGCCACCTTGATAACCCCCTCTATATCTACCCCTAGATCTTCCCTTATTTGATTGATAACCTCCTCTATAACTTCCATATTGTTATGTTGTATTTTAGTGATGATGTTGATGGGTATTATCTATAATACAAAATTATTATTATGTAACTCATAGAGCCTAACTAGTTTGTTGGTGAAACATCATTTTTAGACTCCAAGGGGATTAATACTAGTATTGTCATGATTGTGGTGTCCAACCTGATGAAATAAGGGTTCATTTGACAAGAATTTAAGGTTGGTATTAAGGAAAACTATGAATCCATTATGGACTTGCTTGGTTTTCAAAAGCCTTATCAACATCTAGGCTTGAAATTATCTACTTTTATAAGCTTGATTCATAATTATGGAAAATACATTCTTTATAATAACTTCTTTGAGATCTTACAAATCCCTATAATTCTTTTCATTATGATTGTTCAATTTAAACAAATTTCAATACAAACTCTATGGGATTTTTACATACTATTGATAGAGATGGCACTGCACTGGTGTGTGTCATACTACTCTATAAGTTTCATATAACTCTATCTTGATCTTAGGACAATCATTATTGTGATGCCGTTCTTTCCTACATTCCATGCATTATAGATTTAGCTTAGGTTTATTTGCTTCATGATATTGTTCCATCCTCCTCATAAAAGCTTTAAATGTATTGTCAATCTTGGAACCCATTATGGGAGCTTCCCCATAATCTTTAATTTTCTCCACCCGAAGAGTAGCATCTCTAACATATACCTTACTAGTATATTGAGTCTATGCTATAGCAAACTATATCTTAGAGCACAATCCTTTGAGAAACCATGCATCTTTATCTTTATCTTATAAGACCAAATCCACCTTATTCATAACATCTAATAACTTGCAATCATAAGTGACTAATTATCTTGACTTCTACCTAATTTATTTTAGGTCTTGAATAATTTGAGTTGTACATTTCTTTATTTTAAATTTCTTGATAAGCCACTCCTTAACCTACTATAGAGTTACCTAAGTGATATCCATATGGTATATAAATTAAAGGTTTATTCCATTTAGTACCCTTATTAATTATCACTTATTTATACCCTCATACATAATACCCTTAGCTTGCCATATTATCTCATATGTTAGTAAGTAGTGCTCAGGGTGCACATACCCATCATATGTTGCCAACTTGATAAATGCTCCCAAAGCACACATATTATAAAATGGTGTTAAGGAGATATGTTGCATAGATATTATAATGGGAGACTACATTCTATGTCATCATGTCTATGTACTAAGAAAATTGACCTATCTACTAGGAGAATTTATTTGTGGACTTTGGTTTTTTGTATTTACTACTTTTATCTACTTAGTTTCCTTCAAATCATTACAAATTAAGACTATTTAAATTTCAATACCCCATTAATGCACTTGATTTTAAAATGGACCATCTCAAATATTGTTTTATTTTCCTTCTAGTTGAAAACATTTACTGTAATATAACAAATTGGGCTACAGGGATGCATACTCTTTTAGTGAATGATTATTTCCTATGACTTCTTCTCTTTCCAATCTTGAACCTACGAATACTCTATGACTTTATCCTACCTATTTTCTTAATAATTCATGTCTTTATTCAGGTAATACTCATTCTTGTATCTATGCACTAGATATGTCATCTAACTGATCTACCTCTACACTATTATCATAGTCATCTTCAAACATTTCTTATTCCTCTTGCTCTTAGTCACTTCTTTCTTTTTGTTAAAATTCATATTCTTCGTGTATTTTATCTTTATTAATCCTTCATTACTAGTCTCTTCCTCATCATTCATCATTTCTTCTTACTCATTCTTCATCTATTTTACTACTACTCTTAACTTTACTAATATCTACCTAGATATTTTTCTGATTACTCTATCTAATATGTTGTAGCAGATCACATTCTAAATCAAGAATATTATTTTGACTCTTCTTTCCTCATGTATCCATTCTAGATTTATGTTTAAACCATATCTTCTTATCTAATCATCATTCACTATAATTTTGTACACAAACCCATACTCCTAAAATGACTACTCCATATTGGTTAGAGTAGGCACCATGGCCTTGTTCACAACCAACATCTTTATTAGGACAGGTAGTCATTTCAAAAATTTCCCTTGAGTTCCTCTAATGAAAAATTTATTTGCAACTTTGAATGATATGTATCCTTAAACTATAAACTCAGTTATATATTTTTATATTTTAATAATCCAATGATCTCTTAGTATTATTTAATTGATTTCCAATATTTGCAACATGTGTATCCTTTCCTCAATCTAGATTATAATTTCTTCCATCCTTGGTTTGAAAAAATAATATTTTGACCATGCTAACCAATTAGCTAGCAATTCAAGCAACATACACAAGAAGATTTCATAAATTTTGGCATAAATCTACTCTCAAATAATCTTTTGAACTATAATACTAGTCCTTTTTTATTCTTATTCTACAAAATTCAATATCCTTTGGTCCAATCATATCTCAATATCTCTTTGCCTTTGTAACCATCTTAGGATAATTTCCTCCAATAAGAGGATCCACGTTCATCATATCATTGCTAGTAGAGGTTCTTGATGGGTCAAAACATGCTAAGGATGAGGATAGTTATGTGATACTTCATGTGTAAATAGTATTTTATCATAAACAAATAATAATTTAGATGACATAAACATTAATTATTCTACATTATTTAGGAATTAAAAATAACTAGAAATATATTAACTAAAATAATATATTTAGAATAGTTCAGATAGAAATTAACCAAGACATTACTCATGATGATGCACATAAGGAACATAAGAAGAAATCATACATGTAACCATAACTATATAATCTCTATTGATCTCTACTAAAAGTGGAACAATCATATTCATACAAACAAAAGTATATATAGACATTTCTAGTCTATGATTTTTCATATTCTTCTCATAGTTGGAACCAAAAGTGGAGTCTCTTCATATTATATCATATTAAAATTCATGAAGATAAGAGTAAATAGACTATACAATGAAAAAATGAGTGCATAATGCATGAATATTAAAAAAATATCCTATGAAGATTTACAATCTGCATTCTTCTACTAACATATATGGACAAAACCTAAGTTATATATATTATATTTTTCATAATTCATAGGAATAATAGACATGGTGATGAATTCATATGCATAATCAACTAAGATAAGTCTATGGTTAACAGATATGAATACACTACACCTATATCTTCCTTTAACAAAATTATCTTGAAATGTGCTCTACTTATACTTATAATATGTTTTTTAAATTATTTCTCCCATTTATTAATTTTGAAATTAGAAAACAAAAATTTTGTGATTAGGGTGTATATAAAAATACCTAGTAGAATGCATAGTGAAGCTAGATGAATGTAGGAGATCCTCTTTAGCTAGGAAGGAATAAATTGCAAGCAACATAGACAATTGACAAGGGGTTGGTTATACGGTTGGTTGAGTGGACTTCCTAGGATAGACTAGATAAGAGAAGCATAAGGCTTACTAGGATTCTATCAATACACTTTTGATAAAATCAAATGTGATAAAAAAAGCTTGCACATAATGGTAAGAAAATAAATGCTTGCTAGAAATGAAATGATAACCTGTTTATAAAATAAAAATAATCAAATTTAATGTTGAGAGGGTCAGGGTCTAGTCCAAGAAGTTATAAAGGGTTCTGTCAGCTAAGGGAAACATAGAAAGTGAGGTTTTATTAGAGGCAAAAGGATGAAATTACTTGATAAAATTTTTTACCAGAGGGAACCATTAGCAATTAAAGAAACCATATATGGTTAGGGTAAATTGTTAGCAGTTAGGTAACTATTGGAAGTTAAACTGAACCACCAATGGTTAGGGAAACCATTAGTAGTTGCCTATGTAAAATCTATAAGTGAATAAAATAAAATGTACATATTAGATTTTGGTCAAATAGAGGTTGAGTATAAGGCTAGAACATGTGAAGAGAGGTATAAGAGGACCAGATAAGGTATTGATACTAAAATAAGATAAATTGTAGAAAATAAACATAGAATACCTTTCACCAAGTCAAAGAAGTTTGAAGTGATGTGGCCAGAGTAATGGTGCTTTCACCTTTTGGTATGATTTTGGTACAGTTTCAAGTCTCAAATGATGATTTTTGCTCAATAATATAGATGCTAGACACCTATAAGAAATCTTGAATACTTTATTGTTGATAACAAAAGATCCCTGATCTCTTGCTCTTCTACTTCTTCTATAGGTAAAAGTTTCTAAATGGGATGAGAGAGAGTTACTAAATTGATCAAGGTTAAAGTTGCCTTTTTTTATAGATTTAAAAATTTTGTTTTAAAGACAAGTTTTCATTTCTAAAGTTTCTAGTCTCACACAAAGAGTTGACATGATTTAAAGTTGTAAAGATGAAAAGGGTCACTTAACTGTCAATGGTTAGGGGTAACCACTAGTGGTTAGGTCTAACCATCGATGGTTTGTGGGTTAAGAACAAAAAAGGTTCAAAATGAGTGAATTAAAGGGTAAATAAAAATGTGGGGTTTCAAATGTTAAGGTTATTAATGAACCTAGTTATCATTCTAAGGGTAGGGTGACACTAAAAACAATCTTGTGTAATTTTTAGGTGTCTAGAGTTTCCTCCTTTTTATTGTGTATTGAGGACAAGCTACATAATAAAAATAGGAGGTTGGTTATGGTCTAGGTCTGGTTGCCCTAAGTCATAGGAGGAGGTATTCCCCTTTCAAAATAATAAATGATTAAGGTGCAGGTGAAATCATGTCATGGCTTGTTAGGTAAAGCAAGGTGGTTAGGTTGGTCATGGTGATATAAATGTACACTAAAAAATGATGAAGTAGGATATCAATAGAATGTAATGACTAAATGTTATAATATTAAAAAATAAGGTTAGGGTTTAGATAAACAAGAGAGGGTAACTATTCCCCAGTGTTTAGGCATAGCTAATTAGGTTAGAATTTTCAAGTGATATAGGTAAATTTAGGGATGTTATAGGCATCTAGGGTAGGAAGTACTCATGTAAAACAACCCAAGTGGTTGGGTCATGTACGAGGTGGTGCAAAGTTTGAATGGTCAACTTGGAAAAACTAGTAAAAATGGTCAAAAAAATGCACAAGAGGTGCAAGAAATGTAGAAGAATATAGTCAAAATAACCAACTTAGGGAAGATAAGGGGGTGAGGAAAGAGGGGCAGGGTTAGGTTGGAGAGGTGATTGAGCTGACTCTAACTACACAAGGTGAGTGGACACTACCTACATAGTTCTTGGCATATAGACATCTGAAAAAGAACTTCAAGGTAGATGTATTTCTAGATATAAGGTAAGGTACAAAAAGGTAAAGCATAAGAATGTTAGATGGTAAATCAAGAGGAAAAAATAAGGAAAAAAGAGATAACCTAACCATGGATGGTTAGGATTCCCTAAACATCAATAGTTAGGGGTAGTCATTGATAATTACTAAACCATTAATGATTAGTGTAAAACCCTAAAAACTTGCATGGTTAAAAGGTAAAAGAAGTGAATGATTCTCCTTTTAGTTTGAGAAATTAACTAAGAGTATTCTTTGGCAATCTTTAGTGAGCTGAGTGATTGGAAACTTATTGAGGGAGAGAGTTGGTGAGTGGATGAGCTAATGGACGGATGATGAGGATGCGGTCAAGTGGGGCTAAGAAGGTTCTAACCATTCTAATGAACATGAAATGAGGTAGGCTATGTCTTAAAATTAATTAAGATAGTGATGAATAGAGGTAGAAAAATAGAGAAATAGGATAAAAAAGAAAAAATAAGTGGGAAAACAAGATATTGGGGTTGAGATGCCCTAAAGTGTGATAGACTACAAATTTGAAAAAATGAGGGAGAAAATAAAGGAGAAGAAGGATTTAATGTAGTTATGCTAGTAAATGAGGAGGAAATTTGTGAGTTTACAAGTGTTCCAGGTATAAATTAGGGAATTTAGAGGTGTTGTTAGAGATGTGGAGTGGTTTTGGGGCTGGTTAGATAGCTTAGTTATGACTAACATCATATAGAGTCCATATTTGGTGTGGTTGATAAAGACAAGATATAAGTATCATACCCTATCACTACAAAGATGGTGATGGGATTATGGTAAGAGAGATGGGGAGACTGAGAGGATCCCAATTGATCAAGTCAAGAGATAGTTTAGTCTTCTATAGCATATACCTCTAAATGTGCCTCATTATAGGAGGGAATATGTAGAGCAGGACTTGTTAGAGCCACAGCTAGAGGAAGGGCTACCAAATTTTGAGGAACTACTAACTAGAGCTCCTACTAATGATGCCAAAGCCACTGAGAGATAAATAATCTAGTACCAAACTAGGTATGTGGCTACTAACTTTAGATGGGGAGATGATGGATAGGGGCCTATAGATGTTGACCTAGCATAGGCATAAGATGGAGGTCGAGGTGACTAGATAGTGGAAGCCCTTGTAGTGGCCCAAGATTAGGTGGTTACATGATAAGATCAAATTATTGTCTTATAGGGATAGGTTACCACCCTAGTAGGTGAACAAGACTCAGTGAGGGATAGCCTTACATCAGTTAACCAAGAGAGGGATACTTTACAATAGAGGGCAATGGTTAGTAGAGGGGTAGTAAGAGTAATGAAATTAGTTCTAAGGATGTGATTTGTAGCTAATGTTTAGGATATTATATATTATGAGGCTATTGTATTTACCTAAAATGATGAGGTATGGGGAGTACAAGATTAACTTATTAGGTGGTTCAATAATGGCTACACCAAGTTAGTGGGTAGTTTATGCATTATAGGTAGGGACATTAGCTAGTCACCATTAGATGGTGGAGTAGGTGTAGGTACTCTAGGTGTAGGTGGTTTGGGTGTAAGTGGTTTAGGTGTAGGCCTGTGATGAGATTATACTTTTTTTATATGTATATATGTATTTTGATACTTGCCTACATGTCAAAGACAAGAGATGTACCCATGAGAGAGAGATATATTATGTGTATTATGATGTTTTATGACATTGATGATTCTAATTATGATTATGGATCTTTTATTATTATGGCATGTTTTCATGTGTATGATATGTTAGCCTAGACATGATGATGTTATGGTGTTATTGTTGATTTGGTTGTGATGTTATATGCTTATGGATGGATTTATGATCATTTCATTTTTTAGGATGATTATTATGTTTATCATGGTTATGGTGAGCATGAGATGGATTATGACATGTTATGTTTTCATTATGTTGATTATGATGATAGTGATGATGATTATTCGGATGATATGATCACATGGATAATGTGATTGATTATGCTCATGATGTTTACACTATTTATGAGATTGATTTCAACATGTTATGTTTTCAATACTTTGATTATGATGATAGCTATATTAATGATTATGAGGATAATATTATGTGATGTGTTTATAATGATTAAAATGGTGTGCATAATGTTATAACTATGTTAATGGTAAGTATGTGATGGTATATTATGATGATGATCACTTATGGTCATATTTATTATGAGGAAATGATATTGAAGTTGATAAATATGATGATGTTTTATTGCTGATCTTGATGATAGTGATGATGTTTATTGTTATGATTATGGTTATGAAAATTATGTTAATGATTATTATGAGGATGTTTAATATTGTTAGGATGACTATGAAGATTTAGATTAAATTTTAGTATGATGATTTTGAGAATGTTTGATGTGACTTATGATTTTTGACTTAAAATGATGGGTAGGATATAGTCATGATTTTTATGGTTTTACCAATAGTTGATTTGTATTGGATCAAGATGTCTAGGATAGGTAGAAACATGAAAAAGTGTGACCATGTCAAAAATAAGGCTGAATGGGCTCAAATGTCACTAGAAATGAATAAGGAGTAGGTACGTTACATTGATTTGGAAGAACCAAATAAAAATAACCCATAGTTGGATTGAATTATCAAACACAAGCCAAAAAAATCCTTTACAAGAGCATGTTTGGATTACTAACAAGGTTATCTTGATCACTTCATATCGAGTGAGCTTAAAGTCCCTTGAGTTTTGAGAGGAGTAAAGTTAATAGGGGTAAAAGGTGTAAGGGTTAACCTAATGTGGGTTAGCTTGCCTATTCTATAGGTGACCAGAGGGTTGTAATAGATATTTCCATTCCCTATAATAATGTGTATATTGATCAATGTGGGAATTCTACTATTGCCATGTATAGGAGCTGATTGCAGCATGATGGTATTAAGAATGGCATTTTTAAGAGCTGACTATAGCTCGTTTACTTGGATTTTTGGACACAATTTTACTCATTTCATTTGTTATTTGAGTAGGTTGTTAAGAAGATTCAAATATTGTTTTTACTTATCCATCCTTCAAGGTAGTGGTCTAAATTTTTTAATTTATAGCTATACTTCAAGGGAGCAGTTTATTTGTAAGCAATGTTGAGATATAAGAGCAACTATCCTTTGAGGGAGTAGTATACAATTGCTTGAGGATAATGATTTTGAATGTAATTTTGTTTTTCATGAAAAATTATAGTAGGTCCAAGGATCTACCTTTATGGAAGCAAGACTTTTGCATAAAAGGTGAATGTTAGCAAGGGGTTTAATAAACAATCGACCCTAGGATTCTATCTATTGAAAGATGAAAAGTATCCATGAGAACCATGTTATAGGTAGAGCTATGGTACCTATACTTAAGATTAGGGTTACATGTTTATGATAGGTAAATCACATGGTTCTATATTGAAATAAATCATTCTTAACAGTGAAAGAGGGATAAAATGGAGGGTGAAATATCATGAACCCAAGGATGAGCTTAAGTTAGACAAAAAAGTGAGTGTGATCTTATTTAACAATAGAAAGGATGCAGATGTGAAGCATTGATAGTCTTAGGCTCTGGTTTACCCTCAAAAGAGGATAAATGGTAAGCACCATATCCATACTTATTAGTTATAATATAAGGTCCTAACCAATTAAAAGTGAAATTGCCCTTCTTAGTCTTTTCCATGTTGGTGACATGTTGGTTTTTTTTAAGGACAAGGTCACCAATGTTGAATTCTTGATTTTTTAAATGCTTATTGTAGGCACATTTGATTCACTCTTTATAGGCATGAATATTATTAAGCATGTCCAAGTGATGTTCATCAAGAAGCTCTAGTCATGTGAGGTGTTCTTGGAATTTATCATTCTTAGAAATGATATCATGCAAAGATACATGGATAAATGGAATTTGAACTTAAAGAGATAGAACCCTTAAGATCCATAAATGAGGGAGAAAAGTGTAACCCCTATGGTAGTTTAGATAGTAGTGTGATAGGCCCATAAAGAGAATAGGACGTGGAGGTGCCAATCCTACCTAGAAGAACTAACCACCTTGGTGAGCATTTTGATGAGGGTTTTGTTGGAAGCTTCTGCCTATGTATTGGCCTATGGATTATAAGGTGAAGAGAAGGTTAAATTGATGCCAAAAGAGTCATAAAGTGCTTGGAATTTTTTTTTTTTGAAAGACATGAAATTATTAGTGATGATTTTATGAGGGACAATGAAGTGGTAAATGATATTGTGATGAATGAACTTGATGATCTTATTAGCCTTAGTTGATATAAGTGGGATGGATTCTACCCAGTTCGTGAAATATTATGTTGTTGTGATGATATATTGATGTCACTACAAAGAATGGGGGTTGATTTCCTTGATAAGATCAAGACCCCTTTGTGAGAAGGGCCAAAACTCTTGAGATACTTCGAAACTATGAAAAAACACATGATGAAGGTTGGAATGTTGTTGACATTTGACACTTTTCTTGACATAGTCACAACTATCCTGGTTTAGTGTTGGCCAATAGTAACATAGGAAAAGAATACACTTGGTGACAGTGATGCCACTAAAATGTCCCCTACATATGCCATCATGGGCTTCTTTGAAGACTTGAGAGGCTTCATGGTTATGAAGGCAATGAAGAAGAAGGCCATGGAATCTTTGATTATAAAGGATGCCTCCAAGTATGATATAATGAGAGGTTCCTTGGATGAAATGCCTTTGATCATTCCATAAAAGATCAAAAGGGACAATACCAAGGTTAAGATAATCAAATTTTTGGGTATACCAAGTGTCATAAGGGGATGTCTCCACTCTAAAAATGGTAGGAAGATTAGAAATAAGATAATATGGGGTGACAAAATTGTGGATGGTAAAAACTAGTTTGGATTTAGTGGGTTGAGATGGTATTTGGGAAGTAAGAGAGGCCATGGTATCTATAAATTTGTTGGTTGATCACTGCATGGATTGGATGGCATAATGATCAAACGAGGCTAAGAGGGTGTCTACAGATTGCTTATACCTTAGGAGAATATCATTTTTACATTGATAATCTCTTATGACTTGGTTGATGACAAGTTAAGAATTCCCAAAAATAATAATCATTTTGATTCCCAAAGCCATGGCGGTTTGAAGACCTATGACCAAGGCTTCATATTTGGCCATGTTATTGGTGCAATAAAAGTTGAGATTAAAATAAAGGGGGAGATGTTCTCCATTAAATGGAATGAGAATCACACCACCCCCACCATTTTTGCATTTAGAGACATCAAAAAACATGGTTATTTTATAGGTGGACTCTTCTAAAGAAAGGATTATTGTAGATTCATCTGGGAAGGTAAGCAAAAAGTGTTACTTGTCAATTAGAGGGGATTCTAATAATTGGTCAATAATTAATTTTCGTTTGATCAAATGTTTTGAGAGAAACTCAAGATCAAACTCACCTAGAAGCATGAGTCACTTAGCCATACATTGGTTTTGATATAGCTTAGATTACATGTAATTGAGAGGGTTAGTATTAGTGATGACAAAGGTTTTATGATTAACAAGATAATGGAAAAGCTTAGAGGTGACAAAGAATAAAGCAAGGTAATGTTTTTTAGGATGGGTATATCAGGTTTCATATTAGATCAAGGTATGAATAATGTAATAAATTTCCTACTCTTTATTTTGGTTATTATGATGAGTGAGCATGGCTCCCAAGGAATCATCAATGGCAAAAATGTACAAATAAAAGGGCTGATTTTAATTAGGGGGAATGAGAAGTAAATAAAGAATATATTCCATGATTGCATTGAAATATTGTAAACATTTATCAGTCCATTTGAAGGAGACATCTTTCTTTAGGAGGTGGTAAAAAGGCTGATAATGATTGAAAAGATGAGAGATAAAGCATTAGATTGACTAAAGTTTGCCTTGAAGGCTATGAAGTTGCTTCAAGTTAGTGGGAGGAGGAATCTCCAAAAGGGATCTAGCTCTAGTAGGTTCTACTTCTATTCCATGAAGGGAAATGATAAATCTTAGTAGTTTTCCATATAAGACCCCAAAGATGTACTTCTTGGGATTTAGCCTGATGTGGTAGCAGATTAATCACTTGAAGATGATTGCAAGAAAAACAACGTAATCTTTGAGATGATTAGATTTTCCCAAGACATCATCAACATAATCCATGACAATCTTATAGATTAGATCATGGAAGATATAAATCATGGCCCATTGATAAGTGGTTCTAGCATTCTTTAGTCCAAAAGGCATGACTTAGTAGCATAAAATTACCCAAAAATGATGAAAGAGGTTTTATGTTGACCTATAGGAGTGATCAAGATTTGATTGTATCTTGAGAAACCATGTATAGGTGATAGTATTTCATGGCCAACAATGAGATCAACAAGTTGGTTGACGTTAGGAAGGGGAAATCCATCTTTTGTATAGGCAAGATTAAGATAATGAAAGTTGATACAAAGGAAAAGACACGCTATCATCTTCGTGATGGGAATGATGTTAGAGACCAGTTGTGGATATTCAATGGGCTATATAAAATTAACATCTAAGAGGCATTGAATTTTTTATTTTACAAGAAGAGCTAAGTAGGGATGCATACAACAAATTTTTTGCCAAACTGGCTTAACTTCAGGATGTGTGACAATGTTATGGATAATGATGGGAGGGTTGACTCTAGGCATGTATTGGTAAGATCAAATAATTATTTTTCTATGGTCTTGGAGGAAAGAAGGATAATATTGTTCCTCTTCAAAAGTCAGAGATTGGCCTATCTTGATGATATGAGGATCCTTTTGAGTACCCAAATTAATGTTGATAATTGATTCATTTAGCATGGTTTAGTTTTTAGGAGTAATAGATTTATGGATATAATAATCAATTAAAATAAAGTAGGTTATGATGGAATTATCATCTTGATGTTGGATGGTATGAATGGTGGGTGAATCATGACTAATCATCTCAAGGTGTATGAGAGGAAGGGTTTTAGATTGGTCACCTTGTTGATAGGTCAGTGGGCCTAAAGTAATGGTGTTGATAAAAAAATTTAGATGGAATGATGTTAGAGTCCTTAGATTGGGAAGATGAGTTGGGTGAGGATGGAGTTTCTCTGATAGGGGTGACAACAGGTTTTGGTGATGTGGGTTCTTTGGTGGTTTGAATCCAAGCCCAAAGAACTCATGAGATTTATGAGTTTTGATGATGGGAAATTTGTGAGGTCCATATTCATATAGGCCCATATCAAACCCTTTCCAAGAAAAATGATGAAGATAGGTTCTAGAAAAATTTTGATTCCGTAGATAAGAAAAATTATATGTGAAAGGTTTAATGTATGGAGTGGTAGTGGGATCAAGGAGTGGTTGGTCAAGTTCCCGATAAAAAAAAATTGGTTAGATTGTTAGGGATCCCAATGAGGATGATTGATCTAATATTGGGGTCATAAGATGGGTCATTTTTGAGATTCTACATATTCATGCAGAGTGGGAAGAGCATTTAAAGACAAAATTCAATAGTCTCCAAGGAAGAGATGTTAAAAAGTGGATTGTAATGGTTACTTGATCAAAATTTGAGAAGAGGGAATAGTTGAGCTTGTGGATGCTTCATCATAATTGAAGGTATAGGTATGAAGGTTCTAGGTTGGTATAATTGTTTGATTTGAAGTGGATGGAAAAAAGAGATAAAGAAAGAATGAGAACATCATTAGGCTGATATGTCATGTTGCAAGAGGCAAAAGGACTTGGATCAAATTTGATTGTAATGATTTGATCCTCATGTTCAGACTTAACACATTGGTGTAGGGTAGAAGGGATGTAATTCATAGTTCATATCCAATGACATCCAAGTAATATTTTGTATTGTAACTCACCTTTAATGACATAGAATAGCTCAAGGATGGTGTAAGGTAAAAAATGGATATGAAGAACAATAGTCCCTAAAGTGGTGTCCATATTATCGTTGAAAGAGTGAAGGATTGATGAACTTTCAAAAACAATATTTTTAGAAAATTTCAATTGATCATATGCATGGAATGAGATGATGTTGATGCTTGCTCCCCCATTAATCATTACTCATTTGATGGCATTTTGATTAATGTATGTGGTGATGAATAGGGGAGGATCTAGGTCTTTCTCTTGGAAGGGTAAAACCTTGAAATCCTTAGAAATGACGAGGGTAGAATGGTGAAGAACTCAAAAAAAGGAGGCAAGAGGTTATGGATCATCTAGTTAGAGATTTATGGAATAAAAATCTTCCATTAATGCTTGATGATGTTGGGGCAAGGTACTGATTAAATCATAGAGGCTCACTTTGGTCAATATTTGGTGGAGTTGTTTCAACATGAGCCATTGGATGAATGGAGTGGGATTGGAAGGTGGATCTCCAAGAATGAAGACCTTAGGTTTGGATGGTTATGAGGGTGAGGGTGAGGAAATTAAAATTTGGTCGAAGGGTTGAGAGGTTGAAGGATAAGTCCAAGTGATGGAGACTTTAGATTTCTCCTTATCCTTGTATTGGGCCTAGGAATCAGTCACCATATGAATGGTATAAATGAGGGGTTTATGCATTTTATTCAATTTATCCCATTCATTCCTAAGTGAGGGAAAAGGAGTTGTCTAGATAGCTAGGTTAGATAGTGGAGTAGACATTGGAGGTTCTCCCAATATATTGTTTTCATCTAGAAGAGTGTGGACAAGTGTTTGGAAAGCCTTGCAATTCTTTGTATCATGCTTAAGATTCCTATGTTAAAGACAAATAAAATTATCATTAAACCAAGTGAGCTTGGGATGAGATAGGTCAAATGGTTTTATGCGGGGCAAGGTGATGGAAGAGGTTTGCAACAAATTTTGAAAAATAGTTATATAAGATTATGGAAAATATGAGGTAGGTAGGGGATTTTGAATTGGTTTCTTCATGGAAGTAGTTCTTGGAAGAGTGGTTTTGGTTGATGGTTGTGGTTGGGCTTTCTTTTGTATGATTAGCTTGTGGTTTAGAGGCTTAGATGTAAAATTTTTTGATACTAAAGGTTTGGTTATTGGTGGGAGAGTTGATGGGGATAAATTGGATAAGAAGGATAAATAACTATAAGGTTTGGTAATTAAATATGGAGAAGGGGATGATGGCTTGATAGTGAAAGGGCGTGGTCCCAATATAGATGGTAGATGTGAAGGAGGTGGTATGGGCCTAGTTTGAGGTATAGTTTTTTGGTAATATTTCTTTTTTAATAGACTTAATAAGGTTTGGAATTGGTGATATTTAATGAGTTAACTCCAATCTTAGAGGAGGGTGAGTTGGACTAGGTGTAGGAAGAATCACCAAGATCTTGATTGGTTTGGTATAAAAAACATGAGGTGGGTTGGAAATTTATAGTGGAGGTGTTTGGGATGGTTTATTCATGATTTTAGAAGAGGTAACTAGTGAAGGGGTGATAATGGATGTGATGGAAGGTTTATATAGAGTTAAGGACTCAGATTTGTTAGGATAAGGAAGGCTGAATTGATGCCAAAAGGTGGCTCAATCAAAGTTAGGCTAGGATGTGAATTCTAAAATTTGAACTAACCTTGAAAAAGGCTTATAAATAGTTATAGTTCCCTTATCATTAGTCTGAAATTATAATCCCTTGGGTGGAGAAGAAGGAAGGGTTGTGTTTGAAGGTATGATTTTGGTTTTGGTAAGTGGTTCCAAAAATGGTGGTTGGATGGACAAGGTAGCAACTTCTTATGAGATGATTTCCAAAGAGGGTATAAAAGAGCTAGGTGTGGTTGTTTCGAATAAGAATTCTATTTTGGAGGGAATGTCCAACAAAACTGGTGACTCTTTTATTTATATTAGGAGATTAGAGGGAGTGATTGAATCAATATTGGCTTCTTTGGGTATTTCTATCAAAGAAGGAATGGATGAGGCTATGGTTTCACTATTTAAAGGAAAAGATGAAATTGGTTATTCTATTTGGGTATCAGAAGGAATGGATGGAAATTTGGTTTCCCTTATTTGGGTGGTAGAGGTAGTATCTTCCTCAATAATGGGCATATTACTGATAACATTGATTGTATGTGCTTCTTTTGAGTTAGATAATTTGGGCTTAATTTCATGATGTTGGGTGGAAGGAGCATGGTTTGGAAATGGATTAAAAAAATATCCAAAGATTGGTTAGGGGGAGAATTGGGGTTATCAAATACCAACTCTCCACTATGAATTAGGTTTTTAGACAATAGTTTTGAAGGTATTACACATGTTAATTTCATGTCTAATAGTTTAGTGAAAACTATAGTGGTCATTATCATTATACCACCCAAGTAGAGGGTGATAAGAATCAAACTATTGAGGAGGTTTTATTGGAGGAAGTTGGATAAGGTTTTCCTTGAGAAGTTTATCCAAAATAGATGCATATGATTCCCTAATGGGAGTATATTATTTTGGAGTTATTCAGTTTTGGGTTTGGTTTTGTTGATAAGGTGGTTTGGGAGAGTTATTTTGATTTGATTGGGTAAAAATTGGTGGTGGAGAAGTTTTTAAAACCATTTAATTGGTGGAATATTTTGCCTTAGTGTTAGGCTAATTGGTGGTTTTGGTTGAGGGAGAATCATTAGGTTTAAAAGTGGAATTCTTGTTCTGTAGTTTCAATTTACCCTCATCAATAACATGGTTTTCAAGTTTTTGCACCATGGTAAATGCTTCATCAAATGTTTTGAATTTTTGTACTTGGAGAGTGGATACAATATGCTTATCATAACCCCTTGATAACAATTCAATTAATTTAGGTTAAGGTAAGGTGAAGGAAAGTTGGTTGATGAGATCTCTCCATCTAGCCACAAAGTCAAAAATGGATTCATCTTCAAATTGTTTGATAGAATAAAGGTCAGTGATAGAAACCTTTTCGGTTATGTTAATGGAGAAATATTAAAAAAATATTTGGGCTAGTTGGGAAAAGGAGAAGATGGAATAAGTAGGAAGATTTCTATACAAATCTATGGCAAGTCCTAATAAAAACATTCAAAAAGTTTAGAGGAAGAGAACATCATTGTATGTGATCAAGTAGCACAAGTGATATAATGATTTGAGATGTTGTGTGGGTCCTCCTTGCCTTGAAATTTAGAAAAAATAGGAAATTCCCATTGAGGAGGATAAGAGTGAATGGGAATGGATGGGTGGATTACTTCATTACATATTTGGTCTTAGGATAAAATCTTATTGGATCCAATAATTGATGACTCTAAGTTTGTCATTTTGTCTATTAGCACCTTAATCAAATCTAGCTAAGGTTGGGAAGATGCATAATTAGGAGGTGGATTGTGTTGGGGATGAGAAGCTAGTATGTAAGTGTAGTTGGTGGAAGGCATTGAAAAGGCCACATACTAATAGGGGTATCAAAAGGTTGAGATGGGACCACATTTGATCTAATTAGCATGAATGGTTTGTTAGAAGGAGGTATTTGTTTGTGTTAATAGCTTGGGGCTGGTATATGTTGGGGAACAAATGTGGGTATGGTTGAAGTGGTGGGATGGGTTGATGTAGATTGAAGTTGAGTGGTGACCCTAGTTTTGATAGGTCAAAGGGATTGTGGTATAAAAATCACCAAGCTTTGTAATGGGATAAAAGTTGGTGGATTAGTCAAGGATAGTGAAAGGGACAAATCAAGGGTGGAAGACAATCCCATGGTAAGTGGGGTATAGCTAACCAAAGGTAGTGATGAATCCACATGTGAATTATGGGGTGGGGAAAGAGGTGTTTCATTGGGAGGTAGAACATTTGAGTGAGTTTAGGTAGTGGTAGATGTAATGTTAGAAAAAGGTCATGTAGGGGTTAGCAAAGGTTGTTTGAATTAGATATCACCATAAGATAAGAAGGAATTCCATAATGAGGGTTGGTAGGAAGAACCAAAGCAAGCTAATACTGATGGGGCATGTTGATAAGGTAGTGTTGAAGAGCCGCCTGATTGTTTTCTATAAAAGTGGTGAAGTCAATATCACCTTCAGATATAACTAAGATTCTAGCAAGAGGTGAAAGATGAGGTGACACTCCATCATTGGAATTATACTTCATGGAGGAAGAAGAGGATGAAGGTGGTTGATTGGTTTTATTTCTCAATTGTCATTTGGTAAAGACCATATGAGAAATCAAAAGAAAGTTAAAATGAAACCCACACCTCAAATAAAGAGAAACAAAAAAGAAATAAAAGCAACCAATGCATTCATTACAAGTTCATTAATCCCAAGATTTATTTTAAATTGATTTTGGCTTATGCCTTAAAGTGTGAAGGAAGATTTGGATTATAAATAAGGTACTAGAAGAGCTATCTAAATATGGTTTTAGGTTGAATTTTGATTCTCAAATAATCTACACTAGAATAGGTATGTGGCCTGGTATTGGGGCCTTTCTCCCCACACTTCACAAACCCAAAGCCAAGCTGGGTTTCTTAGCCAATATATACCATTTGTATATATTTTATACTCTACAAAATAATGGAGTGGATTCTACCTTTGGTGATGAAATCTAGGTGGGATCACCAGGTGGGGTAAGGTGATCCAAAGGATGATGAAATCCCAATGTTCCTTATCTCAAGTAAGTTTTGATGTGTTTATTTTGAAGTGGTTTGGTTGTCTAACATAAGTGTGATATGATTAATTCCATATGTTTTTAATTAAACTAGGTGGGCTAAAGCAAGTAGGCAAACAATGAATGCACTTAATTTTAACCAAAAGGAAAAAGTTTGATTTATTTTCAATGAAAATAGAATAGCTAAATGTAATTAAGTGCAATATTAAGATGCAATCCTAACCATAGGATGGATGCAACAAAAACTTGTATTTTTTTGGTTTTTTTCTTTTTGAATAAAGAAAGGTTGAAAAATAGCTAAATGAATTTCACTAATGTAAACTAAATGTCTTAGAACATCTACAAACCCAAGAAAACTTATGGGTCCAATCGGGTGTGCCAAAATATTTCAATTTATTTCTCCCATTTTTTAGTTTTTAAAGTAGATAAAAGAAAATTTGTGATTAGGATGTGTAGAAGAATACCTGGTAGAATGCACACATGAATCTAGATGAATGTGGGAGCTCGTCTTTGGCTAGGAAGGAATAACATGCAATTAATATATAAACTTGAAAAGGGGTTGGTTACATGGTTGTTTGAATGGACTACCTAGCATACACTAAATTCGATAAGCATAAGGATTATTAGGAGGTTGCCAATCCACTTTTAATAACAATCAAGTATGATAACATAAAATACTTGCATGCAATGGTAAGAAAATAAATGCTTACTATAAATGAAATTATAACTTGTTTAGAAAATAAAAATGATCAAATTTAATGCTAAGAGGGTTAGGGTTTGGTCTAAAAAATTAGAAAGGGTTCTGTGATCTAAAGGAAACACATAAAGTGAGGTTTGATCAGAGGTAGTAGGGTGAAATTGCTTGCTAGAAAATTCTACAATAGGGAACCATTGGCAGTTATGGAAACCATCAACGGTTAGGTAAACCATTAGAAATTAGGTAACCATCCATGGTTAAGGTGGGCCATTAGTGGTTAGGGAAACTATCGGTGGTTGCCTATGTAAAATATGGAAGTGAATAAAGTAGAAGTATAGATTGGATTCTGGTCAAATAGAGGTTGAATATGAGGTTGGAAGATGGGAAGTGAGGTATAGGAGGATCAAGTAAGGTATTGATACTAAAATTAGATAAATCATAGAAAATAAACATAGAATATCTATATTTTTCACATCAGTAGATGCCTCCTTTCTTCCATTCTTTATAGCTTTGATAGAGAAAACCTGCGATAGTAGGCAGGGGCCAAATGGCTACGGCTTCACACTATTGGTTCAAACTTCAAAATTTACAAACTATTATCAATACTTGTATAAATTTCTAATTCTTAAGATCTATCTAAACGGGCAAGAGAAGAGCATACTCTTTCAACAAGTCTTACTAATTTTCTAGCTTAGAAAACTTTCGATGATTATGCTATGGAGGAGAGGCCTATATATAGTAATTTGGGAGGTCCTACCTGATCGCTGTCAAGGCGGTGTCAAGTCCCATCTTACTTTACAGTGCAAAAGTGAGCTCTAGTGAGATGCTATTGGATCTTATGGATGATGATGATGTTTGAGTGCATGGGCCCAACATTGCTTCCGCTTCATCTTCTAGGTCATATTCGCTGATCAGATTAAATAGACACCTGAGCTGGAATGTACTGGAAAGGTGCCAGTGCTGGGGTACAGCTTCACATGCATGATGTCATGGAGTGATGTTGAAATAAGATTCCCACTCCAGTCTTCGTCTGATGATTGTATGTATGACGGTGTCTTGATCATGATTTTCCTCTTCATGGATGCGATGTGGACCGAATCGTGCAATCCATCTGTAAAGGTGCTCATTGAAAGGAGATCAGATTTTGATCAGCCATGTCCATAATGGATGTTTCAGGAGTTTAGTGAATTGGTGGTACAAGAATTCACTATTGAGCCTTTCTATGTAAATGACTCCAGAATGTTGTTGGCGGTTTGCTTGTATTGTAGCTATTGAGGACATCTGTAAATCTTGTCTTGCTGCATAAGAAATCCTGGTATATTGGGGATGCAATCGTTCCCATAGAATTTGTTCTTGCACAAGGATATTCAGCAAAGGAAATCCTTGGTTGTATATTTTGGTTAAGTTGAAACTAGGAACAGGTTGGTGCATAAATGTTGTTGAAGGACTTCTGCTCAGCCAATCTACAATCACGTTATCAGTGCCTTTAATGTGTTCTACAAAAAAATTAAATTGATTGAAAAATGCTTGCCACCTGACATATTTTCTGTGACCATCTTTCTGACCATGATCTTTCTCTTTGAAGGTTAGAAATCTAGTACAATCGGTTACAACAATAAAATGTGGCAAATGGAGAAGTTTTAACATGAACTTCTCAAGACATTTCATTACAACATAGATTTCTTTATCAGAAGAAATCCATTTTAACACATCAGGACTGAATACTCCACTAGCAAATTCACATACAAACTCTTTATTTTCATATATACAAACAAGTACTCTTCCCCATGCTATGTCGGAGGCATCAGTATAAACCTTCATTTGTTCTGATTTTGGGATGTGTAGTTTGGGCAATGATGCAACTATTGCTTTGATTTTCTGAACTACTGCTGTGTGGTGTTCTTCCCAATAGAAAGCTTTCTTCTTCTAGAGAAGTGTTTGTACGATATACCTGTCTTCACTAGCATTAGGATAGAAACTATTTAAATAATTCAATAATCCCAAAAATGATTGTAATTTTGGTTTATCTAGTTTTTCAGGAAAACTGATGACTTTCTCCTTAATATGCGGCTGGATCTATAGTTTTGATTCTCGGATTACCATACCGAGGAAGTTACATTAAGTCTTGCAGAGCTGAATCTTTGTTTCTGACAGAACTACGCTTGCATCTTTGGCTAGCTGATAAAACTTGGAGAGATGAGCAAAATGGTAAGTCAAACTATGACTAAAAATTAATATGTCATCAATATATACACACAAAAATTGAGAAGTGCCTTCAAAGATTTTGTCCATATGGGCTTGATAATAAGCAGGAGCATTCATCAAGTTGAAAGGCATAACTATCCACTGGTAATGGCCGAAAGGGCAGCTGAATGCTATCTTTTCCCTATCAGCTTTTTTGACTTGTATCTAATAAAAGCCTAATTTGCAGTCGAATTAAGAAAAGTATTTACATTCTGCAACTTTTTCTAGCAGATAGCTTTTATCTGGTATGGGATATGGAAATGGTTGCGTAATAGCATTTAATGGTCTATAATTAATGACCATTCTTTTCTTTCCTCATTTCTATTCAGAATGTTTGTTTACCATAAAGGCATAACAACAGAAAGGAGAGGTGGATTTCTCAATAAAACCATTTACCTTAAATTCCTTGATCTGGAGTTCCATACCATTGTAATCCTGGGCTGGAATTGGGATTTTCTTCCCAATCTTCATCTACTTGCCTTCAATGATTTTGATTTCCATTTCTGGCATTGATTTAGACCAAAGCTGCTGGGGATTGTCAGAGCAGATAGTGCTTTTGATCTTGTCACCTATTTCTACTATATCAACCAGGATTAATTCGGGAGCTTGAGTCATGGAGCTTGGAAATTGCTCAGTGGCATAAATTAGGCGAGGGATTTTGAGCCTTTCATTATCAACGGTAAACATGATACTCTTGGTTATGCTACCAAAAGGGGAGTATCTGTCAATGAATGATCCTCCTAGAAGGATATCTATAGGCATTTTCTCAAGGGCAAAAAAGTCAGCATGGAAGATTTTATTTTGGATTCTCAGGGGTTGCTGGTGTTTGTATTCTTTACAGGTAAAACTATTCCCCTGAACATCTAAGCTCTTATAAGCTAAATGGTCATCTAATGTCTTCCAATCATTGATGATCTGTGGTTTAGCAAAGGAGAGAGAAGCACCTGTATCAACTTGGGCATCTACAAGTCTGCCATTAATTTCTAAGGTGAAGAATTGGGCAAACCCTCCATTAATCAAATGATTTAAATATGCTAGATGTGGAAGTTCTAAGGGAGGAATACTGGTACATACCAATTTCTGTCTCCTTAGATCCTGAACAATGGGTTGTTCAGTGTAGATGTCTTCTTCTTGTTCTACTTCTTCTTCTTCCTGGAGATTACTGCATTCACCAAGGTAGTAATCTTGGTTGGAGTAGAAAATGCTTCTTACTTCATCATCCTCTTCATTCTCTTCTTCTGGTAGTAATTTATCCCAATGCGGCTATGTCATTGGTGCTTTGATTTCTCTTGGAGGTTCTTTGCTGGTGAACTTGTTCTTGATCCAAGAGTCACTGGGTTTGAAAGAGCTCGAATATTGCAAAGGAGGATGCTGAATTCTTTACAATGTGGGAGGCATTCTTGGCATAGAGGGCTATTTCCCTCTGGAGCTTCCTTCTCCTCTAGAGTTTCCTCTTCCTCTGGGTTTCTCTTGTCATTCTGGAACTTCATGATGGTGTCTAGACTAGGCTCCATATGCTTCATTCAGCAACATAGACCAGTCATGATGTCTTGGTCTATAAGGACGTTGAGGCCATTGCATATTTGTTAGCGGTTGTTCTAAGTCATCGGTTAATGACTCAAGAGCGGCTGCATCATTGTCATCTTCTGACTCATTTTCGAGGAGATCATCTAGAATGGGTTCGTAGATGTCATCCTGGAGATAAAGGTCTTCATCGAAATCAACTACATCCCACCATACTGCTGTGGTGGAGGAAAAGATGGCTTTAACAATGGGATTTATATAGGTGCATTGCAGAGCAATATGGCCGGGTTTGCGGCAAATATAGCAAATCGGCTGCTTGGAGGGAAGACGAGCAGTGCATCATTTCTTCAAGAAACAATGAGGAGGAGCATAGGAATTCTTTTTAGGAAAAGAGCGGCACTTAAAAGAGATATGCTTACGGCATTGCTTCTGCTATTTGTGGGCCTGAACAAATGGCCGACAGCCTAATGGGGATATTTCTGAGAAAATAGGAGCAATCTGCGAGGCTTGATGCTTGGAGAGTTTCTGCATGGACTTAGTCTCAGAAACTAAAGTCATAACTTGCTGTTTAGAAAAATCAATAACATTGGAGAGGGAAAGATCTTCAATTGTTAGTCCCTTCAAATCAATATAAGAAATCACTCTATCAATTAAATTATATGGTAGAGTATGTAAAAATTTGATCTTGATCTCCGTAATTGAGAAACTCTTACTATCATAGGCTAATTGCCTGAATTGTTTTTCAAAATCATCAAATTGCTTGAGATCACACAGCTCCATTTTTAATAGCCATTTCTTGGATTCCAATTCTCTATTGCCAACTAGAGGTGCAAACTCACTAATCGATAAATGGAATAAAGTATTTAAAGAATCTAGCTGGTTATGTACACATTCACATTGTTGAGGTTCAGTCATGGAACTCCACCATTGGCTGGCAATACCACAGAAAAACTTTGATGCAAAGCAAGTGGTTCCAACTTGGTCTAGATGGGCATTAATGGTAATGACTCTCATGGTGTTGCACCATGCAATAATTTCATTTAAAGGATTAAGCAGATCATCAATGTTCAAGTACCAAGGTTGGAGATGGACATGGGTCCTTTGCATGAGGGTAGTGCTAGGCTATATTTTGACAGTTTTAAAATTAGAGCCAAAAGAGACTGAGCAATGAGGCTTTTTAGCAAAAGATTCTGCCTGATCTTGCTTAGAGAGCCAATCTAAGCTATCTTCTAAAGTATCTAATTTAGTATCTATAGAAGACACTTTTTGATGTATCTTTTCAACATTATCTTTTATATACAGAACATCTCTACAGAGATCATCAAAATTTTCTATAAAATGGGCGGAATTTATAGAAAAGGATCTTGGCAAAATATTTATAGTTCTGCCATCACTATGGTGGACTGTGGCTTGACTTTTCATCTTTGGAGAGACATTCTTCAACCATTCAAGTTTCCATTCAGCAAGAATTTCAACTCACTCAATATGACCCTTTTGCAGTTGGACAGTACCACTTAATCATCTGGCATATGGCAGATTTTCTAGGATTTTGGGGTGGTTGGTGTTTGTCATACTATAAACAATAGAAATATTTATTGACACATATTTAAACTCACCAAACATATCTAAGCCAAATATAGAGGTAAACAATCCCCAACAATCTAGAGATCCATGTTTTACTTCTTTACAACCTTTATCACAGACTTCAACAGAGAGGTTAGGACAAAAATCAAAACAAATAATATCATCATTTAGACATCCAAGGCTGGATAATTGACAAGAGTGTTTAAAGCTGACTTGGCATCGATCACATAAAGCAAGATAGACAACTAGTTTTATATTACTAGGAATCAAAGGAGTTATCTGTATTCGGATCAAACCAAAGTGAACAAATTTCACATCTTCATGTGACTTGATATAATTGATTTCTTGCTCAGGTAACAGTGAGAATAAATTTGTTTGGAAAGTCCTTTTGGGTTTATAACTGAGGGTTAACTCCATGGATTTGATTCTAGGTTTTACAAATGACAGGTAAGTAGAAGTATACAGAAACTTAGACTTCAATAATTCAGACTTTTTATAGACCTGGGAAGCCTTAATAGCTAGAGGTTTGTACAAGCTTGTTTCTTTTTCAAGGTTTTCTTTAGTAATATCAATATCGAGACAGTCCGATATCTGGTTAGGTATGAAAGGCGGGAGTTCATAAGTTCCTTCGAACTCAGATTCATTGATAATTTTGACTATAGAGGAGGTTTGGGCTTTGCCAAATTCCATAGCTGAGATTTGGGTTCTGGTAAGCGAGAAATTTCTGGCAAGGGAAACAGAGGATGCAGAGATAAAATGGCCTATGACAGTAAAACGGCCTGTGAATCGATGCAATAAACTTTCCCAAAGAAAATTTCAAAGCAGAGAACTCAAAAAGTCAAAGCTTAAAAATTTGTAAAACGATCCTCACTTACAATGACAACTAGGAGTTGTGGCTCTAATACCAATATTTTTCACATCAGTAGATGCCTCCTTTCTTTCATTCTTTATAGCTTTGATAGAGAAAACCTGCGATAGTAGGCAGGGGCCGAATGGCTACAGCTTCACACTATTGCTTCAAACTTCAAAATTTGCAAACTATTATCAATACTTGTATCAATTTCTGATTCTCAGGATCCGTCTAAACGGGCAAGAGAAGAGCATATCTATCATTAAGTGGAACAAGTTTAAAGTGGTGTGACTAGAGTAATGGTGCTTCAACCTTTTGGTATGATTTTGGTAGAGTATCAAGTCTCAAATGATGATACTTGCTTATTGACACAGATGCTAGATACCTATAAGAAAGCTTGAATATCTTATTACTGATAACAAAAGATACTTGCTCTCTTGATCTTCTACTTTTTTATAGGTAGAAGTTTATAAATGGGATGAGAAAGAGTTGCTAAATTGATCAAGGTTAAGCTACCTATTTTCTAGCTTTAAAAGCTTTTTTTAAAGACAAGTTGTCATTTTTGAAGTTGCTAATCTCGCACAAAGAGCTAGCATGATTTAATGTTTTAAAGATAAAAAGGGTTACCTAACCATTAATGGTTAGGGGTAAACATTGGTGGTTAGGTCTAACTATCATTGGTTCATGTGTTAGGAACAAAAAAGGTTAAAAAGGGTGAATTAAAGGGTGAATAAAAAAGTGGGTTTGGGACTGTTAAGGTCACTAATGAACCTAGTTATCATTTTGAGGGTAGGGTGACACTAAAAAGCATTGTGTATGGTTTTTCAGTGTCTACAATATGAGACTACCATATTCCTAATTAATCCATCTTTTTTTCATGTTTTTGTCATAGTAAATTTGGTGAAGTCATTTATTAATAGACTAATGTGCACTACATCATTATCCACCTATTGTGGATATGTCCTGATCTTGTTTCTATTCTTGTGCCCAATTTGAAGCTTAAAAAATCACCTCTTGTTCTAATTATATAATTAAAAAATTAAAATAATTAATTGGTATCCATGTTTAAGCTAATTATATTCATTATTTATATTCTCTTAAAATAGAAACTTTCCATATTTAGTACATTTTTTCAAAATTATAATTTTTAAATATTATATATCTTTAAAATTATGATAGCTCATATTTTAAA